>OY744530.1:88930951-89030951 GCA_963556195.1 Sepiola atlantica
AAGCTCTTTTAATACAATATCGTAACTCTTTTATGTTCACTATTATTCCTCTTCTCATAGTAGTTCGTCTCTCTTTTCAAATCTTTTCGTTTATTCTCTGCTTCATGTTTAAAAACTTTCCGAATGTTCGAACAATTCAAGCACATATTTCAGTATCGTTCAAATAATGCAAATGGTGCTTAAGTTCGGGTACATATTATTTTTGTAGCCTCACTTCATATACCTGTTCGCTATGTGCTCTACAAATTGAACCTATCATCCATTTTTCTTAAATTTAACAAACGAGTTCCCTTCTTAAATTCAACACACGAGTTCCCCTCTTAAATTTAACACACGAGTTCCCCTCTTAAATCTAACACACGAGTTCCTCTCTTAAATCAAACACACGAGTTCCCCTCTTGAATCTAACACACGAGTTCCTCTCTTAAATTTAACACACGAGTTCCCCTCTTAAATTTAACACACGAGTTCCCCTCTTAAATTTAACACACGAGTTCCCCTCTTAAATTTAACGCACGAGTTCCCCTCTTAAATTTAACACACGAGTTCCCCTCTTAAATTTAACACACGAGTTCCCCTCTTGAATCTAACACACGAGTTCCTCTCTTAAATTTAACACACGAGTTCCTCTCTTAAATTTAACACACGAGTTCCCCTCTTAAATTTAACGCACGAGTTCCCCTCTTAAATTTAACGCACGAGTTCCCCTCTTGAATCTAACTCACGAGTTCCTCTCTTAAATTTAACACACGAGTTCCCCTCTTAAATTTAACACACGAGTTCCCCTCTTAAATTTAACACACGAGTTCCCCTCTTGAATCTAACACACGAGTTCCTCTCTTAAATTTAACACACGAGTTCCCCTCTTAAATTTAACACACGAGTTCCCCTCTTGAATCTAACACACGAGTTCCTCTCTTAAATTTAACACACGAGTTCCTCTCTTAAATTTAACACACGAGTTCCCCTCTTAAATTTAACACACGAGTTCCCCTCTTAAATTTAACGCACGAGTTCCCCTCTTGAATCTAACACACGAGTTCCTCTCTTAAATTTAACACACGAGTTCCCCTCTTAAATTTAACACACGAGTTCCCCTCTTAAATTTAACACACGAGATCCCCTCTTGAATCTAACACACGAGTTCCTCTCTTAAATTTAACACACGAGTTCCCCTCTTAAATTTAACACACGAGTTCCCCTCTTGAATCTAACACACGAGTTCCTCTCTTAAATTTAACACACGAGTTCCTCTCTTAAATTTAACACACGAGTTCCCCTCTTAAATTTAACACACGAGTTCCCCTCTTAAATTTAACGCACGAGTTCCCCTCTTGAATCTAACACACGAGTTCCTCTCTTAAATTTAACACACGAGTTCCCCTCTTAAATTTAACACACGAGTTCCCCTCTTAAATTTAACACACGAGTTCCCCTCTTAAATTTAACACACGAGTTCCCCTCTTAAATTTAACGCACGAGTTCCCCTCTTGAATCTAACACACGAGTTCCTCTCTTAAATTTAACACACGAGTTCCTCTCTTAAATTTAACACACGAGTTCCCCTCTTAAATTTAACACACGAGTTCCCCTCTTAAATTTAACGCACGAGTTCCCCTCTTAAATTTAACACACGAGTTCCCCTCTTAAATTTAACACACGAGTTCCCCTCTTAAATTCAACACACGAGTTCCCCGTCTTAAATTTAACACACGAGTTCCCCTCTTAAATTCAACACACGAGTTCCCCGTCTTAAATTCAACACACGAGTTCCCCTCTTAAATTTAACACACGAGTTCCTCTCTTAAATTCAACACACGAGTTCCCCTCTTAAATTTAACACACGAGTTCCCCTCTTAAATTTAACACACGAGTTCCCCTCTTAAATTTAACACACGAGTTCCCCTCTTAAATTTAACGCACGAGTTCCCCTCTTAAATTTAACACACGAGTTCCTCTCTTAAATTCAACACACGAGTTCCCCTCTTAAATTTAACACACGAGTTCCCCTCTTAAATTTAACACACGAGTTCCCCTCTTAAATTCAACACACGAGTTCCCCTCTTAAATTTAACACACGAGTTCCCCTCTTTAATTTAACACACGACTTCCCCTCTTTAATTTAACAAACGAGTTCCCCGTCTTAAATTCAACACACGAGTTCCCCTCTTAAATTTAACACACGAGTTCCCCTCTTAAATTTAACACACGAGTTCCCCTCTTAAATTTAACACACGAGTTCCCCTCTTAAATTTAACACACGAGTTCCCCTCTTAAATTTAACACGCGAGTTCCCCTCTTAAATTCAACACACGAGTTCCCCTCTTAAATTTAACACACGAGTTCCCCTCTTTAATTTAACACACGACTTCCCCTCTTTAATTTAACAAACGAGTTCCCCTTATAAATTTAACACACGAGTTCACCTCTTAAATTTAACACACGAGTTCCCCTCTTAAATTTAACACACGAGTTCCCCTCTTATATTTAACACACGAGTTCCCCTCTTAAATCTAACACACGAGTTCCCCTCTTAAATTTAACACACGAGTTCTCCTCTTATATTTAACACACGAGTTCCCCTCTTAAATCTAACACACAAGTTCCCCTCTTAAATCTAACACACGAGTTCCTCTCTTAAATTTAACACACGAGTTCTCCGTTTAAATTTAACACACGAGTTCTCCTCTTATATTTAACACACGAGTTCCCCTCTTAAATCTAACACACACGTTCCCCTCTTAAATTTAACACACGAGTTCCTCTCTTAAATTTAACACACGAGTTCCCCGTTTAAATTTAACACACGAGTTCCCCTCTTAAATTTAACACACGAGTCTCCCTCTTAAATTTTACGCACGAGTTCCACTCTTAAATTTAACACACGAGTTCCCTCTTAAATTTAACACACGAGTTCCCCTCTTAAATTTAACACACGAGTTCCCCTCTTAAATTTAACACACGAGTTTCCCTCTTAAATTTAACGCACGATTTCCCCTTTTAAATTTAACACACGAGTTCCTCCTTTAAATATAACACACGAGTTCCCCTCTTAAATCTAACACACGAGTCTCCCTCTTAAATTTAACGCACGAGTTCCCCTCTTAAATTTAACACACGAGTTCCCCTCTTAAATTTAACACACGAGTCTCCCTCTTAAATTTTACGCACGAGTTCCCCTCTTAAATTTAACACACGAGTTCCCTTTTTCAATTTAACAGACGAGTTCCCTTCTTAAATTTAACACACAAGTACCCCTTGCAACGAATATATTGTATCAACTAAGTATATATTTACTTACATCCCATGAAGGCAGCGTTAGCAATCAAGGTTCATAAAAACGTCACTCTGGATTCGAAAACAATAAAATTTTCTTTAGTCTAGAAGGATTTCTTCATCACTGAGAAATCAATAGAAAACATGAAGTGTAGTATCAGAACAGGTGCAACAATTTGCTCTTAGCCAAAAAGCCCAATATGGTCTTTTAACCGTATTTTAATTACTATATTAAATGCAAAATTTAATAAAATAAAAATCGATGAATTAATTGATACGGGGCACTGATTTCATCAATATGAGTATCACAAAACTAACAGGTAGAGGATTAGACGTTGTTTCATAAAGGACCGCAGGAAACACCAACTCTCTTCACAAATTGCAGATTATTTCCTTGTATAATAACAAAATCATGCACGATCTCTTCTACGACGACATACTCGGTAAAACTTCCACATCAAGTACTCAAATGTATAACTTACAATTGGTGATTCCAAACTGGAGTTAAATATATATAGAGAGAGATTAACTGTTATAGACAATATCCACATTTTATCGATAATCTACGACAGATTGCAAACAGATACTTATCAAACCTACGATAAATGCCTTTAAAGATAAAATATGTATCCAATCAGTAATACTATCAGAGGAGAGTTTAAAGAAAGTGAAATACCATTAGAGACAATACGTTTGTATTATCCTATTAAAAAAGAGTGAATGGCTAAAGACTACTTGCAAACTGGGATACACGGTATCGTGCCTATTTGTAAACATGCACTAGGCGCCATGTTTCGTGGTGCATGCGAATGTCAGACTTGCTGTAGATAAGGGATGATTAAGATCAATACCAGGTCTCTAGGATTTCCGGTCAAAAGTACATATATTCAAACCAATGAGCAGGAGAAGGCAGTCAGGGCCGGCCTTCTTAGCATGACACAGCCGGTTTTGTTTCTTTAGGGTCTGACGATAAATTTTATCTGTGTTCCTCTTCAAGCAAGATAGGCCCTTGGGACTCTTAGTTAAAGGAGTATGTTAATTGGACTTATGTTTTTATTTGGCCGGACTAAAGTCTTTCAGCTGAAAGTCTTTTGTTCAAGGAAAATAAAGCGCTGTTAATTGTTTTTAAACCCGGGTTGTGGTTTTATTTGGAGGGAGAATTCCTTTGTTGCAGTATTGACTGAATCGAACAACAATTTTGGACCGGCACGAGCGGAACAATCACAGTGCAGTGGACGCACTAATGTATGTGTATACATCTACTACCTTGTTTCGATAAAATGATGGGTAATATCGTTAAATATAAAATATTCGGTGTCGCATTACCTATCACGAATATACTTTCGTATGATATCTATAATGCAATATACGTGCTGTTTATTGTTAGAATATTTTAATCAACATTTTAGATTTATTCTACTGTTTCAGTTAAATTAAACATTTCTATATTTTTTATAGTTCCGATGAATTCTCTGTTAGATATAATGTATTATATTGTAATTTACAATATATGAGTGCAAAATAAAATTCGTACGGTTTAGATATTTTTCCTTGTAGATATCAAGCCAAAGTAGCACAAATTAAAGTGTAGATATCATACTATGTAAATAGTATGATATGTACATAACAAGCGACAGCGTAATCTAATATGCGGCTAACACGTAATAGATACGAAACACACATTTGGCACGACTTTAGCAGACTATGGACACTTGTATGGATTTCGAACCATTACATTTGGAACAACCAACCATGTCATTAGTTTCCCAAAGGTCATTGATGTACTCAGTTTCCTCAATAACATTATTGTAATAATGATTGACAAAGCACTGCAAGACATGTATAGCTACGTTACCAATGTATGCGGTCATGATTGAACTGATCGAGATTACAACCACAAGCGGCAAAGGGCTGCTGTATAAAAATACAAACTTGCTCTAAACAATGAGAGGTACTGTTAAAGCTTAGAACTACATCGTTAAGATGGAGTATTGTTGCCGCATCTTGGCTGGTTCATCATCCGCTAGTCTCTCCCTCTTAGACAAGGTCCAAAAAAGAGTCGCTAACTTGATAAGTCCTTAACTATCCACCAAGCTCCAGCCCCTGTCCCATCACCGCAATGTTGCTTCCTTGTGCCTGTTTTACAAGTACTTCAATGGAGTGTGCTCTGATGAGCTTGCTGCTCTGGTACCCCCAGGACATAAATTCACTAGACCAACCCAACAATCTGCTGCCAAATCACATCCATACACTGTGGAGGTCCCCAGATGCCGAATAGCTTTCTACTCCAAAAGCTTCTTTCCTCGTGCTGCTGGACTCTGAAACTCCCTCTCTGCTCCCTGCTTTCCTGGCGTTACTGACATGCAGGAATTAAAATCTAATGTAAACAGACATCTTGCTGCGCAGCTCCTAACTTAGGTTGACCCCTCCCAAACCTTCACCCTTTTTTCTCAGTAGCCCCTTACGTCTACAGTGGCGGCCTGCCTTGTTTGGGGTGAACTATGATTAAAAAAACACACAAAAATAACTATGGCGTTGAACGCTGAACGTGACGTGTATGATCGAACATTGTTCCTAATGGACAGTTTTATTATCTGAAATAATACATCCGTTAATAGAAAGTATCAGTTTCCATTTACTTGTTTACATCGAAGTCTTTAATGTATTAGAAACACCTTATGAAATCTACTGTAATCGCTGTCGACCACTCTATTCCCATGGGAATACGAACAGACGCCTGCGATTAATGCCTCACTCATACAATCCGGCCAACTGATAGCATTTTTCGCCAGAACGTAGCCAGAACGAAATTCGGTTCAACAGAAAGATCCGTATGCCATTGTGAAAGCTTTGCAGCACTTACGATATTATTTGAACGGTCCTCACTTCAGACTTGTCACGACTAACCAGATAAATAATAGCCAAATAGGATTCGATATAGAATCAAGCTTTTTACTGCTCTTAAGTTGACCTCGTATACAGTCCTGACACGTAGAATACAGTAGCTGATGTCCTTTGAACTGAGTGTGGCACTCAAGATGCGTAAAGAGCTGAGTTTAACCCGGGTATCAATAGAATACTGCATATGATCCCTAGAGGAAATCTACTTTATTTCGTTCTTGAACGTCAGAATGATCAGGAAAAACTGATAAAATTTAAAATAAAGTAAACAAACACATAGGATATGTTGTGATCAACAGTAAAATTAATTCGATGTTAATTTTAACCGCATGTATTGCTGTCAACAACATGTGTTTGCGATAAGTTTCCGAGAATTCTGTGGGTATCTAGAAATCGAATTTTTAAATCTGGATTAACAAAACGATTATATAAACATAGGAAAAGAACAAACATCCGTATAATTATGATTAATACCTTTATTGGTATTGAATACGGACTTACATATTTAAGTGGCTCTGTATATAATACTAATCACACTCCCGATAAATGTGTGACTTGACT
The DNA here is from genome assembly GCA_963556195.1 of Sepiola atlantica. NCBI lineage: Eukaryota > Metazoa > Mollusca > Cephalopoda > Sepiida > Sepiolidae > Sepiola > Sepiola atlantica. The sequence goes on from OY744530.1 coordinate 88,937,690, forward strand.
ATGTACGCAATTCCCTGTCGTAAACTGGATCATTCCGTTTCTCAAAGGTTTTTGCGCATGAAGCAATATATATATATATATATATATATATATATATATATATATATATATATATATATATTGTATACTAACGCAGCATCTCTTCATTGATGCATGTTTGATCAAACAACAGGGGCAATTCATGTTGTTTTATCCATCCTTTCATGTTGACCAACTAATGATCTAATTTTCTGTCCGAGTGTGAACAGGAACTCGTCAAAATTGCTAACGTCTTCGACTCTCATGAGTCTTCTTCAGGCACGTGAGCAGTTATGCAAACTAAAATATAAATTTAAGGCATTTCAGCATACTTTCTCCCCCCCCCCCCTCATATCGAGCTTGATTGATGGTGGGTTTGTTTGCTCGAATGAGTAAGGCTTCAATTATGGGGATGCGATCAGCAAATTAAACAGTATTTAGCCGCCATAACAAAAATAATAATAATAAAAATAATAATAATAAAAAATATATCAACCAATACTACTGCAACCAAATACACCCTAATTATCAAATAGATGAAAAAATAATTAAAAATATTATACATAAACATATCTCCTCTATTGACAAAACCCATAAACTCTGTTTCACTATTTACTATAAATTTTTTTAAACAACTAACTTATTAATCAAAAATAATCTGACAATGGGGGATGATTTACTAAAAGCTAGTAATACTGTATATATATATAAATGTCCAATGGGATAGTGTATCTCCAAAGACAATACCTATTTTGGTACGACTAGAACTAGTATCCTTCGTCGTCTTAAATGTCACCTCTTCTCCCCATAGCTCTATTTACCAACTCTTAGTAGAACTCGACACGCCCAAAAAGATTTCCGGGACATATATGTCAGAAATACTGCTATCCTCGTTGCCTCACATTGCAACCTGCGCCTCCCCATAATTGAGGCGTTACTCATTCGAGCAAACAAATCCACCATCAATCAAGCTCGATATAAGAGGGAGAAGGTATACTGTAATGCCTTTAATATATAATAAAAAAAATAATCTAGTTTCTCAATAAATTCAGCAGTTTTAGTTTGCATAACTCCCCATGTGCCCGAAGAAGACTCATGGGAGTCGAAAACATTAGCAATGTTGGCGAGTTTCTGTTCACACTCAAACAGAACATTAGATCATTAGTTCTTTGTTTAATCAAACATGCACCAATATATATATATATATATATATATATATATATATATATATATATATATATATATATATATATATATATATATATATGTTGTTATGGTTCCGTACATATAACGAACATTTAGTACTCGTTCATTCTAAATAGGTGTAGGAAGCACAGGTTTCTCAGCGTTTGGGTTCAACCCAGTCTACAATGGCTGTCAGTACTGACATAATACGCCTCTTATTTCTCTGCTGTATATACTTTTCTCCAATATATTTGTTTTACCTAAACCCCGTGTCCGTGTTCTTTTTCCGGTCACAAAACAGGTCCATAACAAATTAGCGACAAGATATTCGAGCTTACACATGACCCCACCACAACCACAACCACAGCAACAACTGTCGACCAGATATTCGAATCTACATGGGACCCTACAACAATTCGAACATCCTTAAAAAGGACCTCACAAAAAAACTGGCTACGAAACATTCGAATTTACACGAGAAAGAAAAACATTAAATGTTTTCTGTAGAACCTTCAAAAAAAGACCCAACAACAACCGGCAACGTCGGATTTCAAATTTTAAACTTACATCACTAAAATAGACTGACAGCGTGGTTACAGTAAAAGATTCGGAAGAACATTTAAAATAACATGCGACTTAATTAATTATGGAAAACCTAAAGAGAAATAAAACTTAGAGAAATCGACGATAAATTCAGCAGACAACGTCCTAATTAAAAAAAAATGGTTTACCAGTGGAAAAAAAGGAAAAATTTACCACTCTCTTAAGTGAAGAAAGGTCAGTGATTTTTGTTTTAATTTCTATTCCGACACTGCTTAAATGTTTAACAATAAAGGAATAAATTATTTTTTATCTCTCTAAAAGAGAAAGTTACTACTGCCAAGAAAAAAATTGAAACCGTATTTTTATTTTTTCTCTGACTAACGTGCCGACCACAAATCTTACGGCTACGCACTACACGATTTTTTTTCGAGGAAAAGAAAGTTTTATACTCTTTTACAACTAAGATAACGTTTAGCAAGCAAAATCTCAAGAAAATAACTTTTTAACAAGGCGTACTCGAAAGGAAACATTTACTTTCTAAAAAAAGGGGCAAACCTTAAATTATGGAAGAATTTAAAGCGACCATTGAGGAATTAGTAAAATTTAAAATGCAACAGCAACTCGAACATAATAAAGAGACAGAGAGGAGAGAGCAGACAACTGAAGAAAGATTTCAAAAGCTTCTTATGTAACACAATGAAAAGCTTATAGAGCTAAAGAAAAAATCTGACGAAAAGATTCAGATGTTAATGCAAACAATATCGCTTAGAGGCAAAAGTAACGAAAACGATAATGATTTTTCGCAGAATGCCGTGTGGAGTGCGTTCGAAAACTTCACGTATTCTCCTGACGAGTGGAAAACAGTTGCTTCGTATTTTAGAAGATATAAAGACTTATATAAAAGTGATTGCAAAAACTGGGCAGATTCTAAACAGGTTCACCTGTTACTTAGGAAATTAGGCACCACCGAACATACTAAGTTCCTGGATGTCATTTTGCCTCGAAATACTAGCGATTTGACTTCAGCAAAAGCCGTCAAACTTCTAACAGAGCTGTTCAGCCAAAAGACTTCGTTATTTCACAAACGCTGGAAGTGTTTAAACCGGGTAAAAAAAGACGACGAAGATTATTCAACGTTCACATCAGTAGTAAATAAGCACTGCGACGACTTTAAAGTATCCGACCTTAGAACTGATAATTTTAAATATTTAATTTGCGTTCAAGGATTGATATCAGGAAAAGACGCTGAAATAAGGCGTAGAGTTCTAAATAAATTAGCAAATGAACCGAATTTAACATCGCAGAAATTAGCTGAGGACTGCCAACGATTTATTAGTGTTAAGCAGGATTCGAAGGACATCGAACAGTCAGTCATTGCACACATACGAAAAGTACGTCAAAAATCTAAATTCAACTCTCATCCAAAATCTATTCTAAGCAAAAAACAAGATTTTCACGCCTCAAAAACAAGTCAGCCTTATAAAAATAAATTAACGCCAAGTCCTTGTTATCAATGCGGAAGCCTGCATTGGGTAACAGAATGTCCATTTCGTTTTAAGACCTGCCTGACTTGTAACAGGGTTGGACAGAAAAGTTCGCACTTAAGAATGAATAAAGGAAATAAAACGCAGGTACAAGCCACAGTTATAAATTTTCAGGAATGCATTAATATAAAGAAAATATGTGCACGTAAAAATCCTGAATAATAATATGAAACTACAAGTGGATTCGGGCTCGGACGTGTCAATAATAAGTCTGCATACGTGGAAGAAGTTGAATAGACCCATCCTGTTACGAACTACCAAGATAGACAGTTCAGTGGCTGGTGAAAATTAAATTTGAGGGTGAGATAATTACTAATGTGACCCTAATGTGGAATACCAAAAAGTTAAAAATGCTCGTGTTAAAAGACACTAATAACCTCTTTGGCACTGATTGGATGCAAGCGTTCAATTTATGGGACTTACCAATAAATAACGTTTGCTAAAAACGGACAACGGAATCAAAAAAACTAAAACTTGATTTGAAATAATCTTTTCTCAACGTTATTTCTGGTGGCCTTGGTCGATGCACAAAAATGGCGGTCAAATTTCAACTGAACGAAAACATCCAGCCCGTATTTAAGAAAAAGGGAATGTGCCTTTTGCCTAGGTAGACAAAATAAATGAGGAATTGGACCGACTAGTGACGACCGGTATCTTATCCGAAGTCGAATACAGTCAGTGGGCAGCACCCATGATCTATGTGAAAAAGAAATCAAAAGATATTCGCATGTATGCAGAATTTTTAACGTGGTTAAATGCAGCATTAAACAATCATCATTACCCACTGCATAGCCGGGAGGAAGTTTTCTCAAAATTAAATGAAGGCAGATTTTTTTCGAAAATAGATCTGAGTGAAGCGTACTCAAAATACCCGTGGAAGATGAGAGTTCTAAACGGATGTGTATAAATACGCATATCGGTTTATACAAGTTCGAAAGGCTAGCTTTCGGGGTCAAAGTTGCTCCTGCTATTTTTCAGCAAGTGATGGATACCATGTTGGGCGAATTTGATTTTGCTATTGCATACCTTGACGACATTCTAATCAACAGTAGAGACATAGAACAACACCGGAAACATGTCAACCAAGTGTGTTCGCGAATCCGGGACTATGGGTCTAAAGTTAATGAGGAAACATGTAGTTTTCTTGTAGAAAAAAATCAAATATCTGGGTCATGTATAGACAATGGCGGCAGAAGTCCAGACCCAGAACGGGCTGCCGCAGTTAAGAACATGCCGGCGCTACAAAACGTTACAGCACTACAGAGCTTTCTGGAATTGGTAAATTACTACCAGGCTTTTATCACAGAGATGCATAATCTACGCGCTCCACTGCATGAACTATTGAAAAAGGATACGGTTTGGGAGCGGACACCCGAATGCCAGGTAGCATTCGACAAAACTCTTGAAATGCTGACATTGGATTTATTCCTTAGGCATTACAAACCAGACAGACATAATAGTGGCTAGCGATGTTATTTCATATGGATTAGGAGCGTGCATTTTTCATGTAATGCCGGATGGGACCCATAAACTCATCGCGCATGCATCAGGAACCCTGCTTCCGGTGGAGAAGCAGTACTCCTAAATTGAGAAGGAGGCGTTAGGAATAATTTGTGCTGTAACTAAGTTCCACCGCTATATACTCGGTAGATTGTTCACATTACAGACGGACCAAACACTGCTAATGATCATTTCCGGTTCGGAAAAAGGCCTGCCGGTGTGTATGGCGAATGTATTACAGAAATGGGGAACCATTTTATTGAACTATAACTTCAAAATGGAGTTTTTACCATAAAAAAGATCTATCAAGCGGATGGATTGTCTAGACTGGTGCCAATACAGAGAGAGAGAGAGTGAGAGAGAGAGAGAGAGGGAGAGAGAGAGAGAGAGAGAGGGCCACTAGAAGATACCGTGATCGCTTCGCTGCAAGCGGAAAAGGACATAAAAGCTATATTTGTACAGACCATATTTATTTGTTAACATAATGAAGACTATATGTATTTGTTAACATAATAAAAGAGAATGAAAGGGCAAGCTGACCGGTTTCGAACCTCACTCAACAGAGCTAGACCGAGGTTAAGATTAAGAAAGAAAAAAAATGCTATGAGTATTGTAGCGAGGGAAAGAGTGAAAGAAAAATTTGAATCAAATAGAAACTACATTAAGTCCGAGAAGATTTTCTTTTTGTTTACAAAGAGAAAGTCTCAAAGACTTAATGTAAATAGTTTCTAGAATTTTCAGATGAAAGGGAGAGTGTGATATACTGAGAATGGAGAATAAGTCAACACTGAATTTTGAGGCATAAAAAAACGGTTATTTATGAGATGTTCGGCGATGGAAGAACCATACTTATTATGCAAAACATCAGTTGGTAAGTAATTTGCTTGACAAATTTTTGTGGGCACGTGTTGTTTGACCCGGATGTCTAATCTTTGCGATGTCCGCTCAACGTACGGCGAACTGCAACTACATTTAAATAAATAAAAAATAGAATTATTATGGTGGCGGTGGGGGGGAGAACACATTTTCGAATCGACGACAAACCGAGTCTGGTGGAAAGAACTACACGTGTATTCGCGGCAAAGTAACATTTTTGTACAGATAAAGAGATTTTTTTCGCGAATCCATCACTTATGTTACCTAGCCATGGTAGGCGAAGGTAAATAGGACATCTATCAACAGAAGCTTTTTTATCTTTATAAAAACTAGAAATGTCATTGTTGATAGTAGATTCAACAATGTCTAATGGATAGTCATTGTTACAGACAATCTTAATAATAAATTTGATTTCATCATCAATTTTGGTCTGAGAACAAATCATTAAGGCCCTATGAGTAAGGGTCTTAATTAAATTACACTTTTGTTTAGTGGGACAAAATGAGTCCCAATGTGTGTAGAGACCAGTGAAAGTTAGTTTCTAGTATACTGTAGTTAATAAAACGGAAGAAGCGTCACTAACTAACACATCCAGAAATGAAAGTAAAGAATTGGCTTCCTTAACGTAAAGTTACGAACTAAATGGATATTGTTGAGGGACGTGAAAAAAAACGCCCGCTTCCGTCTCGTATTTGAACAAACATCAGCAGTCAGTAGGTGTGAAATACCGGGGATGCTGTATTGCCATTTGGTGAATGGAGTCTGAACCATGCAGTAGTTTCTGGTTCGGCCTCCTGTTGCCATATTATTAGGAACTGCTATGGTTTACAAAGATAATCTATTTTTACCAATTCTCCATGCGTTCTGCTCTAAACTAACCTGCTGACGCCTTTCACAAATCTTCTAATCCCAACATTATAAGTAACAAATCAAAGCATAAGCATGAACCCACAACCCCAACTTCTAACGTAGATCCCTACTATCAGGTCTCATTTTCCAACATCAGGGGTCTACGTTGCAACATTCCAGAGGTTGAAATCTATTTACAGGAGATCAAGCTCAATCTATTGTTTCTATGCGAAACTTACATGAACCCGACAGTATCTATAAATGACTTCATGATCCCAAGATACGTAAACTTGAACTCCAAGATCGCAATGTTAATGGAATCTACGCCTACATAAGGGACGTTTTTTATGTGGTAGATACACTTCCTTGCCCTGTATGTGTTTCCGTATTGCACTTACGCACGGCATCGCTTTCATTTCTGCCCTCTATCTCCCCTTCACTGATGGGGTTACTGTCATTGAGCAAATTTCTGACGAAATTGAACATATCCTGGCTGCTAACCTTTTTGATAGCATTCATTACTGCGGTGACTTTAATGTTCACAATGTTGAGTGGCTAGTCAACTCTAACAAAGCTGACGATAAAGGGGTTCCTTCTCGATCTGTTTCTGAAAACTTGCCCTGAATAGTACACATCTACTCATTTGTCTCCGACGATTCTCAATTAAGATCAAAATGAAGATTAGCAAGTATTCTTATCTCCCTTTCCATCGCACAATTTATCGATATTCAAGAGCCGATTAGGATCCTACATATCCCTCTGAATTTCTATTTTAAAAGAGAAATGTGTTCTGCATCACATCGTAAATGTCTGAGTTGTTTTCTGCTGGTATTGAGAGCTTCATACTCTCCAAAATTACCCAACAGACCAAACAGACAGCCACGGTATACCCCTATACCACTATTGCTCACAGAAACGAGTATTTCAATTGCTTTCAGCCAAATTAATTATCCGAAACCAAAGCCTCCTTTAATACTGCCAGAAACAACTACAGTATGGTTATTGAAAACGCTAAAGAGCCCTATACACAATAAGGTTAGTTTATTGTGGCCGATCAGAGGCTTAGTTCCCATGAGTTTCGGAGAATAACAACAAGGTTCTGAACTGATGCCAGCCCTCTATCCCAACCGTCATAATTGGACCAGAGGTGATATCCTCAGCCTCTGATGAAACCAATATTTTAGCAAAAAACGTTGCAGCAAATTGTATTTATTGCGATCAAGGCCATCTACCCCCAGAATTCCCCTCCATGTCCGAAAAAAACTCTAAGCGACATCTGTATGACTGTCCGTGATGTTGCCAAACCTCGATGCCAACAAGGAAACTGGCTCCGACAACATCCCGGTAATAGCACTTAAGAAACTGCAGCCCGAAATAGCTCCTATCCTTTAAGAGCTGCTCAATCGTTGCTTAAACGAGAAATGCTTTCTATCACCCTGGAAAGTTTCATTTGTTAGCACAAAATTTAAAAATATCGGAGACCAGTCTTCTGTATATTAGTACAGACCGTGCCATAGGTATGTTGCTTGAATCTGTTATAAAACAAGTCAACTACCTCAACGAAAACAATCTTCCTGCTAGATGAACATCTGACTTGCTGACTGTGATTTCGCACAGGATCAGTGAATATATTGATGGTCTTCGTTTCTAGGGTAATAGCTTTTGACATATCAAAGTCATTGGGCAGGGTTTGGTACAAAAGTCTGCTTCACTAAGCTTATTTGTTAGGGAATATCGTGAAATGTCCTCTTAAAAATCGAATCCCTTCTCTCCGATAGGTCTATAAAAATAATTGTTGACAGGCAAATGCCCAACGCATATAACATCAATGCCGGCATGCCCCAAAGATCCATTATGGGCCCAACCCTTTTCCTGATCTGTATCAATGGTCTTTCTAATCATATTCTGAACTCGTTTGTTGACATATATGTAAAGTACACAACTATTCATGGCAACACTTCGAAGGTCAAGATTTTGCCCATTCTTTCTATTCCGACTTAGAACATGTTGTGCAATGGAGAAATAAGTGTCTTATTACTGTAAACGCCTCTAAAACAAAGTATCTTTTCACCACAGATTCTCAGATCCCCACTTTTCCCCAGTCGAAATGAATGGTCCGTTATCGATGAAGAACTCTTCTCTCATAAGCTTCTTGGATTGACTTTCACCCCAGCCATGAAATGGAAGACTTACATCAAATCTGTTGCTAAAGTTAATGGAAAAATTGTTGGATCATTCTACCTCTCCACAATGTACCTCACCTCTTACGAAATCCTCTACGTGCATGTAAGTCTTCCATTTCAGGTCTGGGATGAAAGTAAATCCTAGAGCCAGATACGTCCTAAGATGGAGCACTGCTGTCATATTTAGGGAGGTGTGGCTCGGAGAACACTCTCCTGCTTTGACAGGGTACAACATCTACTTCACAATCTAGTAGTGGATGCTCTCTTCTCGTCCCTACAACCTCTTTCGAACGGAAGAGGTGTGGATAGTCTCTTACTACTTTATCGTTATATTCATGGTAACTTCTCAAGTGAACTCCAATACCTGGCGCCCCCTATAAAAATTGATAGCAGGACTCGTCTACCTACAACAACAGCAAATAACTTTCCTTTCTCTCTCTCCTTATCAAAAACCAATGAACAAAGTTCTATGAACAACGTTTCTTTTTCTAGAGAATTCAATCTGTTGAAAAAGGTACCACGAGTCTGCTTCCCAACTGAATACAACATGATCGTCTTTAAGTTTCATGTGAACAAATACTTATTGAGCTGTTCCCTTGGATAATCTATTTCTTTCAAGTAATACCCTGCCATCTTATTCATTTGCTTTTAATCCTTTTCCTCGAGTGACCCCATGCCTTGATAAGTAATGACAGATCAGTAAAAAAAAATAATGTCCATAATCCTTAACAAAGTATGCCTAGGTAAAGAAATAGTAATCATGAATATTGGTTGGTGTTTGCTGGCATAACATAAACATATAAACAGAGCATATAACGATTCGTAGGTATTCATCTAGTATTTGAATAAAGTATGTTTTAATAGTGGTTACATTTTCATTTACTTTTTATTACATAACGCCTTGCAGAATTAAATTGATAACTGTACCTTGACAGACTTTCATAGTATTGTGAGAATCGGTGAATACTAGTTAATACCTAGTTTATACCTAGATGAGTAGCGGGAGGAACTCTTCATTGGCCTTTTTAAAATTTTGTTTATGTTTCTTTTAACAAGACAACGTGTCAAGAGAATTAGCGATAAACTCATTTTTTTCTTCACGTGTAATACTCTGAATGCGTACTCAAGAATTTAAGAATCGACAGAAGTGTTTAAAACTTAAAATAAAAAGGAAATCCCATCATTTTGACCTCTAATGAAAAAACTCAACTTCAAATTAAAAAGAACATTTTCAAATTGAGAATGTTGAACTGCAAATTATACAAATCAACTTAAAAAAAATTGAACTTATAATTAAAAATAATAAATTTTAAAATATACACAGTCACTTGAATATAAAAAAAGTTGAACTTCAAATTTAAAATTAACACGTTCAAATGAAAACGAAAATATAAAATAATCAGAAAACTGAAGGAGGAAATGACAGAAGCTGAATTTCAAATCAACATTTCATTAGAATGTTGTGTGTGTATTTCAATTAGGAATTCATTTATTTTAATTTGAAGTTAAGTTTATTTAATAAAAATTTATTTTGAACTGCAGCTTTTATCGATTCAGTTTACTTGCGCTTGTTGAGACTTTTAATTTGAACTTTACTTTTTAAAATTACACTTTAAATTTAATTAAACACGTTTTATTATAATAATTAGAAAGATTAAACTTCAATTTAAAACAATCAAATCGCTGACAAGTGACTGAGAGATACTAGAATACATGACACAATTCTAAAAAAGTAATATGTACGAAAATTCAAGTTATTAGGCAGGGTTAAAAACAAGATCCAAGTATCATATTATCTGTATTATTTTGTCTATTTATGTCAAGTAGTTGTAATAGATAAGATATCGAAGAAGGTTTACCCCCCCATATATATATATATATATATATATATATATATATATATATTTATATATAAATGAAGGAGAGTGGAAAAGAATTAGAGAAAGCAAAAGCCAAACAAAATTCAATTCAAAAGTTCAAAGCAAGGTATAATCCGCAAAAAGGCAATTTATTCAAGTTAAATTTTCCTTAAGCCAGCTCTATCCTGGATATTGAGCTGTATACTCTTCACAATAGGGTTTTACCTTTCCTAAAAGTTCGCTTTTAGTACACCTCTTTATATTTATATATATATATATATATAAATATATAAATATAATATAAAATATATATAAATATATAAATATAATATAATATATATATATATAAAATATATAAATATATATATAGATATAAATATATATATATAGATATAAATATATATATATATATATATATATAAGAGAGATACCTATATGTTGAATGGTTATATATATATATATATATATATATATACATATAAATATTAAAATATATATATATATAAATATTTATATATATATATATAAATATATAAATATATATATATATATATATAAATATATATATATATAAATATATAAATACATATATATATATATATAAATATATAAATATATAAATATATAAATATATAAATACATATATATATATATATATATATATATAAATATATAAATACATATATATATATATATATATATATATACATATAAATATATATAAATATAAGTGCAGATTAGTAGACCGAGGCTATAGCAATGCGATGTAGTTGCCGGAAGATGGAAAAAGTGAGCAGAAATAAACGATGAGAGAAAGTGAAACTCAAAACGATTTATTAATAATTTCACGAAAAACTGATTAAATACCAGAATAGTAAATACTGACTGGTAAATAAAAAAAAAGTTTGGCAAAAGGTAATCTTAAATTTTCGAAAGAAAAACTTTCATTTTCAAAAGACAATAATAGAAGACCGAAAGGGTCGAAAACAACGGGAAAAACCGGTGTCAAACCATTGAAATACCACAGCAGACAATTGGGAGTAGGAACGCAGAAAATGTCAAAATGTAATTAAATAATTATTCAACTAAAGTTAAAATATTATAAACATTTGTTTATTTATATACTAATTATTATAATTTTATTATATTTTATTTTATATGATTTATTAATTTTATTTCTCTTTTTTCTTTATTCAATTCTAAATTTAAATTTACGTGTGGGCCGTTATTATTATAATATGTGCCAACACAGGGGGATAACATAGGAAAGAATATGTTTAGAAATGAGATTTGAAATTTGAAAAGGAATTTAAATTGTAGAATGGATCAATGCCAAGGAGGTAGGAAGGAACCGTTGGAACGGGGGAAGGGGGGAATTAGAAGAAACGTTGGAGAAAGGGGGGGATAGGGATAAAAAATACATACACACATATACATATATAAAGTGTAAATATCTAAATACATATTTATTTTTTATGTTAATTTAAGAGTATTCCAAGGGTATAATACTCCTAGAACTAAATTTATATAAATTTATTCTATTTATTGATTTATAGATGTTTTTTTCATTAATTTTCCTTTGTTATTATTATTTATTCGTATATTTAATTTATTCTTTTATTATAATAATTTCTTTTTTATTTATTTAAAAAAATCTTTTTATTATTATTTTATTTTATTGAATTTCAAACATTAGTTAAGGGATTACATATGTATCAGCATACACATACACACCCATGAGAATACACCCATATTCACATACATATATATATGCATACACATACACAAGGTCTAAATATATGTAAATAAAGTGCATATCATTCCATTCCATAATTATAATATGTAACATGTAAAAATGTGGGGTGGGTGGCGCTGGCAAATACAGAGGAGACAAAGGCAAGTAAAAATGTGGGGTGGGTGGCGCTGGCAAATAAAGAGGAGACAAAGGCAAGTAAGTTGGGGGTGGGATGTGAGGATGTAAGAATCAGAGGATGAAAGGGGAATCAACTCAAATCTGTTATTCAGGGATGGACGAAATTTAGAGATTAGAATAGCTTCCGAAATTCGAAGCTGACCTATATTGCGGACGGAGTTGAGGATGCGGACACTAATAGAGCGATGTGTGTTGCCACATGATATTAAGTGTTTGTGGAAGGAAGAAATGCGGGTGTTGAGATGCTCTTTAATGCGTTGGTGTAGAGGCCTAACGGTACTACCGATGTAGAACTTTTGACACTTAGCGCATTGTAGGTTGTATACTGTATAGGTGCGGAGGCAGAGGCCAGAGTTGGAGATGGGGCAACTAGCTAGAGAGCAGTGGTCTTGGGTGTAGTGGCGTTTTTTGGATAAATGTTGTCGGAGAGAAGTGCCTGTGTGAGAAAGTTGTATGTTAAGGTTCTCACTACGTATGGCATTGCGGATAGCGGAAGTGATACGGTCGCTAAAGAAGGGGAGTTTAAGGAAGCACGTGTTGGTGAGAGTGTGGTGTCTACGTCTTCTGGTGTTGTTAAGGCTGGATATGGTAGTTAGGGGGAAACCGTTGGTTAATAGGGTTTGGTGGAAGGCTTCGGTGTGTGTTGTTTTATTGGAAGTAGAAGAGCATTTGTCCTGTATGCGGGTGATTTCGGTTTGTGCGTAACTAATTTTGGATTTGAGGGATAGTGCGGATTTGTAGTAGATGAAGAGGTTCCTGCAGGCGGGTTTTCTATAGAAAATGGTGTGGAGAGATCCGTCGTCATTAATGTTGAGTTTAAAGTCTAGAAGTGAGAGAGAGCCTGAGGTGTTGGGATGTTCGATGGTAAATTTAATGTGGGGGTCAGTATTATTAAATGTATTAAAGATAGAGGTAGCTTCCTCTCGGGATGAAGTGAGGATCAAAATGTCGTCAACGTATCTCGAGAAGAAAATATGGGAATGGCAGGTGCTAAGTGCTTGTTGTTCCAGTCTGTTCATGTAGGAAATGGCGAGGAGGCCGGAGAGACTGGAACCCATGGGTAGGCCAGATACTTGTTTATATGTGTCTTGTTGAAACTTGAAGTAGGTATTATCCACAATGATACGTAGGAGCTGATAAATGTCTGTCGGGGTAAGCCAAAAACAGTCAAAATTGTTAGAGGAGATGTGGTCAGTTATGATGTCAATGGCGGGGTGTGCGGGAATGGAAGTATAAAGGGAGACAACGTCAAGGCTGAAGATGTAGTTGTTGATGCGGAGCTGTTGGGGCTGGAGTAAGTGGAGTCTATCTAATACCTGGTCAGAGCTGCTGACATGTGCCGGGAAGGTGGGGAGTAGCAGTTTAAGTAAGTGGGAGAGGAGCCAGGAGAGCTTGTAAAGAGGTCCCTCAGTACTGGAGACTATAGGTCTGATCTGTAGGTGGTTGCTGGTTTTGTGGGTTTTAATGAGATTGTAAAATGTGGGGAGTCTACTGTTCCTAGTGGTGAGATTGAGCCTATAAGCCTTGGGGAGATTACGTCTGGTGCAAATTTGGGACCAAGCGTTGTTGATCGAGGTTTATATGTGGGTAGCTGAGATATTGTTATCGGGTGTGTAAAGGGATGTATTGCTGAGGTGTTCCAGGGCGAGAGTGTTGTAGGATTCTTGGGAGATAATGCGGAATTCCTTGCCTTTGTCAGAGGGTAGGTAGACCGGGTTTTTTTTCTTAAAGCCTTTGAGGGTGAGGCGCTGGGAATGTGAGATATTAGGTGTGATACGGTGTTTTTCTCGTTGTAGTATGGAGAAAATCTTATGTTTGAGATTTATATAAATATATAAAAAATCTTATGTTTGAGATTTACATAAATATATAAATATATATATATATATAAATATATAAATATATATATATATATGAGAGAGATACCTATAATATGTTGAATAGCTATATATATATATATATATATATATATATATATATATATATATATATATATATATATATATATCCGTATATGTTGTCGGAGATAGTTCTTGATAGCCAGATATGAAGTACATTTAATAGCTTTATATTACATTTACCTCTAAATCAGATGGAGTTTTGAAAAAACCAGCGCACTGAGTTAAGTTCCTGAGAAGCCGAGTCGGTATTTACCGGTAGGAGCGACTCAGGCGATTAGCAATAAACTAACCACTTCTCCGAAAGAAGACAAAAGTGGACCTCCTAGGATTGAACAGAACCATATCTCAGCACGACAGCAACAAAGCTAATGTGCCACAAAAGAAAATGCAATGTTTTCTAAAAAGTTATCACATTTTTTAATTTAAACATTTTCTGCGATTTACTTGTATAATATTCAATATATAAATATATTGAACAGCTGCTTGTATATACCTAAGCTATTTACAATTTAATTGAAGCCAAAGAGAATAAAGCGAGAACTTGTTTACTTGGTTAAAAATGATTCAAAACAAAAAACACGATATATAGTATTGGGTAAGTAATTGTTTAATTTGAGATTTATTGATACAATTTCAATTCATGACTGGTCCTGTAAGTGACCTTAAAATGATGCCTCAACTTTGGAGGTTTGGAAAATGTGGATTTATCCTAAGTTAGCATTACTCTCAGGTACAGTGTGTGGTGGGATGTGGAGGTACCCCTTAGTTACCATTACTCAGAGGTCCGTACTAAATATACCTACATTCTTCACTTACATTTTATCTTCTATATAAAGTTAAGACGATTTTTCACCTGTACCTTTGTCAAATATGAGAAAATAACCACATGCATCAGAGGTCATTAACCTCACCACTTTATTCCGCTTATTCACTCGAGCGTGTTATAGTAAATTTGTGATATTTTCTCCCGCTAACACTAAATATTACTTTTGACCCACTATCTTAGACTCTCTCGAAAACATACTCCATATAGGTAGTAGCAAACACTTTTCCCGCTAACACTTTAGTACTAACACTCTCACTATCGACACCGGGAACAAATAAACAACGTCTACTTTTTAAGAACGTGACCTTTAATATTTACTCTTTCGTCTGCTATCAATCTACTACACAATACAATACATTACGCACACATTTAATTGACGCTACCTCTAATTTCGCTGATTTACTAGAATATCGGTTTACGTTATGTCTACCTATTACGTATACTCATTCCAGTATTTAGAGAAGACAATTAACGAAAATGTTTCTTAGAGTGTTTCATTATTCAACATGGCAGCAATAATTTCTTCAGCGATTCGATTTCAAAATTCAGTCAATATATGCCAAGATACTCGACAGAACCATCAAGTTGACATTTTCGTAATCCTACATTTTTTACACACATAATATCCAAAAATTGAAAAAAAAACATCGATTTCTTCGTATAGAAATGACCTAAAACGTGTGACTGGTGGACCCTACATTTGATCGCCTTCCGGCGTATCGTAAAATAAAACGCATGGCAACTACAGCCTTCATTTAAGTAATCTATTTTTTACGTGACTTTCTATTCGCTTTCGTGGCCAAGAGGTTATCGACGTGGACCCATGAGCGAGAGGTTTAGCGTTCGATCCCAGTCGACTCACACAACTTTTTTTTTCATTGTTAAACTTTTGCCTACGAAGAATGGGTATTGCTCAGGAAACATACTTATTAGTCTTTTTTCTTTCCTCACAAAAAAATGAATTTCTATACAAAGATAACAAGGGGATTTGTTTTAATAAGGCTATGTAAGCCGCTTTAATTTTGAAAGTGCCCATCATCATAGATAGAGCTGGTGTTTAATCAAAAAGAAAAATTCTGGAGAAATACCGGTACCATGTGATGGGTAAGAAGACTCCTACGATCGCGTCTCCTTCCTTTATTCCTTTCTTCCTCCTTTCCCCCTTCCACAATTCCAAACCGACAATTGTACTAAACATTAACATTTTCCGATGTGACCTATTTGCGTTCTGTCGGATGTTGACAAATTTGAATTCATTCTTTTATATTTCTCCGAGGCAACGCCGGACGACAGGTCCAGCTAAACAAAAAGTAACATATATATTCTTTGATTTCATACATTAAAAAAAAAATAAATCCGTCCTTTTTTAGGGAGTACAAAAACATCACATACAGGTATCTATATGAAAAAAAGAACAGGAATCAATTGTTACGACGTAATGGCAAATGAAAAATGAAAACCAAAAAAATTATTTATATATTTATCAACGTTTCGTCTTTATTGTAAGACTTCCTCGGGATGATTTGTTTGAAAAAAGATCATAAAAGTACTAAAAATGTTTTCCCAACACTTAGAGCTGTGGTTGATTTTAAACCAAGAAAAGAAGAATATGATAAACAAGGGGTTTGATAACGATATAATATATTAACTTGATTGACTCCAGGTTACGTTTTTTACACGATGTCGAGTGGAATTGTGGGTTCATACCTTTTTCAAGAGTATGTAAGAGTACATAACAAAACTAGATCCTATAATATTTCAAATCCGAATAGCTGATTACATAGGATGCTACGGCATGTATTGGACCAATAACGCACCGCCGTTGGGCAATATGAAAAGGAAGAATAGTGCTGTGTGGATATATGCCAATGTTTAAAGCTGGGGAAAAACATGTCTTCTTAATTAGGATTAATCTCGTCCTGAATACCAACGCTCGACATGAATGGAAAAAATGTAAACATTTCCATTCACGTTGCCTGTCTTTCACGACTCCAATTACTACGATCGAGGCTGTAGTAGTAGTAGAAGTAGTCAATGATTAGAACAAGAATACAAAATAAATTGCTTGAAACCATGAAAGAGCAGAAAGACGCATGTATAAAAACAAAACTGACATTCTTAAGATGCGTCCATTGAATCAGACGGTTTAATGAAGAAAATTGGTTTTTTCAAACTGAAGCGTGACTGACCAAGCGAGTCACATCATAAGAGACGTACAAACACATTTAAAATGTATGCGTCCATTCAATCTACGCGGTTTACGATGAAAATGTATATTCAAACTTAATCGTGACAGATCAACGAATCTGAGATTTCAAACGTGACTGCTTGACAGAGAGAGAGAGAGAGAGAGAGAGAGAGAGAGAGAGAGAGAGAGAGAGAGAGAGAGAGAGGGGGGGGGGGGGGTTATAGAGACACGTCCATCCAATGTACTCGTGTAACGACGAAAATCTACGGCATAATTAACGTGAACACACGTGTTCTCGTTAGATTGCCGAAGTTCAGCGACGTTGAACCTGGTTAATACCAGATGGGTGACTATTTCGGAATACCAGGCTCTTTATGTGGGAGAATGACCAAACCTTCTTGCAAAAAATTACTACCCCGAAGAAAAATATTTGTGAAATTACATGGAAAAATAGGTTAATTATTATTTGGATCAGAGAGTAAGTAACTATGATGACTGTATTTACGTATTCGATTTATTAAGAAAACACATCAGGAATTATGTTTTTAAGCAGGAAAGAAATTGCTTTACTAAAACTCGATAAACTTAATGTCGACATTTTTGCAGATTAATAAAAAGAAGATCTATTAGTTTAAAATAATAGTTATGTAATGTTTGTTATGTTATGTTAACTTCTTAAATTTATAAAACACGTATCTAGTTAAAAATCAATTAGACTTATGCGAGATTAAAACTCAGGTATTAACATTGTTAGGTATCGCGGGTCGTGTTCCCCCGATTATAAGCGTGTTCAGTAAATCAAGCAATTGTTGCATGCAAAGACAGAGTAATAATTAATAAACAAAAATGAAGTAGTTCAAATAACGTTTATTGAACGTGTGTGTACGTGGAATGATGAAGTGTGTGATGTATGCATGTGTGTCGATGGAAAAACAGTTCTTGAAAAGGTATAAGAAGAAATGAATCCGGCGTAGGAAAAGTCTTTGAAAGCCGTATACAAAAAAAACGAGTTGAGAACTCTTACCGTTGTTTGCCCACGTGTTGACGGAAGAAACGTGTGTTGGTAGTTGTTTTGCTGAGACAAGTTCAAGAGAAAAGCGTGAGACGAAACGTTCTGCCAAGGCCAATTGACCAGAAGAAAAAAGTGAAACGGAACGCTAGTGTCAGCGTCGTCCTGTCGAGGCCAAAAGGCGAATGAAACGGAGCGCTGGTGCCAGCGTTGTTCTCCGATGCTGGTCGGTGAAAGAGAGAGAGATTTTCCGTTTGGCTCCGGGTTTTATAGTCCGAAGGGCAGATAACTCTGGTGTCGCTTTACAGCGCCACCTGTTGGTGATAAAGCGCCACCTACCGGCAAACCGGTGTAGTTATGTTTTGAAAGGAGGAGGTAACTGCTACAACATCATAAAAACTACTGCCTTAGTAATATGCACTCTGCATATTCCTTTTTTGTCAACCAATCACATGTTTCTATTTACGTATAAACAGAAAAAACTCCCCAAATCACCATAACTTTTAATAGAACATAGATTAATTAAACGTGAAAAATCTGTTATAGAAGTAAGAATAAGAATTTTGTATTTTTCAGTGTTAGAAAAATATTTGATTTGCTCTTCCGAAAAAAAAAACAACACTAAAAAGTCGCGAGTAGAAAACATAAATTAACATTAAACAGATTGAATAGTAAAATAAAAACGTAAGGAAATACAATATTATCAATTGAAGCCAACAGAAACCATATTAATTTTAGTAAAGTAAAGTAAATTAATAATAATATTTCGGCAGTCCATATTCAAAAAGTGGAAACATTACAGAGATAGAGAGAAAATTAGCATGACTCCTGCATAAGTTCATCTACCTGTATGTAACTGTTGCAAATATAGACATAAGGTCAGTTTATGGTGGTGATTAGCCCCAACCCCCAAAAGAGGTAATTCTGAACGGATGCAAAATTTGCATTACTCGACAATTTAGGTATTCTGTAGTTAGGGCGCCTCAGGCGATGGTCAATAAACCAAACCCCTTAAAAGAAGGGGTTAATAATGGGAGGATTTCCCTCAGAGTCCGACCAGAAGAAATACTAACTTTGTTTCGTCTAGAAGGCCCGAAGGCCCTTATATCAGTACCACCCTATAGACCGGTATTGTCCAGGCCTTCGGGTCTTGATTTACGCCGGTCTATCGGTTGTCCGTCCTGTGCAGTTCTAGGAGATGCACCCTCCCAGGTTTTGCCTTCTCACCCTTTGAGAAGGGGTTAGTTTATTGCTAATCGCCTGAGGCGCCCCTACCGGGGAATGCCGACGGGGCTGCCCAGGCAATTTTTAAATGGCCAGAGTGCTCAAATTCTCGAGCGCTGGGTTTTCCCACTTTTCCGACGTTGTGTCACATCTTACCGCTGTGGGAGGAAGATAAATAGAATCAGTAACACACAAGTTCATGAAGTGTTGGATATTTTTCTTAAGACGAACCAAGAAATTTGAAACTACCGAGGTAAATTTTGACGACATATCAGAAAAAGAGCAACGTGATTCCCCTAAAAAACGTGGCCTCACCATTGGTAGCACGGACAGTGGTTGGAAAATGCCTGATTGGATAGAAATAGCCGAGGAGAAATAGCACCATCCATACTTCAATTCAAAAGTCATGGAAAACACAGAAGTATTGGGAAGACTTTTTGTCACTCAGTTCCCAATAAAAAACACCAACCTCTATTAGCGAAACATCAACAATAGCGGCTAGTGAATTTCAATTATAATGAAATGAAACGAAGATTAGTAGAATATGTATGCAAATTGTTTGTCACTCAGACTCCAGGGAACCCCACCTGATTTTATTAACGAGAAATTACAGATAATGACTGGTGTGAAAACTCCAAGTGAGTAATAAGAAGAATAGACTCGTGGAAAATACGTTTGATATATTTTATTAATTTTATTTATTGAAATTCAAATACAATTGTTTAAACATATCAAATAAATACACAGGCACTCGGAATATGTATATCTAAAAGCTGAATATAATCGATTTTCAATATAGAAAAAAAATCAAATTTAATTTTTGATTTAGAGATTTAAGGAACCGGTTGCAATTTAAAAGTTTTATTAGAAAAGCTATGAACGATTAAAAATCAGAACCTACATGTGCGATTTTTACGTGAAGTGTAAAAAGAAATACAGATATGAAAGAAAGCAGATGCCTTAAGTAGAGGGACGAGAAAGCGTAGTCACATACATATGAACTGATGGGTGTATTATTAAATAAATAAATGAGACACGTGAAAACAATGATCGTACATAAATGAAACTCGGGGCATTTATTTACTCCTCTCCAGGAGTTAGGCACAAGGCAAGTTTTTATCCTACTCCCACAAGTAAGATGTGACCCAAGGTCGGGTCGGGAAAGTGGGGTTTGAAAAGCCAGCGCCCGAGAGGTGAGCACTCTGGCCATTTTAAAAATTGCCTGGGCAGCCCCGTCGACATTCCCCGGTAGGGGCGCCTCAGACAGTAAGCAATAAACTTACTCCTCCCCAAAGAGGGGAGGCAAAGCCTGGGAGGGTGGACCTCCTAGAACTGCACAGGACAGACCCATTGACCGGCGTAAGTCAAGCCCCGAAGGACAAGACAATACCAGTATGGGGTGCAGTATCCATCGGAACAGATACTACACTTTGATCTTAGCCAAAAGGCCAAATGAAACTCGGGGCATATATAGGCTTAAACGAATAACAATATCAATTTTGGTTGAGACAATATTCCGAAACAAAAAAAAAAATTATAGTCCGAAAAAATGATAATGGTTGTTCTTTATAATAACCCCGCCATGAAAACAGCGCATTTTTTTTTTTTTAATAGTCCACATTTGGCGCGGATCACCAATAATTATAAACCTTTAGTATTTATTTACATTTTGATAACAAGTAAGTATTTCTTTTTTTTTTTTTTAAATTGAATTGTACCCAAACTTTAAAATACCGATCATTATTTTATATTCAACCAGGGGTTTTTACCCCGCCTAATAAACCGGTATCGTCCGGGCCTTCGGGTCTGGATTTACGCCGGTCTATTGGTGGTCGGTCCTGTGCAGTTCTAGGAGGTGTACCCTCCCAGGCTTTGCCTCCCCTCTTTGGGGAGGAGTAAGTTTATTGCTTACTGCCTGAAGCGCCCCTACCGGGGAATGCCGACGGGGCTGCCCAGGCAATTTTTAAACAGCCAGAATGCTCAAATTATCGAGCGCTGGTTCTTTCCAACTTTCCCGACCTTGTGTCACATCTTACCTTGTGGGAGGAAGATAAATAGAACCGATCATTATTTTATACCGTTGCAAACGGAAAACCCGCCATGCTACCTTTTCAGTAAACATTTTAAAAGTAAAATACTTATTTGTTGTCCTGGTGATACCAGATCAGGCTGCCCTGTGGCTCCCTGAGACGAAATTCACCTACATTGACGTTTTTTTTTTGTTTTTTTTTTTGTAAAACTTAATTATGTTCTACAAAACCAAAAACAAAAACAACAGCCCCTCTCCCTTTCTCCCTCCCCTTTTTTATTTTATTTTTAGAACTTGAAGCATAAATCTTTTACTATAATGACCAGATTCGGCATTAAATAACCCAAAAAGGGTTGATATGCCGTAAAACAAAACTACCAAACCAAAAACGATGATTAAACATTTGAAGATATAAAGAACTTGAAGCATAAAAACTTTTACTATAATGACCAGATTCGGCATTAAATAACCCAAAAAGGGTTGATATGCCGTAAAACAAAACTACCAAACTACCAAACCTTATTTGTTGTCGAAATGAACCGAGGAGTACATGATTCGAAAATTTGATGATTTAATACAATAAAAAGACATGTTTTACTGACGGGGTTATTGTAAAGTCACACAATGATATTTCTTCATGAATGTAAAGAAGTAAAAGTTTCGAGGTATCGGACATCATTGGTTCGATTAGGCAGTCCTGGCGGGCGTGTTTACAATCCTATAAGGGTTGTCATACAACAGGAATTGGAAATTGTTTTTGTTTACTTACCAATCAGCGCGTAGGCAACTCCAGTCACGAAATGCTCCAAAGATGTGAATTTGTGTTGCTCTTCTGTTGAATTAAGACAATCGTTTGACGAAACCAAGAATTCGTTTGAATCGCTCATTGTTTTTTTAATTTTTTACTTTGTGTGTGTGTTGGTGTGTAGAGATAGAAGCGATAGGTATTTTAACAAAGAGAATAATGTAGCTGAATGAATAAAAAAAAATATATTTATATATATATGTATAAATATAATGGAGAGACAATATTGAATCAAATTCTTCAAAAACGAAATGCGAACTTACGTAATAATAACAACAACAACAAACATGCCTATGGAGTTTCTACTAAACGTATTTTATATTTTTCTTTTATTCGTCCATGCTACATTTTAAAACAAACAAGGTTTCTGTTATCAGGTATAAATAAACAACTTGCGTATAATGTAAACTTTCAGAGGGCAAAATGTGTGTGGGGGGGGGAGAGATAGTTGAGAAACCTTCGTTTCCTCTTTCGATAGCAGTCGCAGCCGATTACGTGTAGTAGCAGTCACAAGAAATGAGGGTAGTGCTATGAAAGACGAATACACGGAAAGGGGCGTTTGCCCTTCTTGAAATAGATGCGTGTGTGCATAGATAGATGGATTGATTAATAGACGGATGCCCTTCGGAACTCTGCAAACCGATATCGGCTAGCGTGGCAACGTAAATGCAGAAAATAAATCCGATTTATTGGAATCTGCAGGATAACACGTAACAGAAAGAAACTTTCAAAAATTGGAAACAACCATTGCTGGCGATTAATTTCGCTGTCAATCAAGTTAAGCACTAGATTCTGAATCTCTAATCACCGGTCAGTGTCTGGTCTGCACAGATGATGACGAAAGGTCAAGGTGCACTAGGACCGAGTTTTGCACTCGGCATTCCCAAATGACAACCTATCTAAGCCAATTTATCTTCCTCCCACAAGGTAAGATGTGACACAAAGTCGAGAAAGTGGGAAAGAACAAGCGCTCGAGAATTTGAGCACTCTGGTTTTAAAAAAAATGCCTGGGCAGCCCCGTTGGCATTCCCCGGTAGGGGCGCCTTAGGCAGTAAGCAATAAACTTACTCCTCCCCAAAGAGGGGAGGCAAAGTCTGGGAGGGTGGACCTCCTAGAACTGATCACCTATCTAAGTACACGGTGACAACATTAAAGCAGTCCTGAACGAGTCCAAATAAAACAGCTTCCATTCTCCAGTGGAGAACAGATCCGGCCTTCTGTTACGTAGAACTCTACAAATGTTTGTTATTGTTGCTGGTCCTGTTGTCGTCATGGTAACAACATAGAAGCAGTCCAAAAGCAGTCGGAAAAAAGGCTGACTGTATACTTCCTTCTATTTTTTAATCGAGAACAGATCTGGGTTTTTTTACGTAGAGCTCTACAAATGTGTGTTATTGTTGTTGGCCCTGTTGTCGTCATGGTAACCACATAGAAGCAGTCCAAAAGCAGTCGGAAAAAAAGCTGACTATATACTTCCTTCTATTTCTTAATCGGGAATAATCCAAATAATAAAATTGTCAATCCTCATTCTAAAATATTCTAAAATTTATTTGTCATTGTTTTGCCACGGCTGTAATCATGGTAACAACATAAAAGAAAGTGAAGAAAAAAAAAAGCTAGCGATATACGTTCTTCTATTTCTGAGGCTGATCACATTGTGGTAATGATTTATATCACCCTAAAAACTCGTCCTAAAGAGATACTACGAGCAGAATGATTTTGAGTCCATCAGAGATCACATCAGCGACGCCCAATCGAGTGAAACTTTCTCACTCTCTGCTGATCAGTGTACAAATGAGTTAATCGAATGGGGCAAAGCAAGCATTGAAGCCTATGTCCCCATGCGAAAATTCTTCAGCAAGCCCCACTTCCTCAATGGTTTACCTCGAAATGTGCAGCTGCTATTGCTGAGAGGCAGCAAGCATTCCGACAATTCGCCCGCCGTGAGTCAGCTGCGAATAGACACACTTTTATAGAGTCAAAAAATAATTGTAAGGCAGTATTAGGTAAAACAAAGTGAAGGTATACAGAGATAACCAAAACCGCATTCAGTCACAGAAACTAGGTACTCGCGATTTCTATAAAACCTACAATAGTGTGGTGAACAATGGACAATCAATGATTCTCCCGCTACCAAACCACAACGATGTCGTTTGCACGGCAACTGATAAGGCTGAACTACTTGTTCAACATTTCGCCTTAAACTCCACTTTGGACTCAGTAAACCACACCCTCCTTAAATTCGCTTTGCGGACCGAAGCTACACTTGATAACCTGGTCATCACCCCAACCCAGGTCAGAGAAATCATACAAAACCTTGACACCTACAACGCTGGTTACCTGTAATAGTAACAAAAAAAGGCTCTGCAGAACTAGCCGCTGTCCTCTTCAAACTCTACAACAAATGCCTAGCTGAATATTGCTTCTTCGATAGCTGGAAAACTGCCTCTGTGGTACCTGTCTTCAAGAATTCCGAGGAAAGAACTAATCCTCAGAACTACTGCCCAATCACTCTACTCCCAATCTATGCTAACATCTTTGAATCCTTAATCAATCTAGCGATAGTCCGGAACTTAGCTAATGCTAAGCTTCTTTTTGATCATCAATACGGATTTAGCCAAGCACGATCTACCGCAGATATCTTAACCGTCATCGCTGAACGCATATACGATACACTGGACTAGGCAGGTGAAGCTAGGGCGGTAGCGCTTGATATATCCAAGGCCTTTGACAAGGTATGGCATGAAGGGCTTCTCCTAAAATTGAACTCATATGGTATTACTGAACATATATTTAATATAATTAAATACTTCCTAACAAAGAGAAAGATCCAGGTTGTCCTAGATGGCCGTTCACCCAAGCAACATGACACAAATGCTGGTGTACCCCAAGGATCCATCCTTGGACCTTCATTGTTCCTGATTTTCATAAACGACCTCCCTGATAACATTGAGTCTGAGATCGGTATATTTGCTGTCAACACCACGCTCTACTCTCGTCATGTGAGCAAAACGGGCGCGATCATATCCGAGGCAATGGCTGAATCCTTAGAAAATGACTTCCAGGCTGTAGTGGATTTGGGTCATAAATAGTTGGTAACATTTAATGATGCAAAGACAAAGCTACTTTCCTTCAATAACTACAAGAAACCTCTTCATCCACCGATTGTCGTGGCAAATAACACCCTACCTGAGAGTTCAATATTTAAACTCCTCCGCCAAACATTCACAGGCAACATGAATTGGAACAAATACATTGGAACAAATACATTGAAGACATTTCCAAGGCTGCAGCAAAGAAGGTGGGCTTCCTCTACCGTGCTCGTGAACCCCTCTCACCTGACATTATGCTGAATCTCTACAAAGCCACCATCCACACATGCATGGAGTATTGTTGTAACATCTGGGCCGGTGCATCATCCACTAGTCTCTCCCTCGCTAACTTAATAGGTCCCTCACTATCCACCAAGCTCCAGCCGGAGTGTTGCATACTTGTGCTTGTTTTACAAATACTTCAATGGATTGCGCTCTGATAAACTGCCTGCTCTAGTGCCCCATTGACATAAATACACTAGACCAACTCGGCAATCAGCTAAATCATATCCATTCACTGTGATTGTCCCATGATGCCGGAGAGCCTTCTACTCCTATAGCTTCTTTCCTCGTACAGCTGGCCTCTGGAACCCCCTTACTGCTCCCTGTTTCCCTGACTGTACCGACATGCAGAGGTTTAAAACTAATGTAAACAGACATCTCGCTGCATAGCTCCCAACCTAAGATGATACCCCAAACCTACACCCTAATTCTCAGTAGCCCCTACTGAGAATTAGGGTGTAACGTAAGGGGCTTACGTCTGCAGTTGTGCCTGTTTTGTTTGAGGTGAAATATGTTTTTTAAAAATAGGAACAATTGTTTTGCTTGGTTTGTCTGCATCAATTTTTCTGATGATTCTAATTTTATCTCTTTTTTTTCCAAATGTATCGAGACTGTTTTTGTTCTAGAATTGTAGTGGTGTTAATGTGCAATGGTGTTTTCAACCACTTAAGTTCCAGGTATTTAATTGTTTCTTTTCTATCTACTTGAACTATATCTTGTAACCGATTTGAACAACCGTATCAATTATTTGAGATTATTTTAAAATCTTGTTGATAATCATCATGTCTGATTATCAGGATTGGATGAATTTGTTTGTTTTAATGTTGCAGAGGGTTGTAAGCCTCTTATTTACCAATACTGCTTCTGATTTGCGTTTGCACCATGTGTTTGTGTTTTCGAATTGTACTCCTTTGCCAAGCAAACCCACCCAAATCAATCATGCATGATTTTAATTCCCTTTAAGCTATGGTTTACTTTTCCGTCTTATTTACATCGGGTGTACATTTGACATTTTCCTGGGTCATATCTATCTGGGCTTTTATGTATTTAATAATAATTGCGTTGTTTTGTGTAACTGTCAGTAGCAATTCCATTTCTCCCATTAAATATCCCTTTTCAATATTTCTATTCAAAATTCCATTCTTATGCCTTCATATATATTATAGTTTTGTTACTAGCGTTTTCCGTTTTTAGTAGTAAATTAACACCATCAATGTTATTTTTGTTTTGTTCACCCCAAACAAAGCATATTGCTACTGAGACGTAAAGGGCTACTGTGATTTGGGGAGTTTTGCAGATGTTTGTTTACATTATATTTAAATTTCTGCATGTTAGCACAGTCGAGGAAACAGGGCAAACCCGTCTAGTGTCTGAGTGACCTTTTGTAACAGTATATAAGGAAGTTGAAAAAAGTATTAGTTTAAGTAAGATTTTTCTTACTTTTACTCGGCCTCTATTTTGGCATTTTGTTCTTATTTTGTTCTACTTTTTTACTGTCTATGCTCCACTCTAATTCCTCCCCCGTTGGAAAGGCAGCTCCCCGTTGGTAGAGCTTTGTCTCTTCGGCCCTCTTTTGGGGCCATCTTTCTTGTCGCCTCCCTTGGCCATTAATTAACTTTAAAGGTTTTCTACTTTTTGCAGGAAGGTTCTGTTCTCCTTTTCGGCTTAAGCAGCTGGCAGACTTCCACTGAACAGTTAGAGTCACATCTAACAGACGTTTAGTGGATTTCGAATCGGCGGGCCTGAATTGGTTTTCTAGTACGAGAGGAGAGGAGCAGACCGAGTTCTGTTGAAATAGCCTAACTCGGGGATCAATCACCATACTCGTATGGAGACTGGTCTGGGCCAAATATGCCAAAGTCCAGGTTCTTCTGCTTCGCTCAACCTGGGCTCCAGCACTCGGGCGCCTGTTAAGACCCCGTAGGCTGGAGTGAGCAAAATGTTCCTGCACGGGGTGCTGCCTTAGGTGGCACTCCGACTAGTTCTGCTGCAGTCCCCCGCAGCAAGGTTAGCTCAGCTCCTAGGGGTGGTCCAGGAGAGTGGAAGGCAATCGCCACCGTCCCAGCCGTAATGCACCCCAGAAGACGGGCTTCAACTGTCAGCCCTTCTTCGGGAGGGAGGAACGTACCCCCAAGGGATAAGGAATGCTAGGTCGTTGGATCTGCAAGAAGAGCAGGCCACCCACCTGGACCAGATGCCACCGGCGGCCAGCTTCTACGACAGGGAGGCTGTTAAACGCGAACTTTTACAAGACCTGCGACTCAGCTGTAGCAGTAGCAACGACAGACTCGCCGGCAGTGGCAATCATCTGTACAGCAGCAGCGACGAATCCTTCCCGACGCTTGGCAGCAGACCTTCTCGGCCCAGAGTCAAAAAGGAGGGTGCTACTACGTTGAAGAGGAGAAAAGGAGCAGTTGGTGTCGCCAGCACCTAGGGGAGAGTGACGAAACCAAATTCACCGCCGGTGTCGTCTCAATCCGACTGGCCGTCCCTCCCTCTTACTCAGAAGACACCGGCAGCGTCGTTAGACAAATCTATCCCGGCCGGTCAGAGAACGCCTCAACCAGCAACTCCCATTTCAACGTCTCCAGCGAAGACGGGAGCAGCATGGGGGCCCCAGTCACAATTGTCACCAAAAGATTACATAGACTTGTTTGACTCCACATACAAGGACCTGACGGACGGAAACATAATCAAACCCGCCCCAGGTTCTGTGGAAGAGCTTAAAAAGCGCATCTTAACATTCGTCACGTCTGACGCTAAAACCAAAGGACTGACTAGGGTCCCAAAAGAAAAAATGGCCAAACTCCTTGGGGATTCTAAGATCCTCGCAACATACGTCTGCCAAAAGGGGTTTGCTTCATGGGATTTGCTGCTCCCAACAGCGGAGATTGCTACAAAACTTGCGAAATCAGACTTTGTACACGCCGGCATCAAAATAAAACCGGAGTACCTGAGCTGCAGGAGAACTACAGTCTCCGTTCTCGGCGTCCCCTGCTATATCAGCTCCAAACATTTGGGTGCTGTCATGAGCAAGTATGGGGACGTCGAAGCCATCATCCCGGTCCGAGACCCCCATAACCTAATGGTAGGGGACTACAAGATCGAAATGTGCCTGGACCGGGCCGCTTCAAAGCCATTCCACCGCGGCTCAGGTACGAATCTTGGACAATGTCCATTATTGTCGAAGGTAGACGACCCATCTGTTGGCACTGTGAGCAGTCGGGGCATATGGCTAAAGACTGCCCAACCAGAACCACCAACAAGCCGCCGGCTGCTCAGGCCGGGATAACAAAAGTGGCACCAGCAGCTCCTTCAACGCAGACTCCAGTAGCTGCACCGACAGAGGAGGGGTGGAACACTGTAGTCAGCAAAAACACTACAAAAACCAGTTCCGTTCCCTCCGATAAATCGATGCGTCCCCCGGATGACCGAAGAGTGCAGCCTCCCACTAAGTCGTCAGGTACCAAGCTACCCACCCAGAAGCTTCAGCCTGCCCCAGCCGTGCCGTCTACTTCTTCCGAAGCGGGAGAAAACCTTAAACGGAAGATTCCGGTCACCACTACTTCGTCTGACTCCGAAGGGGAGGCGAACAAAACTTTGATGGCGACCGGCAAAGTAGAAGAAAAACGACCCAGAAAATAGAGAAAAGTCAAAAAGACTGGGCCCAATCCCCCTACCCCTGTAGAAACAGAGATGACTATCTCTGCTGTTCAGTCCCCAACACCCCAATCTCCACCTCCTTCAACTGAACAGAACGCCCCCGCCCTTTTTGATTCCCCTCCCCCAGTCAACAAAGAACAGCCGGAGCCAGAGCCAGAGCAGGAAGTCTTCGTCGACGCCAGATCTGCTTCCCCCTCTCCTTCTCCGTTTTCGAGAACCGAGAGGACTCGAAAACTCCCTTTTCTTCCTGGTGACCGGATTTGTGAGGTGGAGCCTCGCACATCAGCAGTGAACTTATCAGCACGGCTAGTAAAATCCATCCGACCGCTGGAGCGTCTTACTCGGGCCTGGGGTCTTGATATAGACAAGCCACAACACTTTCCCGACGTCCCCTTCGTAACTACCTTTGTCCGTGATACCAGAGTGGGCCGGACAAAGGCGTTGTGGCACATGATTGAAGAAGCGGAGGGGGCAATCCCGGGTCTGAGGTTGGTGGAGGAGAAGCACGATTCCCTCAAGGAGCTGAGAACTATGTGCACTGGGCGGGTCCCTATTTACGTCCACCCTTCATTTTATAGGGCCCTAAAATTAACCTTTCCTTTGGATGTCGGAGGTATTGCCCGAGACGGACGAATTACGTCCGAACTGCTTACCGGCAGTATCGGCCATGCCTGCGGCATCCTAGTCCCTGATGACTTCAAGCCGTTGATCGACACTGAATAGAACAATGGATACGAACTTGTTTCTAGCTAGCCTGAATACAAGGGGCATGAGATCCCAAAGCCATGCTGCTCGCATTCTGAGGGATCTTATGGCCCGTAACATAGATGTGGGTGCGCTACAGGAGACTCACTACGTTTCGTACGGGGATTGCAGTGTGCTGACTGGACATTACGATGTCTTCTCAGCATACGCAATTCTTGTAGTAGAGGGGTCTCCTTGCTAGTGCGTCGTAACCTTTCCGCAAATGTAAGCGTTGTACACGCAGATGCAGAAGGCAGGTTGGTCGTGGCCGATGTTGCCGTTAGCAATAGTACATTCCGAGTCGTCGCAGTTTATACGCCCAACATCATTCGGGAGAGGGTTTCCTTTTTTCGGCGGTTGAATGGGTTCCTTGGTGGTTCGGAGCGGTTAGTACTAATAGGTGATTGGAATGCCATCCTTAATCCCCAAATAGACAGGGTGGGCGGGACTAGTGGACTAGTGGGTTGGTGCGGTGTGAGAGCAGTCTGTCTGACCTGATGGCCTCGTGCGATCTTGTCGACAGATTTCGTCTTGATCATCCGGGGCGGGAGATGTGGACGTGGAACTCTAGTGGCACATCCTTTGCAAGTACCTACTTGGATAGGATGCTAGTTAGAAGAGGCGACGTTGATTTTTTATCTTGTCCCACGTTCAAATGGTTAGGTCATTCGGACCACAAACTAGTCATGGCCCGTCTGAAGTTAGCAAATAGGCCTAGCTTAGCCGGGTACTGGAAGTTAAATACCTCTTTACTGGAGGTGCGTGACTTCCAGGAAAAGCTAGAAAATTTTCTACAGCGGGGCTTAGTGGGGGCGGTTACAGGGAGTAGGTGGTGGGTTAACACTAAGTTTAAGGTTAGAGACTTTTGTGTCCGATATGGCCAGCGCCTCGCATTAGATAAGGCCAGGACAGAAAAGTCTTTAGAAGATAAGCTGACCCGGGCGGTGGCTGGGGGGAAGGGACTCCCTAACCACAGAACTAGTTAAAGGGGACCTGAAACGCGCGGTTAACGAGCGGTATGAAGGTCAAATAATTAGGGCTAGGTTAGATAAAGTGTCCAACGAAGCCGTGAATTATGACATTCGAGAACGTAGCGCTGTAGTCCGTCGTAGATCGGAGAAATACATTCGGGAAGTAAAAGACCTGGAAGGCTGATCCCTGGTATCGACGCGTGAGATTTGTGAACGTTTTACGCAGCTGTCCAGACTTCGGGTCGAGGAGTTTGACAGCTATTTGGCCGGAGGCGGCTCGAGCGGCTAGCTGTGATGGTCCGGTTACAGAGCGTGAGGTCCTTGTCGCGCTGAAGCAGGCTGGCTACAACAAATCACCGGGAATCGATGGTTTTCCTTATGAATTCTATTTGAGGATGTCGCACATGTTCGTCCCTCTCCTGACGAATGTATTCAACCACTGGTTTGAACAGGGTTCCATCCCCGGTCAAATCACCAGGGGCGTGATTACATTACTGAAGAAGAAGGATGGGCATGATGGGGAGGGGGGCTAGATGATTACAGGCCCATAAGTCTGCTTAACACAGACTTAAAGATTTTGGCCTAAGTTCTTGCGAATCGTTTGCAGATTGTTATCGCTGATTTGATCCAACCTGAACAGACCTACGCTGTGAAGGGGAGATCGATTCAAAACCATTTGTACTTGATGCGCACGATCATAGAGGGATTAGACGACGACACTGAAGCCGCGCTGATCAATTTAGATCAGTCCAAAGCGTTTGATAGGGTTGATCATCGTTTTCTGGGGTCTGTTCTAGAAGCCGCCGGTTTTACACCGGACTTCTGCAAATGGATCTCCGTTTTGTATCGCGAGCCGCCGGCAGTGGTGCAAGTAAACGGGATGCGATCGGAGTCGTTCGTTGTCTCGCGGTCGGTGCGTCAGGGTTGTCCGCTGTCGCCTTTGCTCTACGTCCTTGCGTTGGAGCCTTTTCTCCGCAAACTCAGGGACGGGGCGACGAGACCAGCCCTTCGCGGAATTGCTCTGCCTGGTGGTGCGCGAGCCAGGGTGTTCGCGTTTGCGATGATGTCACTGTGTGTGTGTGTGTGTCGACCTTACGAGACATATGCAATGTGATTAAGGCACTCAAACAGTACGAAGATGTGACAGGGGCCGTAGTCAATTTCAGCAAATCCAATGGCCTGAAGTTGGCTGCCTGGAGCAACGCGCCTGCGTTGCCGGGCCGTTTCAACTGGACAAATGGCCCGGTCCGGATCCTCGGCGTGTGGTTCGGTCCGGGTCTCCAGCTTGATAAGAACTGGTCGGAAGTACAGTCTAAGGTCGAAGCGTCTGTTAGGATTTGGCTTCGAAGGGGGCTTTTGTTTAGGGGTAGAGCTTAGGCGTGCGCCACTTACGTCTTTCCGCTCATCCTCTACCGCTTGACTGTACTACCCCTGCCTGACGACCGCTTGGCGGCTTTTACGCGTCTGCTCTTTTCACGTTTGTGGCAAGACAGAAAGCCGCTTGTCCGAAGGCAGGTCTGCACTCAACGTCTGTGTGAGGGGGGCTTGGGAATGCCTGACTTGGCAAGTCATCGACATGCCGAGAGATTGTCATTCCTGAGTTGTACTCTGATGGAAGAAACTGCGTGGGGCCCTGCGGTTGAGAAGGCTTTTCCCAACCTCATCCCCGACCACTTGGTCGAAGGCCGACGTAGACCAAGAGGACAGACGCGTTTCTTCACCGAATGCCGAGCTGCGCTCAGATTGCTGCCGGGGTCGAGTGACCTTGCACGACCTAGAAAGACATTTTATAGGGAGTTAGTGAAGGGGACCGCTTCTGATCCGCTGGGTGAGCGGCTGGGATGGTCGGAGGAGGAGATTTGCTCTCAGTGGTGTTGGGCGCCAGGCCGGGGGTATCTCAATAATTCTGAGTTCTCTCTGACCTGGCGATTGGTTAGGAATGCTCTACCCCTAAATGGCAGGCTTTACAAAGCCAAAGTAGTGCTTAGTCCATATTGTGTTCGCTGCGAGGATGACGAAGAAGAATCGTCTGAGCACGCCTTCTTCACTTGCAGCAAGCTTTGTGAGTATTGGAAATATGTCAACGAGGTGACGGCTCGCATCGTACCCGATCAGCTGGTTCGCCTGGATGTAGCATCTGTAGGTACAATGTGGTTCCTTTGTGGACCAGGGAGAAACGAATGATGTTTCTCACGATCCTAGCCGTAGCTAGACTAGTAGTGTGGGTTTCACGCTTAGAGATAGGTCACTGGGTGCGTCGCCTTCTGATCACGATTTGATTTTGCATTTTAAACATCTGCTTAAAATCAAAATTAAGTCTGATAAGAGGAGATTGCATGCCTCACAGTTTAGAAGAAGGTGGATACACACCGCTAGCTTATGTGTATTTTGTTGAACTAGATTTGAGTTCGTGTTCCCTGTCTAGGCATGGCGCGCGCCGTCTTTAAGTCAAAAAAGTTTTTTAAAAAGACAAGAAGCTTGTCAAGAAGCTTGACTTCAAAGTCCCTTAGCTAGAGGTATAAATGAGTCCTGTCCCTATATTTATTTTTTGGTATTAGTAATCTTTCAGGATGCCCGTTCCCAAGATTTATTTTTATCCCTGGCCCGACCCAATTGGTACCTATCCTGAAAGATACCAACTGTCCTCAAAATCCCCCCTTTTCTTTTATCCATTAGGTAAATCCCCAATCCCACTTAGGAACTGTCTTTCTTGTTTTCAGTTTACACTGGAAAACAGAGAGCAGTTCACAAGTAGACAGGTAAGGGGGTTCTCTACTAACCCACTCCAATTTTTAGCATTTTATTTAGTTCTTTTATTTTTAATTATTGTTATTTTTCTTTATTTTGGGTGTTTTTAGGCTCCCTCCCCCCTATCATTCATTGTATTATATTGTAATCTACATGTTATCACAAAAAAAAAATCACACACACAACATAAATTTAAAAAAACAAAAAAACAAAAAAAACAACACTTTTGGAAATACCATTCACTTTTTCACAGACTATTTGTATACAACCAAAAGACTCTTACGTTTAAAACGCATTGTAAATAATCATTTGGGGAATTTTAAATAGATTAAGCCCATAGAGTGAATGCGGTATTGTGGTGACAGATACTAGCATAGGGAATAGACCAAGTGGACGACTCTCGACCCCCTCCCACCCCCATTTTTGGCCTTGTGCCACATCTTTTAAATTACAATTGTAATTTTGAGATAAATAAATAGTTTAAGTAAGATTCTTGACACGATTTCCGTTCTAATCGCAGTCTCGTCTTGAAATTTCGTTCTACTTCTTTATATCTAATGTTATTTAATGTTATCTAATCTAAATTAATTGATTAATAGTTTCCTAATTCTAAAGGTATACAAATAATATGAACGCTGACTTGAAAAAATGAATTAATTAAATAGTAATTACTCGAGCCCCCCCCTCTCTTACGTTTACAAAAATTCTCCAGGACGGACAGACAGACAGACAGACAGACAGAGAAAGTGCTCGTTATAACATGCTGGTGGGTGTGAGAGGTTTTCTAGCCTGGTAAAGGGAGGCCACCTTCTCTTCAGCAGTCTTAGCAGTATCTTATTTATTCTAGTTTACGGTCCTGTGAATGTTAAGCCGAGGAAGTTGAATCTTGGGAAGGGTTGTAAATATAAGTTCATCTAATTTTTCATTTGTTTCCCTTAATCTGTACCCTATATTGAATTTCCTAAATATGTTGCTTAGCAACATCATTCTCATGACGAACACGAGTTGGGGTAGGAGTTCTTCCTTGAAAATACGTATTTGTATCTTTTACTCCGTTCTTTACTGGTCCCAAAATGCAAACGGTATTGCAGTAAAAATGAAGAATCGAAACACGAAATTTCTTTTACAGCTTACAGTTTATTGTCGACATTCTCTGGCTACACACCACCTTACAGATGCAGTTAACTCCCCATCCCCCGCTGAAGAGAACAAAGGACGGAAATCCCGCTTACTTCGCTCCATTTTTCCATATCATCTTTGGATAGGTGACGTAGCTTCGAAAATTGTTTTTAACACATTCATTAAATCGGCATACCTCAACATACAAACAATAACCTATTTATATTTTCATTTTAGTCTCAACCTTTGAAAGTCGCATTAAAAACGCAACGTTTACTCACAGCCATGACTTCCATCTCCTAACCATCTAGGTTATAATTTTTATTTAAGTAAACGTATCTATTGACAATATAAACTATTTTAAAGGAAATACAGTTTGAAAGTTAGTCCAAAACAATTTATTTCACTATACCTAATCATTTAGACTTAATATTACTATTTAATAGAAGATATACTCATTTTAAGTTGCAGTAAATATCGGTTCTTGTCTAAGTGGCAACCTTGTTTAATCACATGTTTGTGTTAGTTACCTTACTTGTGGTGAATAGACAAGATTGCAACTTTGTTTAGAACCGATATTTACGGTAATATAAAATGCTAATATATTTTATTAAATATTGAATATAAATTGTTTAAAGCAAATATCGACGTAAGTTCACTAGACCAACTCGACAATCAACGAAATCCCATCCATTCACTGTGGAGCTCCCCAGATGCCGGAGAGCTTTCTACTCAAATAGCTTCTTTCCTCGTACTGCTGGCATCTGGAACTCCCTCCCTGCCCTCTCTTTCCCCGACGGTACTGGCATGCAGAAATTTAAAACTATTATAAACAGACATCTCGCTGCGCAGATCCCAATTTAGGTTGACCCCCCAATCTTCTCTGTTTTCTTTCTTCTCAGTAGCCCCTTACGTCTACAGTGGCGGTCTGCCTTGTCTTGGGTGAACTATGTTTTTTAAAAAAATGAGTAGGTTAACAAAAATAAATAGTTTTTGTCTAATTTTCTAACTGCATTTTCTTTTAAACTATATGTAGCCAATAGTAACGTTTACCAGTATTTACCATCTTGCTTTTTCGATCAATCCGGGGTAATCTCCTTACAAATAATTTGAAAGATGGTGCCCTCCAGCTCCAGTCCCCTGTTTTTTAATTCTTTTCTCTATGAAGTTGATAATTTTGTCTGCCATTTGAAACATCTTTAAGCAGGGATTATATCACGTGCTTTCTTATAATCTATCCACGCCATGGCTATATGTTATTTTTTTTTGTTTTCTTGTCATAACATCTTTTAGTTTTATCTAGTCGCCATATGTAGGCCACTTGTCTCAATTTTTGTATCACGGGGAAGGGTGTCCGCTAAAAGCAACTTATATTCCAAAGGACTGAATTAGTAAAACTACTTTATACATAACACTTGGATTGCAACAAAAACTATGAAGCATTACTGTTGCAAATCTCTTAATATTTAAACTTTGCAAACAATCATCAGATCAATTTTATAAATATGGAGCGATGAAGTGATATCGATGTTGCCAATAGCCAACTCCAAACAAATCGATTATTAAGATTAAATCATGGCAAGTAGGACAGATTAGCAAATATTAAGGAATAATAATTCTTATTTTTATAGTAAAGGATTATTGACACCGAATTAGAAAAGATATTGAGATTAATTTGTCTTCGATGTAAAAGCGTGACGCCTTTATTATTTATTGCAACGTTTTAAGTCTATCACTCCTCCCTCTCGCTCTTTCTCGGTCTCAGATCCTGGACAAATAAGCAAGGCAGGCCTCCGTTCAGTCTCTAAAGACAGTGGCTGACCCATGTAAGGATGTCTGTACGGTGGGTCTATTGAGAAGCAAGGGATGCGTTACAACCAACCACACTTTTCCTGAATCACCATTGCTTACGTCTTGTGCCAAGAAGTCCAAGACGACGAGAAACAATGTCGGGATAAGCAGAGAGCCCTTCTACATACAGCACTTGTCGTAGCTTTCTTAATTAAGCACCTAAATAGTCGGGACTCCTTATTTTCCTAGGAAATTTCTACATGTGTATAACGTTATATATTTTAGGTACACTGTATTGTCTGTCTATCTATAAACAGAGAGTAACACCTATAGCCGCTCACTTTTATAATATAAAATATATAGGATACATATATAGATCTAGATATATAGAGAGCGATAATAAGAGAGAGAAAGAGAGAGATGCAGACAAGTAGACAGGTAGAAAGGCATTACGGACCAAATATACCAAAATTCTTCACTTACATGTTATTATATTTAAAAAATATATTTTCTTTCATTTCATATAATTTTATTTAAAAATAATCGGTGTATGTGTGGATGAGGGTTAGAATTCAAAACGTACCCTCGATGTGTTCAGTGGGATACTTTCCAAACAAGATAATTCAGAGATTTTTAAGTCGACTTTTTAAATAACACTCATAAGATAAATCGGATATACGCATTTAACATTTTAAGGGGGTTCTGCCCCCATGAGTTATTTAAAGATTAGGGCCACGTAGATATTCGGCACATAAAGGGTAACGTAGAGATTTGGGACCACTTCGATTTTTTCCCAGAGAGTTTTAGACATGTTATTTATCTTCTCTCCCACAGCGGTAAGATGTGACACAAGGTCGAGAAAGTGGGATTTGAAAAGCCAGCGCCCAATAAGGTGAGCACTCCGGCCTACAAAGAATGCTTGGGCAACCCCGTCGGCATTCCCCGGTAGCGGCGCTTCAGGCAGTAAGCGATAAACTTACTCCACCCAAAGAGGGAAGGCAAAGCCTGGGAGGGTGGACCTCCTAGAACTGCACAGAGCAAACCCAAAGACCGGCGGAATCAAGACCCGAAGGCCAAGAGGACACCGGTCTATAGGGTTTAGTATCCATCGGAACAGATACTACACTGTGATCCCAGCCAAATATAAATTTAATTAAAATAAGATATATTTAAAGTTTTAAAAGAGAGTCGGCCTCTCATGAATTCCTTTCGGTTAAGAATGCACTCAGAGATTTTGAACCTTTACATTGTTTTCCCCTGAAAATCTTACACGTAGGATCTAAATTTGACAATAGAACAATTCGACGTTTTAAGGTGCTTATGTTCTCATCTCGTACTTTAAAATGCACTTTAAGATTAGAAAATTCTTCCATTGAGTTGCCATTTACATTGGAATACACTTTTACATTTTATGTAAATTCTCCAACCTTTCTTTCTATAAGGAACACACAAACAGCAAACACGCATACACATAGACATTGAGTTATAATTATATATATTTCTGTTCCAGAATATACTTTAGCGATGTTCAATACATTAGCAGAGATGCGTATATATATATATATATATATATATATATATATATATATATATATATATATATATATATATATATATATATATATATAGTCTAAAGAAGCTTTGAGTCATTAAAAAAATAATAAAATAAAATTTAAAAAAGTAAAATGCAGTTTAAATTCCCAGACAAACTAACTAAATCCAAGATATTGCAGACTTAACATTCGTTGGAAAATTAATAAATGAAAAAAATATAAGTAAAATAAAAAAAATAAAAAAGGGGGGTTAATTATCTAATAGTGAAACAAAAACAGTAAACCATAAGCGTCTAATATTAACACGGGGATCATCAGCTGTTTACCATGTAACTGTTTCGGAGATTTAAAAACAGGACAGTTTTAATATTCATGGCTCTCCAATGGTACTGATTATACGACCATTTCCCCAATAATCAAGTGTCGAAATAATTCAGCTTAAAATATCACTAATATATACATAAAAAAATAATAATGATAAAATAATAATAATAATAATATATTACCCTTAAGACTACCGTATGATATAGTAATTTGCATATCAAAAAACATTAATTATAACAATAATAAAAAATAAAAATAATAATAATACTATCTAAACACTACATCCAAGAACCATTCTGCAATATGGTAGCTAGTAATAAGATTATATAGGAATCAAAGTTGCATTAAAAAATAAATAAAAAATAAAGCTTAAGATACTCATAAAAATATGCTACGTAGAATAATTCGTGTTTTATTGCATAAGAAAATTATTAAGAAAAAAATATATTAATATTTTATATATATGCACTTTTTTCTTAATATGCCTGTGTGCGTATACATTCGATTCATTTATACATTTCTTAACGTATCAAATGTATCGTCACAAACAATGACGTAACAAACAATGAAGTAATGAGAGAAATAATAATAATAGCAATAAAATTATGTATATTTGATGTATATTATTATATTTGAAAATCAGTTGCCTTTAATAGTGATGCATAACGGTACGGACGCACACACGTTCCTTTTTTTAAAAAAAAGAGACACAGTTTTACTCATACTATCAGCAGAGACATTTCGCGTGAACTGACTTAAACGTTGAAAAAAGGAATGAACGCTGCACGCTTTTGAAAATTCCAGTTTTCAAAACACTTTCATTTTTCTTCATTTCGTATCATGCTTTGACAAAGAGCGGAGGTCTGCTCGAAATATCAGAATAACATATACTATTTACAAAAACAACATCGTTTTTATGCTTCATACATCACTAATCATCCTTAAAACACTTCTCTAGAAGCATAGAGGAATAACAAAAAAATTCATATATATATATATTTATATATCGTTCGATGAGCTGATTGAAGTTTTCGGGTACAGTTATTTTTTAGGGGATCTTTCTTTTATTCTGAATTTGTCACTATTTCCTCGTGTGAGTTTTTGCCTTTGCGTACTTCAATTGCTAAATCTCTTATCAGAACTCAATCCGGAACTTCACCGTATTTCTTTTCTCTCCTGTATTTTTGATGTAACATGCTCTTTCACAATTGAACAATATATCATGCTACTCTTTTATGATTTATAAGGTTGGAATAAAAAGGGTGTTTTGCCATGAAATACGTGTAAGCAATCAACGTTGCATTTGACAAAAAAACACTTTAGAGTGTAATATGAGAGAAGAAGAATAAACCCTCATCGGAATACGAAAATAAAGAGATTGTAAAAACTAATGAAAATTATGGTTTGGGATTTATATATATATATTATATATATATATATATATATATATATATATATATATATATATATATATATATATATATATGTACTGTATTAGTAATATATATATATATATATATATATATATATATATATATATATATATATCTATATATATATATACTGTATTAGTAATATATATATATATTTATTTATATATATATATATATCTATATATCTATATCTATATCTATATCTATCTATCTATCTATATATATATATATATATATATATATATATATATATATATATATATATATGTTGTATCAACAACAAATTCACCTTCAATTGCCAATAAAGGGCACCGCCCAGGATTACCAGTGGATTATTTATCAATTAGAGACATCTCGATGCAGGCTATACTCGCTAGTTGTTTTGTGACGTCTTAGTTACAAAGATCTCATTTGTATTAGAATGAAGATCCTATCCCTATTTGCAATAGTGGATTATGTTGACAGCGCTGATCCAGCACAAAAATAAAAAGAGAAATAAACGAAAAGAGATAAAAAGAAAAAGGCATAAAGATTTACTAATACGAATATAAAAACACGCTACAAAAATGTAAATTGTATAAAAAATATCCGTTTTTTTCCTATTCTGAAGAATCTATAAGATTATCACGATACGTAAAAAAACGAGAATTGACTACCTAAGCCCCATATCGAATTCCCGCTTAGTCGCGGGATTAAGATAATCTAAGATAAAAAGAAACTGAGCTTATCTGTGGATATTAACGCATGCAATTTCACAGTAGACGGATAAAGAAATCAGTGTAAAATTAGCGGAACACAGTTATTTTCCGATTTGTCAAATCTATTACTCGTGGAAATTTGGTATCTGTCTGAAACTGAAACGATACAATTACATACTACTGTACTACCTTTTAATGTTAATTCCAGGTTACTATACGATTTCAGACTAATTTACAATCTTCCAATGCCCAGTTCATAGTTGGTAGTGAATTATCTGTTCTGTTGTTAGGATACCATCCTCTAGAATTACATCCTCCTTTTTACGTGTAAAATAGCATATGTTCTGTAATCATGATACCACCATCCCATCGAATACTTTTTTTTGGAGGGGGTACTCTAGTATTTGTTCTGTTTGTCATGATATCATCCTCTCAGACATTACCTCCTCATTTGGGGATAGTGTAGTATTCATTCCGTTGTCATGAAACGATTCTACCAAGGATTACTTCATCTTTTATGGGGCAGTGTAGTATATGTGCCTTCGTCATGAATACTAACAAAACTATGCTACCGAAGAAAGAATATTTTTACTAGTTACATTGCATAATATGAGACAATTAAAAAAAAAATATATGGATTTAGGCATTCCTGTTCTACTGCGAATATCCTAACGGGCATATCTTAACGCAGATACCAAACACTGGACAAGGCATCTGAAGCTAAGGCGGTAGCGCTTGATATATCCTTGATGGTATGGCATGAAGTTCTTTTCAAGAAAATTAATTCATACTGTATTACTGGACGAATATTTAATATCATTATATACTTCTTAGCTAAAAGAAAATCCAGGTCGCCCTCGATGGCCGGACATCTAAAGAACATGAAATAAACACGGGTGTGTCCCTGGTGTCGATCCTTGAATCGTTGTTATTCCTGATTTTCATAAACGACTTCCCTGACGCACTCGGGTCTGAGATTGGTATACTCGTTTATGATACCACGCTCTATTATCAGCATAAAGGTGAATAGAACGCACACCTATCTAAGACAATTGCTGCATCCTGAGAAAATGAACTCTTGTCTGTAGTGGAATGGGGCTATAAATGGATGCTACCAGGAGAAAACTAATTTTCTTTAGCAATTATAATAACTTTACCAACCACCGATTGCCATGGCTGATAGCATCCTTCTTGAGAGTTAAAAATTAATAGGTAACATAAATTAGAATAAATACAAAGAAGATACTGCCGAGTCTGCGGCAAAGAAGGTGAGCTGCATATACTAAGCAAGAAAACTTCTCACACCTGCCAGTATTCTGTATCTCTACAAAGCCACCATGCATAGAGTAGTGTTGCCACATCTGTGCTGGTTCACCAACCACTAGTCTTTCCCTTTTGGACAGTGTCGCAAAAGAGTCCCACACTATCTACCAAGCTCCAGACCTTGTCCCATCGCTGCAATGCTGCATCCATGTGCTTGTTTTACAAGTACTTCAACAAAACTTGCTGCATTTTAAAGTTAAAAACCAGCAGTTGAATTGACTTGCGGAAGAATAATAACCCTTAAAGCAGAACAAATTACACCCTTTCACTGTAGATATCCCCAGATTCTGGAAGGCTTAACTCTAACAGCTTCTTTCTTTGAACTGCTTGCATTTGAAATCCCCCCCACTGACCCCCCTTTTCTCGGCTATATTAACATGCAGAAATTCAAATGTAATATGATCAAGCACCTCACTGCATAACTCACCACTTCGAATGCCCTTACAGATTTCTTCCTTAATTCACAGTATCACCTGATGCTCAGGGGCAATGTGCCTTGTTCAGATTGAATAGGATGTAAAAGGATGTTTCGTTATCTCGAGTCATCAGAAGAAATTCCTTTGAAGTTACTTATTGCATAGATATACACTAGTAGCCGAATTACCAATCTACGTTGGGTTTTATACTTGTCCTTACACAGGTCAATTCAACTTATGGTTTTAACTTTAAACTATAATGAAAACGGTAAAATACTTTTATCTAATGAACAGTTTATTAAAATGACAGAAATAAAGAAAATACTTCTCATCATTATAAATATAATTTAATAATAAAGTTTTTATATTATTTTGATTATTCGGATTACTGTTCTCATTTTGAATGTTATTGTCACAACGTTTCGGCCGATGTAACCGCCAGTCTTTTTCAGCTGCGTCTTTTCGGACTTAGGAATCTTTATGTCGAACTTATGGAATTTGGATCGGAACCATTATTTAATCCACGAGGGTAGCTAGCTCTCGGTCCCCTAGCCATGACTGTCGCTTTTATCCGTTGCGCCACGGCTCTTATTGAAGTTGAAGGTTCAATCATCAGTACGGGTGATACTTCGAATACAATCAAGAATTACATAAGACTTCTATCCGACAGGACGAGAGCCAGCTACCCCCATGGATTAAATAAAGTGTTCCCTTCGAAATTCCTTACAGATTCCCGAGTTCGACAAGACACACAAGAAGAAAGTAGGAGTTTACATCTGCCGAAACGTTGTGAGAATGTCATCCCATATGAGAACAGTAGTATATATGCAACAAAGCTGATGGATTTTGCTTTACTTAAACGTTTTGCACGGATAAATTGAACAACAGGGTTCATTTACAAATAAATAATTGCGAAAAAAAGGAAATAAAACTATACTGTTCGTGCACAGTGGATTAACTCCTTTACTCTTGATTGGTTCTAAAGACAGGGTCTAGTGTTTAGAGTTAAAGAAAATAAACGCTACGAAAGAGGACATGTTAGTCCCAATTTTTATATGTGTTGTTCTTATAAACAATAATGAATGTATATGTGTAGCCATAAAGTGTGTATAGTAAAATGTGGATCTAGTTGTTAGTGAGCACCATTGCATGAACACAGTTGTTTCATCGGATGAAACCCCACGAAAAGAAAAGTCATGACATATAAGGTATTTAGCCTGTTAATTTCCTGCACAAATGAAACACAGACGCCTCTGTGTAGCTTACTTGCCATAGATATATTTTCATACTACTAGTAAGTTGTACTCACGTTTTGAGCACTGTTGAAATAAATATTGAATATATATATATATATATATATATATATATATATGTATTATAATATAAAATGAAGTAATAAAATAGGGTGTCAATCAAATTTTATTAGAATTCAAAGTTTTGTTGGATTGCTTCATATATATATATATATATATATATATATATATATATATATATATATATATAGAGAGAGAGAGAGAGAGAGAGAGAGAGAGACCATACATATATATACATATATATATACATTTAGATCTATACATAAACATATATATATTACATTATGGTGATTTTTTAAAATCATATTTTACTGAAGTGTTATCTTACTTTATATATTTTTATAGTTCGTAATGGCGAAGGCCCGGGGTCAACGTTTCTCGAGGCACCACCAAAAATCGAAACAACACGAAACTCACTGCGAAAGTTAGAAACGTCGGCCGGGCCTCAATAAATGTTCGTCTTCTCACAAAGAAAAATCAACATCGAAACATTTATGTTGATTTTTCTTTGTGAGAAGTTGGATTTAGAATTCCCATACTATCATTGGATTGGAATGGTAACTTGTGAGCAGTATCTTGAATGATTTAGTTCTTTTTTTGGGGGGGGGGATTTATTCATCATTGTGCCGGCCGACGTGAAAGTGTATTATCGCACATTGTTCCGTTTTTTTTTAAATGTATTTGGGACCGATTATTTGCTTGTTGGCTTGGTGGAAGAAATAATGCACGAGCTACTTTTCTAAGACTTTTTCTAGGACTGTCTTTTTTATCGTTGTTCTTCTTTGTTTTTTAATTTTAACTTTTATTTTTATTTTATTTTTTTCCTCTTCTCTTCTTAAGTGACCTCAACTATTGCAACGCCACATTGTGTATTGTCGGCAGTTTAAACCCGTATTCCAGACATTTAATTTCCCTAATGATCTGCCAAGCAAGTACCTGCTTGGTAGTGAAACACGTGTAGGAAAAAACATTTAA
This sequence comes from Sepiola atlantica, assembly GCA_963556195.1. Classification (NCBI taxonomy): domain Eukaryota; kingdom Metazoa; phylum Mollusca; class Cephalopoda; order Sepiida; family Sepiolidae; genus Sepiola; species Sepiola atlantica. Next base: position 88,982,607 of record OY744530.1, read on the forward strand.
TTTGAATAAATAATATTTGTAAGAAAAATATATTTAATGGTGATCATTGGTGTCCTGAAAGGAATGCTTTGGTAAGCCTTCATAAAATCACACACAACACACACACACACACACACATATATATATATATATATATATATATATATATATATATATATATATATATATATATATATATAGTTTAGGATAACTGAACAGGAGCTTGGGATATTACATTACGCTATAAATTACTGATTTTCGTCAACCTACTTAAAGTGATCCATCTAGCGAGAGCTTTGAACAATAAATAAATATTATTTTCAAATTGACACATATACGCATGTGTTTCATACTAAACCTGCAATCATCAGTATTGGAAGATACAATCTATGCGAGTTGCACGATTCAAACCCCAATACAGAATGTATACGTATGTATGTGATTTTATATTCTCTAATAAGTAAATAATTACATTTATATATGTTTATTTATAACAGAATATCAGATACTCATAGTGTACTATAATATATATATATATATATATATATATATATATATATATATATATATATATATATATATATATATATATACATCCGAAACAGTTTTTCATGGTAAACAACTGATGATCCCTTAAAATAGTGTTAGAAACAAACTAATATAATAACTGTAAAAGATAAATTGACTTACATGAGTGATTTTCAACTGGAAGACTTGGGACTATAAGTTTAAAAAAAAAAATTTTTTTTAATATAGTTTTAATGGTTGACAAGTTTTGACACCCAGACAACGCATAAATATTTTTTTAGATCAATATTTTTTTAAATAAACTTAGTTTCGACTGTAAAAAGTCTTCACCAAGAAATAGTAACATTTTTAATCACTAGAAAAATCCGTAGGTCTTGCAACAGCGATATATTTTTAAATGTCTTAGCCATGAGATGAGCGGGCGGGCGGGCACGCGTGTTATGAATTAGAATTGTTCCTCTCTGAAGGCGTTGGGCAATTTGAATAAGTAAAGTTTGAAACCCAGACAACGCATGCATATTTAAAAAAAAATAAATATTTCTTTTTTCAAAATGAAGTTAGTTTCGACTGTAACAAGTTTTAATCAGGAAATAATAACATTTTTTGTATTCTTTTTTCAATTTCTAATTCATTCTTAAACGGTTAGTTTTGTTCTACTCGCCCAGAAACACGTGTAGATTAACATGGACAAACTGATTGTGTTTGTATGTGAGACGAAAATGTAAATGATAAATCTCCACTGAAGTGCGGAAATAAAGAATTGAAGGAACTGATGTAAATCATGTCACTGGATAGCTTTTAACATTGTCTTTCGAATTGGATTAATATAATATAGTATAATATAATATATATGTTGACAATGGGTAATCGTTAATTAAAATAATTAATTATGAAATAAAAACTACATAATAGAAGTTAGGGGTTAAAATTTAACGATCATAAATTAAAAAGATGAAATTTAAATTTGAGATATAAAAATAAAAAATAAAATTAATAAAAAAATATATAACATTTAGATAATAATAGTAATTATAATTATAATAATAAATGAACGTAAAGACAATAAATAAAACGAATGAGAATAGTGATAATGTATAAAGATCCATTGGGGAAAATATACTTCTTATTGACATTACAGACTCTGGCAGGGGAATGAGGGTGTTTTATTTAATACCTAGTAATGTAATATATATAATATCAGTCGAATGGTGCAAATCTTAATTAAGAAAATCTGTCTTGATTTTTGTTATCATTATATTCTGCATCTTCTGTGCGTATGCCTCTATTTTATTCTAAATTTCTTAAAAGATGCTTTAAAAGGATATGAACTCACCAATTTTTAACATTTCCACGCTGCACGGCGTTTCCCATATTCAAAAACAAGAGACCAGTATATATAAAAAAACAACAACATCTTCGTATTATTTCTATTCTGACGGACAACAGGTACTACTAATACTTCTAATATCTCTTTGCTTGACAAGGCTATGTTTTTAGCGAAATGATTGCAAAAGGAAACTTCAGATACTTAAAAATTTAAAATTAAAAAAAAATCTGTCTTGATTTTTATTTTTATTATTATATTCTGCATTCTCTATGCTAAATTTCTTAAATATGCTTTAAAAGAATATGACCTCACCAACTTTATATATATATATATATATATATATATATATATATATATATATATATATATATATATATATATATATACACATAGGAGATATGTGCATATATATCTGTCAATCTGTTTATCCTATCAATACTTAAACCCAAAAACTTTAAATGTGCTAGTAATTATCCCTTATTGATACAGATTTTCTTTATGGAATCATTTTTATATTTGTATTTTAAAGAGAGACTCGAAAAAACTTGACGTCTATATTGGTTATTTTTCTGATTGTTTTAATGAGATCTTTAAACTATTGTTAAATATGACAAATTGAAATAGATATTTAGGATATGGGTCTGATTGCCTTGATTAACATTGTTATGTGTTGAAACAAAAAAGAAAAAGTGAGACAATCAGAAAGAAGAAAAAAGACCCATGTCTGTTATATATTCCAGGGTTTTGTTTTGATTAATATGTTTTTTATGTTTTGTTAATAAAAAAAAGTAACAGCAAGGATAGAGATATTGTATTTTAATATAAAAAATGTAATTAGTTGTTGGAAAGATACACTGTTTCATGTTTGTCCGTGTAAAATGGTGAAATACATTGTCTTATTGTGAAAGAAAATGGCGGAAAGCAAGAAGAGTTGAGAGGTGTGGATAAAGTCCTCTTGGTAGGAGGTGAAAAAAAATCTTGCTGAAAATGTTGGAATGCCTGTTTATGTAAGAGGTGATTTAAAAATCCTCTTGGTAGAAGGTGTGTCAAAGGTCCTTCTGTTGGAGGTGAGTTAAAAATTCCTCCTGTTTTTTTTCTACCTCGATGGAGGGGTGAGGTTGATTTCCTCTCTCTGATATGGGAAGCATGTACCAGTGGGCAGGTGCCTGTCCAAAAAGGAATTGCTTTGTTGCTTTTTTTAAGAGTACTCAAATACATATTTAGGAGTGACATTGTTTTACGACATCTTTGACGACAACGGGTTGGTTTTACGACAATGATTGATTTTACGACAGGGGTTGCTTTTACGGCAGACGATATTTGCGGCAATAAACGTTTGCGAGTTGGGACTCGGAAGAAAATAGATCCAACTAGCTGATACACAATGTATATGTGTTTGTGTTCTTTATCGAGAGTTATGTTTCTTTTATTTAACTTGTGGACCAGTGCTGTGCCCTCAACGATTTGTTAGTGGATAGACAGCTCGTCTAGACGATGCAGACAAGAGGAAATCCACGAACACACAACGTTGGGGTTGATGATCGTCGGGTGGGGCAGCATGGTTCTACATTGGCTTGGAATCTTAGATCCTTAATATTCAGTTTTTCCATTTTCGTTTTTGGTGAGATTTGACTCAACTTCCATCTTAGCTCATCATGAGATTTGACCTACTAAAATTCTTGCTTATGTGACATATACAGCTATTGTTCGATTTGGGTTCTTTAATCAGTCAGTGATATACCGTATAAGAATGGGGCGTGATTGCTTGATTCCTTTTTTCCACCGGTTATTGTTGATTCTATATTTGACGAACTCGTCTCCTACTTTCTTTTTATCCTTTGTATACTCCTGGAACTGACTGGTTGTTTTGGGTTAAAGCCTAATGTAACTAGCAAGACATTTACATAGAACTGTAAGGTCGCTGTCATTATTTCCAGTCTTTAATATTGTTTTTCAATTGGTTTTCATTGTCGTATTAATCCCGGTCCGTACTTATTTGATATTATGTTTAGGAAGTTTTGTGATTAGGATTGATAATTTGTATAATTTAGATTATTCACACTACTGTTCTCATCATGGATATGTAAAGGACGCTGGGGTCGCTGGACTATCGATGAGGACCACCTTCTCCACAAGCTCGCCACAGAGACCCCTCCACGAGCTCGCCTGAAGTCACGACGCCCATTTTCGGAGCATGCCCACTAGCTCCTGCTTTCAACACCCGGTGACGTCACAAAACGAATCTGGCTGAAACGTCGGTGGACGGAGGAATGGCAGGCAGCAGATAAATCAAGGTTGCACAGATTTGTGGAGGACCCGGATAACCTACCAGGCATGGACCTCCCTCGCCGGCAGTGGACAATGCTCAACCGCCTCAGGACAGGTGTCGGCCGTTTCGCCGCGACCATGAAAGGATGGGGACTCAGGGATTCAGCTGTCTGCGACTGTGGTCACTCTGAACAGACAGTAGACCACATCATCGAGTCATGCCTTAAATATCGACCACCCAACGGCGAAGTCGGCATAGCTGCGCTAGACAACAAAGCATTAACATGGCTTTTCTCAACCGAGCTGGTGATCTAACAGTGAGATGCTGTGAAGCAAACGAAAGAAGAAGATCATGGATGTTATTTTTCAAAATTTCGGCTGATGTTATGGGCGGGGTGTTGGTTCGAACAAAGGTTAAACCCATGTGGTGTCCCTTGACCAAAGGTTGTGGGAGAGATGCCTTTATAGCATGTGGCCCTACAACGTGTGTATAAAATTAACAGAATGAAACACACAAAGGGAAGAAAGAAAACATTATGACTATATCTGAAATTATATCAGAAAGAAAGCGAAGGAATAATAAAGCTTACACACAAGAATGGTATTTTGTAAAATCAACAATTAAGAGTAAAACATTTATATTAAACAAAACAATTTATTTGGCTAACACTTTTTGTAAAGTTACCAGTTACAGGGAATAGTTGAGTTCAATTTTAAGGAATGAAAGGTTCCGTTTGTACGAACGTGTACGAGTGAAATGTTCGGGTTGTTTAAGTTCGTGTTTGTATGAATGCGTATATGCGAGCGTGTTTGATGTATTTTTGTGGCAATTGTAATGTGTGTGTGCTTGAAAGAATAGTTCGTTATTCGTGGTAGGAATTAAAAGAGATTACCTACTTTTTGACTTTTGCTCATCCACTTCCTCAGTCGAGTCAGTTGGGGGGAGGACGACGATGTCCTGCGTGTGCGGTCGACCGAAAGCAGAAGAGAAAATGAGAGAACAGAGAGTGAGTGACTTATTTTATAGGGAGTCAATTCACGCGTGGTCAAGCTGACCTGTTGGCCCCTGATTGGCCGGATCTTCGGCCAACGTGCTTTCACGAGATAACCTTTTATTCTTTATCTCAAAGACGAAGAAGGGTTGAGCAAACAGAGAAAGAAAAGAAGTCGCAACAAATATCTCCTGGCCGGTAGTAGCATCTGCTACAATGTAACCTCTGACCTTCTTCAGTTGCGTCTTGTCAAATTCGGAAGTTTTTTTTTATTTCGAAACCGGGAATTTGTACGGAATTTCGAACCGAATACATGACGGTGCCGAAGTCTTAGGTAATTCTCAATTATATTTTTATTATCGCCTCTGCTGAGGATTGCACCTTCAAAAGATTTTTTACTTAGAACTGATTATTACTTTATCTGTTGCGCCATGTGGATAATTCTACTTTAGATTTTGGGATCCTTAAAGCTTTTCTTGCTGTAGATTCGAACAATACTCAAAATAATACAAATGACAGAATACGTTTATTTATATTTATAAAATCCTTATAGTTTAGCATTACAAGTCTGTGGAAGAAGCTAAGGAATACTTGTTCTCCCGATTTATTAACTCGGTGTACTTTATAATCTTTGGTGTGTGGTATAATCTAACGAAACGCCAAGAGTGTGAGACAGGGAGAGAGAGAGAGAGAGAGAGAGAGAGAGAGAGAGAGAGAGAGAGAGAGAGAGGGAGACGTCTATTCTGTTTTGTGGTCAAAGGTAACAATCTTAATGCGTTATATCCTTTTTGTTTTTTACATATCATTTAGTCACTTGACCTTTATTTGCGTATGTTTTCTTTGTGCTCGCCATTGTCTTATCTTCTAACACTGTCTCAAGTACAATCTTATATCACTTTCATGTTATACTCATCGTGTTCCCTCATCATATTAGAGTACAATACTTCTGGATTTAGCGATCTTCTCAATACCAATGAAACTGTTCTAAAAATTATACTTTTTTAATCTCTCCATTTTCTTACATGTTTATATGTTTTCTTCACCCTTTGTTTTATTGAAGAGAGACGTTGAAACCAACTGTGAGAAACACCAACTGTGAGAAAAACTAACTATGAGGAAAAACAGCTGGGAGAAATACCAGCTGTGAGAAAAAAGAACTGTGAGAAAAACTAACTATGAGAAAAACCAGCTGCGGGAAAACCCAACTGTGAGTAAAAACTAACTATGAGAAAAACCAGCTGCGGGAAAAACAAAATGTGAGAAAAACTTACTGTGAGAAACACCAGCTGTGAGAAAAACCAACTGTTAGAAAAACCAGCTGTGAGAAAAAAGAACTGTGAGAAAAACTAACTATGAGAAAAACCAGCTGCGAGAAAAACCAGCTGTGAGAAAAACCAACTGTGAGAAAAACTAACTATGAGAAAAACCAGCTGAGAGAAAAACCAACTGTGAGAAAAAAGAACTGTGAGAAAACTAACTATGAGAAAAACCAGCTGCGGGAAAACCCAACTGTGAGTAAAAACCAACCGTGAGAAAAACCAGCTGCGGGGAAAACAAAATGTAAGAAAAACTAACTGTGAGAAAAACCAGCTGCGAGAAAAACCAACTGTGAGAAAAACCAGCTGTGAGAAAACTCCAGATATTTATCTACCCCTCACTCTGGAAAATCATCAGAATTATCTGACCAATTACCATTAGCAACAACGATCTGGGACAAAGAACAGCACAGTGACCGATATAGGAAGGGATCCTACAAAGACATTTAGGATAGCTTTGCCATACTCGTCGCAGGTTTACTACAACTAGACATTCACAGAAAGAACTCGCGTTGTTACCACAACGAAAAAAACTTTCATTTTCTTTCCCCGTGTGCCTATTGTCAAACGGAACTCCCACACACACAGTATCTTCGAAAGTCTTGTTATATGGGCGCAGGTTTACAAAGTCTGGAAATATATTAGAAATCCTACACATTAAAACAAAAAAAAACTACAACTATCAACAAAATAAATTTTAATAATAGAGACAATATCCTTAAATTCTTCTAACATTAACATAGTACCCTATTAATATAGTCACTAGCATATGATTCCCGGTGAAAACAAAATACCACCTATAAATACCATAGCAGTATGGCCTTTATGATAACCATCCCTGATGATGCATCCTGAAGGATCAGAAAGAACTATGGTTAAAAGCGAGTATAGCGGAGACATCGGTGAGTTCACGCTAGAAACAAGAAAATACATTAGGAAATTGGAAAGGATCAGGACAAACGTATGGAGACAGAAGTTGTCCATCATCTTTAATACAACATGTTTAAGGGGCTGGAAATATATAAGATCGTTTGAAGAAGTTTACTAATGTTAAAGTAAGCACTTATTAGTTTGAACGTGAATCTTCCCATAAGTGATAGGTTAAATAGCAACTTGTCTTCAACTAATAATATAGAATAGATCATTTACTATAGCTATTGTGCGTCGATAATAACCCAGAAAGGGTTGATATGCCGATAAATCAAGCCAAACAATTGATCGTTTACAATATTGTAGTTCAGCATTAAAAACTTAAAATAGGTTGACATGCCGTAAAATTAACAGATTATACAATGAAATGTTTTCAATAAGCATTATACTTCGAGATTAAATAATCACAAAGGATTGAAAAAGACAAACCAAAAAATAATATCAGCGGTTTTATTTCTTTAGAAGCGGTGTTGATCAAAGTCACGTACATTACGAAATGTTGAAACCCGGTGATTCTAGTAGTATAAGGAATAATTATGACTGAGAAGGGGTTATCTCCTCCAACCGCGTCTATGGTATTAGCAAGCATAACATAAACTGGAGAGCGGGCTAAATATAAAAATGTAAAAAACATTTGGAAATTAATGTTTTTGTTTTTCATAACATAAACCAATACATGACAATAACGGACTTTAGAAATAATTTAGTATGCAGTTTTGTTTATTAACAAGGAACTGAAATAGAAAAGAATTCCACAGTCTTTTATATATAAAACGAATGTACATCATCTATCAAGAATGACGGAAAAACATTATCTTTCGCCAGTGTTCATATAAAATAATGTCTGCATTAGTGAAGTGAAAGGATACATAAGAAAGAAACAAACGTTTCAAATTGGAACGTGTTAAAAAAAAAAGAAAGAAAAAACATATAAATCGGCATGGAAATTAAACAGAAAAAAGAAAGAAAAAAAAAGAACGTATAATTCGGCATAGAAAGTAGAAAGAAAAAAGAAAAGAAAGAAAAAAGAACGTATAATTCGACATGGAAAGTAGAACGAAAAGAAAGAAAAAAGAAAAAAGAAACGTATAAATCGGCATAGAAAGTAAAAAGAAAAGAAAAAAAGAAAGAAAAAAGAACGTATTAATCGGTATAGAAAGTAGAAACACAAAATAAAAGAAAGAAAGAAAAAAGAACGTATAAATCGGCATAGAAATTACAAAGAAAAAAGAAAGAAAGGAAAAAATAACGTATGATTCGGCAGAGACATCACAAAGAAAAAAAAAGAAAGAAAGAAGAAAGTATAATTTGGCATAGAAAGTAGAGAGAAAGAGAAAAAACGTATGAATCGCCATAGAAAGTAAAAAGAAAAAAGAAAGAAAGAAAGAAAAAAGAACGTATACATCGGCATAGAAAGTAGAAAGAAAAGAAAGAAAGATAGAAAAAGAACGTATAAATTGGTATAGAAATTAGAAAGAAAAAAGAATTAAAATAAGCGGCATGAAAATTAGAAAGAAAGAAGAAAGATAGAAAAAAGAACGTATAAATCGGTATAGAAAGTAGAAAGAAAAGAAAGAAAGAAAGAAAGAAAAAAGAACGTATAAATCGGCATAGAAAGTAGAAAGAAAAGAAAGAGAGAACGATAGAAAAAGAAGGTATAAATTGGTATAGAAAGTAGAGAGAAAAAAAAAGAACGGCATAGAAAGTAGAAAGAAAAAAGAAAGATAGAAAAAAGAACGTATAAATCGGTATATAAAGTAGAAAGAAAAGAAAAAGAAAAGAACGTATACATCGGTATAGAAAGTAAAAAGAAAAAAAATGAAAGAAAACGTTTCATTATGGAAATAGATTTGCTTACTCAATTCCCTAAAATACTAGAAACCGTTCCGTCCGGAAATTTTTTTACTTGCTTACTTTTCTGTGACGGGACCGATACATATTTATATATACACATAAATATATATAGCTCTTTATTATAGAAGAGTGTAGTATTTTCATTTATCATCCATTAGGGATTTTCAATGGATCACTCTTTTAACGCAGAAGTCACGTGACACAAAACGAGCATGTGAAGAATCCCCTGATTTGACAGATGACGTTTAGTCAATCCCTACAAAAGCATGTGACATCAAACTAAGACAACAAGTTATTGCTGACCTGTTGAAAGCTGTGCAGATTTTGAGCCCGCCATCCGCCATGTTATTATTTACATGAGTTGTGCTTTAAGATTAATCGTACTTACCGACTATTTAACGGTCATAACATCCAATGATAGGATTTATTTTCGATTTGATTTCGGTAATCGGACGGGTTTATAAAACACGGCGATGAATGACCTACATTCTTCAAAGGTGACTGACACATCATAAACAAAGGAGAATATAAGCATACACACATAACCTACAATAGGCAAAGGTGAAATACACCCAATAGACAGAAGAATAACACAATTAGGCAAACATTTACATCATCTATTACTAATGGAGATTTAGGATACGTGTGTCTGAAGTCGTACGCTCAATTAAGTTGAATTTTTCGGACTGTTTGTATTATTTGGAATATTCGGACTACTGTTGTCATCTGCTGTGTTATTTTCACAACGTTTCAGTCGACCATCTTCAAGTGCGTCTTGTCGAACTCGTGAATCTTCATGTAAAAATCGGAAATTTGTATAGAATTCCGAACGGAACCCTGTATTTAATCCACGGAGGGTAGCATGCTCTCATTCTCTCACCCATGATTAAGTAGATGTCTTTAGTAATTAGAAATTGTATTTCTAGTATCGCCAGTACTGAGGATTGAACCTTCAACCCCCAGAAGACTGTCACTTAGAATTGCTTATTACTTAGCAGTTATATCTATTGTACAATGAGTCATTGTGGCAATTCTAGTATGAATTTTAGGAGCATTAAACATACTTATTTTAGACGTGTACTCCCACTACTTATTACTACTTGTTACAGTATATATATATATATATATATATATATATATATATATGTGTGTGTGTGTGTGTGTGTGTGTGTGTGTGTGTATCGAGGCAGACTTTTTTTCTTTAAGACATGTATTATTAAAAATAACCGACAATTTTTGTCTGGTTATTTTAGTATTGATCCCTTCAATTTTCCGGATTAAAATCTTAATCTCGGAAGAAAATTGGCTGATGAAACTGCCGTAATGTACATGTTGGTCCATATCTCTCTCTTCACGAGACCGCATCTGTATTGCCAAGTGGTGGTCTCTTGGTGAGCTGCAGGATCATGTAGTTAAAAATATGTGTATCGAGGCAGCCCGATCTTAACCTTAGATCATATTTGGAAATAAGAACGTATACATCGGTATAGAAAGTAGAAATAAAAAAATTTTTCTCCAAATATGATCTAAGGTTAAGATCGGATTCTAACACTTCCTGATGACATCTCAGTTTATAATAGCTGTTGATCGATAACATCGACATGCCAGTGTCGCAGATTTTGTACATGTCTGTGTAAATAAAAATAATCATATATAAAAGCTCTATTTGATATTGACCACTTTTTATAAACCCGGTTGAAATTCTTTGGATTACTACCCTGTGGATGTTTTACCTGGATTATATATATATATATATATATATATATATATATATATATATATATATATATATATATATATATATATATATATATATTATAATATGAAATGAAATAATAAAATAAGGTGTCAATCAAATTTTATTATAATTCAAAGTTCAAGCAAAGTATCTTAACATCCTTAGCTCATGAGTTTTCAAAGATAATTCTTCTCCTCAGAGGACCATTACCTCAGTGGTATTACTACCGGTAATAAAATTACACTTTGAAAATATATAAAAATATATACAAAAATACATAAAAATATATAACATCAAATATATCAACCCAAAAACATACTTCTTTTTTTTTAATCTATACAATTCATCCAAGTCATACAATTTAAAAACATAATCAGGAAATATATATATATATACATAATACTGTTCAGATCTAGTACTTATAACTAATGATTACCATATTGTATTAAATTCTATACTAGGTCGACTTAAGAGGTCATTGTCGCCCAACACATGCACTGCTTCTATAAGTCGTCTTACTCTTCACCGTTCTTCACTGTCTACAATTTTTACTTCGTCCCATAAAGATTGATGGTTTCCCTTTTCCTTCTATATATGGTCAGCCATACCCAACTTTTCAATATCACGGCTTTCTACTGATCCTCTAGCTTAATTTTTAGTGGCCTGCACATTTCACCTTTGTATATTTGACCACACTTATATGGAATACCCTCTACATGAAAACTGTAGTCCAAATAGTCAAAATAATAGAAATATTCAAACCTAAATAATTACGAACCATATTTCAGACTAATGTACTGTCTTTCAATGCTCAGTTCAGGGAGGGTAGTTGAGTATCTGTTCTTGGGTTATTATAGCAGTCTCCCAGAGAGTACTGTCTTTATTTCGGGGGTATTGCAGTATGTGTTCTGTTGTTATAATAACTTTTCTCCCAGGAATTACCACCTCCAAAATATGACTAGAGGGAGCATGATTTTGTTAGTTTCATCTACTAGTCTCTCCCTCCTTGACAAGGTCCAAAAAAGAGTCGCCAACCTAATAGGTCCCTCACTGTAAACCAAGCTCCAGTCCCTGTCCCATCGCCGCAATGTAGCATCCTTGTACTTGTTTTACAAATACTTCAATGGATTATGCTCCGATGAATTGGCTACTCTGGTGGCCCCTCGACGTAAATTCACTAGACCAACTCGACAATCAACTAAATCCCATTCATTCACTGTGGAGGTCCCCAGATGCCGGAGAGCGTTCTACTCAAATAGCTTCTTTCCTACATCTGCTGACCTCTGGAACTCCCCCCCCTACCCCCTGTTTCCCCGGCAGTACTGACATGCAGGAATTTAAAACTAATGCAAACAGACATCTCGCTGCGCAGATCCCAATTTAGATAGACCCCCCCCCTCAAAAAAAAATCTCACCCTTTTTCTTAGTAGGCCCTTACGTCTACAGTGGCGGTCTGCCTTCTTTGTGGTAAACTATGTTAAAAAAATTAATAACAAAATTAATAAATCCAACCTATCGTAGTACACAGAAACTAAACAACTTAAATTAAAAATAAGAATACGCAACGTTTCTGACATCACTTTTCATATCGTGTATTGGTATTTAGTACTGCTTGCTTGTATTTTTATACTCACGGGTCACCACTTCCCAAGGTAAATAAATTAGAAAAACGTGTTCTATATGAGCCTCATGAATATTAGAAACTATGTCGTCTTGAAATTTATTCATCGTATATATCTCGCAACATCAGCACATCTTCGAGAAGTCGGATATGAATTTTTACATACATACTATCATAACACACCAATATTTTATCGAACTATTAACAGTTATTTAAGCATTAGGGGGGGGTGCTACTGCTGAAGTAGATACCGGCGCAGACTATCGGCTAGTTCTTTTTTTTCTATTGAAATCAGTACTCCCCAAGGCCAACAGCAATTTGAGGATGAGAGTTAATGAGACGGGATTGAATACCAGCCGAAAGATGTGGAACACTCTGAGAGTACTAACATTTATCAATGATATGAACTGTGTTTTAGTTCTAATGAGGTTTTCTGAGACTAGAATTTGTTGGCATTGGATTTTAAGACGACCCAGTTGTAATCAGCAGAGAATCAATCCTGAGGTAATGTGTTCCACGGACGGAAAGCCCTTGCATGGAAATTCCAGCTGACGCCAAGTACATGCAGGGAGAAAGGTAAAAACATGTTTCGTTGTGGTAGAAGACGAGTATTGATTTACTCCTCTCCAGGAGTTAGGCACAAGGCCAGTTTTTATCTTACTCCCACAAGTAAGATGTGACCCAAGGTTGGTAGAAGACGAGTAACGTAGTATCACATTTACGACAACCTACACGTGTTTATGATATTAATAGTTTACAAAACGGAACAAAAGACTTGAGCACAACGGATCACCTTCCATGGAAATAGCGATAGAGTAGAGAGAGACTAGCAACGTCTTTTCTATGAGAAAACTGTTCTAAGGAAGAAAAGATATCAGACACCACAGACACCTTCTCGGGCGTTGGCTTTTCAAGTCCCACTTTCCCGACCCGACCTTAGGTCACATCTTACCTTGTGGGAGTAAGATAAAACTGGCCTTGTGCCTAACCTCCTGGAGAGGAGCTAAATAAATATAGCCACCAGTCGATTTTGTACTCTATCAAGGCAGAAAAGAATGTTCAGCGCGGAACCCCCTCATATGTTTGCTTTGTTGGCATCCTTCACGTACATTCTTACGTGAGTACCTGATGATAGCGTGGGAAAAAACAATGTTTAATAATAATTAAAAATATAAGCGAACCAAACTATGGTAATATGTAGATCCGTGTACATTGTGTTCTTTAAAAAAATTAAGACTTATAATTCACCGCAAACAAGGCACATTATCACTAAGACGTAAGGCCTACTATGGATTAGGAGTCAGATCTTATGGGGCCATCCTAAGTGAAGAGTTGATCAACGAGATGTGTGTTAACATTATATTTATAATTCACCGCAAACAAGGCACATTATCACTAAGACGTAAGGCCTACTATGGATTAGGAGTCAGATCTTTAGGGACCATCCTAAGTGAAGAGTTGATCAACGAGATGTGTGTTAACATTATATTTATAATTCACCGCAAACAAGGCACATTATCACTAAGACGTAAGGCCTACTATGGATTAGGAGTCAGATCTTTAGGGACCATCCTAAGTGAAGAGTTGATCAACGAGATGTGTGTTAACATTATATTTATAATTCACCGCAAACAAGGCACATTATCACTAAGACGTAAGGCCTACTATGGATTAGGAGTCAGATCTTTAGGGACCATCCTAAGTGAAGAGTTGATCAACGAGATGTGTGTTAACATTATATTTATAATTCACCGCAAACAAGGCACATTATCACTAAGACGTAAGGCCTACTATGGATTAGGAGTCAGATCTTTAGGGACCATCCTAAGTGAAGAGTTGATCAACGAGATGTGTGTTAACATTATATTTATAATTCACCGCAAACAAGGCACATTATCACTAAGACGTAAGGCCTACTATGGATTAGGAGTCAGATCTTTAGGGACCATCCTAAGTGAAGAGTTGATCAACGAGATGTGTGTTAACATTATATTTATAATTCACCGCAAACAAGGCACATTATCACTAAGACGTAAGGCCTACTATGGATTAGGAGTCAGATCTTTAGGGACCATCCTAAGTGAAGAGTTGATCAACGAGATGTGTGTTAACATTATATTTATAATTCACCGCAAACAAGGCACATTATCACTAAGACGTAAGGCCTACTATGGATTAGGAGTCAGATCTTTAGGGACCATCTTAAGTGAAGAGTTGATTAACGAGATGTGTGTTAACATTATATTTAAAATTATGCACGTCGGTACAGTCAGAGAAATGGGGAGCAGGGAGAAAATTCCAGAGGCTAGCAGTTCGAGGAAAAGAAGCTATTAGAGTAGACAATCTCCCAGCATCTGGGAACCTCCGCAGTGAATGGGTGAGATTTTGCTGATTGTCGGGTTTTTAAGGTGTATTTAAGTCAAAGGGTACCAGAGCAGCAAGTTAATCGAGCCATATCCCATTGAAGTGCGTGTAAAACAAGCACAGTGATGGAACATTCCGGCGATGGGATCAGGCTGAAGCTTGATACACAGTGTTAGACTTATTAGATTACACACTCTTTTTTCGACCTTGTCTAAATGGGAGCGATTAGTTCATGTGGCATCGCCCCAGATGTGATAACAATAATCCATGCATGAGAAGATGGTAGTCTTGTAGAAATATATGAGACTGGCAGGCGTGAGTAGTTTTATTAAAGTTTAAGGCCACCCTCCACCCATAAGAATATGCCACACATAGGATCGTTAAAAACACATACACTAAACATGTTTGGTAAAAATAAACTTCAGTCGCTACTTGACTTGCCCACCAGGATTCAGTCATAAATTTTCAATAGGTTTTATTTTATCGCCGTCCGATAATAATCACACCCGAATACAACGTGCAAAATGGTCAATAACTCTGACAGACTTTGGCGCAGTCTTTATTTTGGCTGTGATGGCTCTTTTCATTGGGGGTAGAGTCTGGCGATTTTTAAAACAGAAATCATCGTTAAGATAATCGCACAGATTAAAACTTAGGGGTTTAAATCCCGGTTAATGTGAGACACATATACTACTGATCAAACGATCACAAAAATATCCCTGCATATTATTAAACACTGATAAAACAAAACTATTAGACATTTATTGTTAAAACTTGGTGAACCAATCGGGCACAGACGGAACCTTATTTGTACTATATGGTCGGATTGCAGAAAAGATTACGACTATTATTAACGATTCCATGGGTTGATCTTTTTATGTCATCTTACATTATGAGTTCGACCAGTCCATTTGGTACAATAGACTTGGAGACCGGGTTTCGATCCTTGATCGAGTGATACGTCAGATTTGAAAAATGGTACATCATGTCATCTTGTTAAATACTCAGCATTATAATGGTAAATCCTGGGAAACTCTCGGGTTAGTGTTATTTACCTCCTCTTCAGGAGGTTAGGCACAAGGCCAGTTAAATCTTACTCCCACAAAGTAAGATGTGACCCCAGATCCGGTCGGGAAAGTGGGGCTTGAAAAGCCAGCGCCCGAGAAGGTGAGCACTCTGGCCATTAAAAATTGCTTGGGCAGCCCCGTCGGCATTCCCCGGTAGGGGTGCCTCAGGCCATAAGCAATAAACTTACTCCTCCCCAAAGAGGGGAGGCAAAGCCTGGGAGGGTGGACCTCCTAGAACTGCACAGGACAAACCCACAGACCGGCGGAATCAAGCCCCGAAGGACAAGACGACACCGGTCTATAGGGTGCAGTATCCATCGGAACAGATACTACACTTTCTTCCTAGCCAAAAAGAGCCAATGAAAATGGGATCCTTCGGTTCGCCCTCGATTATATTCGACCACTTTACATTTTTACGCCCGTATAAAATGTTAAAGAAGATATACCTTTGGTGAATTAATGACTACTAAATCTAAAGATGTATATAGATACGCGATCTTTTTATTATCCGAGCACTGGAAAAAGTGGATTGTATTTTCATTCTATAATTGCTTGTTTTATTTATCCTTATACTTGCTTAAAAATATTAAATGCATGAAATGATCTTTCATATATAACCTGCTGCTGGTATTATTTCAAGTATATAGACATAATATTATTTATTTATTTTTAACATAGTTCACCCCAAACAAGGCAGACCGCCACTGTAGACGTAAGGGGCCACTGAGAAAAAGGGTGACAGTTTTTTGGGGGGAGGGGGGGTCAACCTAAATTGGAAGCTGTGCAGCGAGATGTCCGTTTACATTAGTTTTACATTTCTGTATGTCAGTATCGTCAGAAAAACATGGAGCAGGGAGGGGGTTCCATAATCCAGCAGCACAAATAAAAAAAGCTTTTGGAGTAGAAAGCTCTTCGGCATCTGTGGACCTCCACAGTGAATTGATAGGATTTGGCAGATTGTCGAGTTGGTCTAGTAATTTTACGTCGTTGGTGCACCAGAGCAGCAAGTTCATCAGAGCACAATCCATTGAAGTAATATTGCGGCGATGGGATAAGGGCTGGAGCTTGGTCGATAGTGAGGGACCTATTAAGTTGGCGACTCTATTTTGTCTAAGAGGGAGAGACTAGTGGATGATGCACCAGTCCATATGTGGTAACAATACTCTATCATGGGCGGATGGTGGCTTTGTAGAGATATAGGATAATGTCAGGTGTGAGAAGTTTACTACCACGGTAGAGGGATCCTACCTTCTTTGCAGCAGTCCTGGCAATGTCTTCAATGTATTTGTTCCAATTCATGTTATCTGTAAAAGTTAGGCCAACGAGTTTGAATGATGAACTCTCAGGTAGGATGTTATTTGCGATGAGAATCGGTAGTTTGAAGAGGTTTCTTGTAGTTATTGAAGGAAAGTAGCTTTGTCTTTGCGGCATTAAAAGTTACCATCCATTTTTTACCCCAATCCACTACAGACTGGAGGTCATTTTCTAAGGATTCAGCCATTGCCTCAGATATGTGCGCGTCGGTTTTGCCGACATGACGAGAGTAGAGTGTGGTGTCGTCAGCAAATATTCCTATCTCAGTCTCAATTACATCAGGGAGGTAATTTATGAAAATCAGGAACAGTAGATGCCCTAGGATGGATCCTTGGGGTACACCAGCATTTATAACATGTTGCTTAGATAAACGGCAATCGAAGACAACCTAAATCTTTCTTTTTGTTAGGAAGAATTTAATTATATCAAATATTTGTCCAGCAATACCATATGAGTGCAGTTCTAGGAGAAGCCCTTCATGCCAGATCTTGCCAAAGGCCTTGGATATATCAAGCGCTACCTCCCTAGCTTCACCTGCCTTGTCCAGTGTATGATATATGCGTTCAGCGATGACCGTTAAGATATCTGCGGTAGATAGTGGTTGCCTAAATCCGTATTATTGATTAGAAAGAAGTTAAGGATTAGCTAGGTGCCGGACTATAGCAAGATTGATCAATGATTCAAGGATTTTAGCAAAGATCGGGAGTAGACAGTAGTTTAGAGGATCAGTTCTATTTCCAGAATTCTTGAATACTGATATCACAGAGGCAATTCCTTAACTATCAGGGAAACAAGATTCAGCAAGGTATTTGTTGTATAGTTTGGAGAAGACAGAGGCCAGCTCAGCAGAGCATTTCTTTATTACTATTACTTTATGACTATTACTATTATAAGGTTATATAACATATTGCGTTAGTTTGATCCAAAATGGAAGCGCGCAAAAACCCTATCAAACAAGAGGCTATCAAAATCTTTGTTTGAGAGGTGTTCGGCCATTGTCTAATGGACATAATAGACCGGGAGTTGTTAATATAACTAATGAATCCGAGTATTATGTTAGCCAGATATCCCTACTTAGATATAAAGACAATCACAAACCATATATCTACGCATTTAGCCTGATGATTTTCTTCGGGAGTGAAACCTGGACGTTTCTGTTTCGCTTACCTGCTATAAATAAATTTTCATACTACTGACCAGCTTATATGTGTGTTTCTGATATAATGTTGACAGTCGGATACACCGGTTTTTAACATATATAGGTAGTTTATTCTGACCAATGTCTATTTGCTGTTTTGTAAACATATTTCCAAATCTGAAATTACATACACTAAATCAGCTTCGATCAAGAATTATTATAATTGAACCACTACAAAAGAATTTAACACATGACACTTTCGAATTTCTTACATCATCACTATCGCCAATGGTATTTGTAAAAGTACATTGAATAAATAAAATAGAAGGAACACTAACAGAGTACTTAAAACACAACCCAAAACAATATCCTCTAAAAAGGAGCGCATTCATCTTTTAAAATGAGGATGTGTTGTCGTTAATAATTCATTAACCTCTTCCTTTGTATTTATTAAGATGCATTTCACTGTCTTTCTATCTTCAGCAAATGCTGACTATGGCTTTTATTTTGTAAATAAGTATCCTTTAATACCAGCCCGTGTTCTTTTGTTGTCGTGTCATTATTAACCCACATTTATAACTGCTTCTTATTAACATGGTAATTATAACAGCTTAATTAAATGAGCGTATTCATTTTTGACATCATCTCAGAAATATTGATTGTTTTGCTAATCTGCTAAATATGGTTCGCTAAAACCGTAACGAACAATAACAAATCAATAACAGAACGAAAACTGTTCATCCTAATATCAGTCACATGTTCATCAATATCCGGATGACGAAACTCTCGCTATTAATATAATCTTCATCTGTAACTAAACATCATTTACGGTAAGGGCCATTAATATAGCGCAATGCTTATTAAACGAACGATAGAACCCTACCCATAATCTATGGAATTAATTAATTAACATGTTCAAATATTTCTTTTTGTTCACCTTTCGGATGCTTGGTCTTTTGGCTAAGATCAAAGTGTAGTATCTGTTCCGATGGATACTGCACGCCTGTCCTGTGCAGTTCTAGGAGGTCCACCCTCCCAGGCTTCGCCTCCCCTATTTGGGGAGGAGTAAGTTTATTGCTTACTGTCTGAGGCGCTCCTACCGGGGAATGCCGACGGGGCTGCCCAGGCAATTTTTAAATGGCCAGAGTGCTCACCTCTCGAGCGCTGGCTTTTAACCCCACTTGCTCGACCCGATCTTGGGTCACATCTTACTTGTGGGAGTAAGATAAAACTGGCCTTGTGCCTAACTCCTGGGGAGGAGTAAATAAAACCTTTCGGATGCTTGGTCTTTTGGCTAAGATCAAAGTGTAGTATCTGTTCCGATGGATACTGCACGCCTGTCCTGTGCAGTTCTAGGAGGTCCACCCTCCCAGGCTTCGCCTCCCCTATTTGGGGAGGAGTAAGTTTATTGCTTACTGTCTGAGGCGCTCCTACCGGGGAATGCCGACGGGGCTGCCCAGGCAATTTTTAAATGGCCAGAGTGCTCACCTCTCGAGCGCTGGCTTTTAACCCCACTTGCTCGACCCGATCTTGGGTCACATCTTACTTGTGGGAGTAAGATAAAACTGGCCATTGTGCCTAACTCCTGGGGAGGAGTAAATAACTTATACGTCGACGGCTGCGTTGAAAACCGTTTTCGTTTTTCTGACGAACATATTCTCAATCTTAATTGCCATAATAATTCCCGATAGTTTCGAGCATTTATTTGTTTTGTTTCAGATGTATTTTTTGGGGTCCCTAACAAAAAAACTACCCTGCCTCAGACACCATTAGAAAAGGTTACGTTCCTCGGCCAACTCACCGCTCTATGTCGAAATTCAATGTTGGCAGGCATTTTTAATCATTTCCTCTTCTTCCAACCCTACTTTCACACCCTCTCAACTACTCAAACTCTGTATATGACAATTCGTGCTATAGTATTGCCATAACTTACATCAAAGGGTAAGAATCCAATTTAGGAGCTTTTCGGAATTAAAAGTCACCGTTAGTAGCTATTAGAACGATATCCCCGCCAATTAAATATTATAGTACCCGTTAGGTAAAATAGAATTTTTTTGTAGACTATTCATTCAAAAAAAATTTTGTTTGTAGACTATTCATTCAAAAAAATTTTATTTGTAGACTATTCATTCAAAAAATATGTCTTTCAAAACAAATTCATGTATAAATATTTGAATATTTTATAGATCTTTCAGCGTTTAATTACTCTAAAATGTTCTACACTCTTTAAAACAAAACAACCAAACCAATATTTAAACTAGACCTATCTCTCAATTAAAACGACAATCTATAAAATCGATGTATGATTACTAAAGGACGAATTAACATTTAAATATAGCCTATCAATCTTGGACAGGATGCGAAAAATAATTTTTAACCAAATAGCCCCCCCCCCCCACTATCTGCCAAGCTCCAACCTCTGTCGCATCGTCGCATCCCTGTACTTGTTTTACAAGTACTTCCATGGAAGGTTTTTCGGTATTTTTTATTTATTGCACTTGTACCTCATCAATGGACTAACCCCTGACACACCTGAAGAACCAGGAAATTTCCACGCGTTTACTTTATATTCCTTAGATGTCGGAAAATGTTCTATTCTAATAGCTACTTTCCTCAGACGACTTGCCCAGAAGTTCCCTCATGTTTCCTGTTTCACCGATCGTACCAACTTGCAGAAATTAAAATGTAATGTAAAACTCTGGCTGCCCCACTCCATACTACAACTACTTCTTATAAATATAGATACTATCACACTAGCCCCTGACACTTCAGTGGGAATATGTCTTGTTTCTCAAGCGAAAATGAATTCAGAAAAAAACTGGCATTGTAATATATGCAGTTTTGTGTTAAAAATTATTTTGATGCTAATTTTGACAAATCAATAAATATATTCATTTAAATGCGATATGATTTCTCTAACTGCTAGTAGCAGTTTCGTTTGCTCAGTCGGTAAAGCACCGGCCCCAAACCACTAGAGTCCCATTCTCGAATATCGCTACATCTAGTCACACTAATGAGTCGTAGAGACGTCGAAACACGTGTGTGTGGGTAAGAATTATATATATATATATAGAGAGAGAGTAATCCATAGACAGACTTTCGCCTTATCAGAACCATTCAGTGTGGCGAGACAAGCACTATATATATATATATATATATATATATATATATATATATATATATATATATATATATATATATGGCAAGTCAATGAAAATTGATTAGACCTGCAAATGGAAGCAAATCAATATCTTCAGTTGTTTTCATAATTTTCATATATATATATATAAATATTTGTTATTGTTTATTTATCTATGGACGTATACGTTTCGTCTCTTTTCAATCAAGACTCATCAGCATAGAAGTACGACTATTCACCACCGGTCACACGATTCGAAACCCTGGATTACAAGTATTTTTCAACCCCAATCCAACGTGAAACTAAAAGTATACTTTTAGTAGATAGAACCTATAGTGAAATGGTTTAAGCTCAATATACGAGATAGAGCAATCATGAAAAGATAAACTTATCCATCTATGTAATTCCTCTGATGATAAGATTTTAATCTTTGAAAATCCTTGGCTTAAGGAAAGAATAATAGACATGTTTTTACCGAGTACACCCTGCATTGAACAATCGAAGTTGAAATAGATTTATCATTCGTACATGTTATCCCTCTTCTTACATATATATATATATATATATATATATATATATATATATATATATATATATATATATATATATATATGCGCTCCCCTACGAGTAGAGCGCGCTGCTACAGGAAATAATGGTTTCCACTTAACCTGAAAGCAATACTCTTCCGTAAATAAAGAATTGAATACTTTCGGTTATTAGTATGGTTAAAAAATATAAATAAATGAATATTGCCATTTAAATACAATATGTCTTCTCCCACTTCTAGTATTTTCGTTTGCACTGTTGATATTTGTGAGTAAGTTTTGACGAGTCTAATGCTATTGTTTTTCTCATACATATTTTCCCTTTTTTAACGTGCGAGATGTGGGAGATGATGTGTCTGCGTAGTGGCGGTAGGATATGTAATATAAGACGTTTATTTAACGCCTACCCACAATAGAAGTATGTGATACAAGGTCGGAAAGTGGGATTTGAAAAGCCAGCGGCCGAGAAGGTGAGCACTCTGGCCATTAAAATTTGCCTAGGCAGCCCCGTCGGCATTCCCCAGTAGGGGCGCCTTAGGCACTAAGCAATAAACTTACTCCTCCGTAAAGAGGAAAGGCAAAGCAAAGCCTGGGAGGGTGGACCTCCTAGAACTGCACAGGACAGACCCATACCGACGTAAATCAAGCCCCGAAGGCCAAGACGATACCAGTTTATGGGATGCAGTATCCATGGGTCTTGGCCAAAAGTCCGAAATATAAGATAGTGGTGTGATTTTATTTACTCCTCCCCAGGAGTTAGGCACAAGGCCAGTTTTATCTTACTCCCACAGTAAGATGTGACCCAAGATCGGGTCGAGAAAGTGGGGTTTGAAAAGCCAGCGCCCGAGAGGTGAGCACTCTGCCCATTTAAAAATTGCCTGGGCAGCCCCGTCGGCATTCCCCGGTAGGGGCGCCTCAGACAGTAAGCAATAAACTTACTCCTCCCCAAAGAGGGGAGGCAAAGCCTGGGAGGGTGGACCTCCTAGAACTGCACAGGACAGGCGTGCAGTATCCATCGGAACAGATACTAGACTTTGATCTTAGCCAAAAGGCCAAGCATCAAAAGGCCAAGCATCAAAAGGGGTGTTTGGTGTGGTTTTATTTACTCCTCCCCAGAAGTTAGGCGCAAGGCCAGTTTTATCTTACTCCCACAAGTAAGATATGACCCAAGATCGGGTCGGGAAAGTGGGGTTTGAAAAGCCAGCGCCCGAGAAAGTGAGCACTCTGGCCATTAAAAATTGCCTGGGCAGCCCCGTCGGCATTCCCCGGTAGGGGCGCCTCAGACAGTAAGCAATAAACTTACTCCTCTCCAAAGAGGGGAGGCAAAGCCTGGGAGGGTGGACCTCCTAGAACTGCACAGGACAGGCGTGCAGTATCCATCGGAACAGATACTACACTTTGATCTTAGCCAAAAGGCCAAGCATCAAAAGGGGTGTTTGGTGTGGTCTTATTTACTCCTCCCCAGGAGTTAGGCACAAGGCCAGTTTTATCTTACTCCCACAAGTAAGATGTGACCCAAGATCGGGTCGAGAAAGTAGGGTTTGAAAAGCCAGCGCTCGAGAGGTGAGCACTCTGGCCATTTAAAAATTGCCTGGGCAGCCCCGTCGGCATTCCCCGGTAGGGGCGCCTCAGACAGTAAGCAATAAACTTACTCCTCCCCAAAGAGGGGAGGCAAAGCCTGGGAGGGTGGACCCACTAGAACTGCACAGGACAGGCATGCAGTATCCATCGGAACAGATACTACACTTTGATCTTAGCCAAAAGGCCAAGGGAGTTTGGTGTGGTATTATTTACTCCTCTCCAGGAGTTAGGCACAAGGCCAATTTTATCCTACTCCCACAAGTAAGATGTGACCCAAGGTCGGGTCGGAAAGTGGGGGTTGAAAAGCCAGCGCCCGAGAGGTGAGCACTCTGACCATCAAAAATTGCCTGGGCAGCCCCGTCGGCATTCCCCGGTAGGGGCGCCTCAGGCAGTAAGCAATAAACTTACTCCTCCCCAAAGAGGGGAGGCGAAGCCTGGGAGGGTGGACCTCCTAGAACTGCACAGGACAGACCCATAGACCGGCGTAAATCAAGCCCCGAAGGCCAAGACAATTGTGTGGTGACACGTCATGTTAACTGTTGGTTAATAACTTCTGGGAGGTGTAGGACACAAGTGGAGCGGAATTTCACTAGTTTAGAGATGTTGTGTCAGGTGATTAATGGTTATGGATAAAAGAAGACATTTCTAATAGAATACTTTTTAAAAAGTGTTGAGATTTGGAAGCAAGAAGATGAAGGTCGTGACGGTGACTCGCTGACTCAACCTCGACAATGAGAAATATGCATTAAGGTTTTATGAAGAATGCACTAGTGTGCGTAGATAGACCTACGAAAATCAGATGATGAAGTCCGGCTGTCGTGAGATCTTGGTGTAGGGTATCCAAATGCAATTCTTTTAATCATCTTCTCGGTCTTATCCGAAGTGTCTCTACATTGAATCCGTTTTCATGACGATGTTGTCGTTTGCGCGATGCACGTGCCCGAATCAGTGCAGACGATTCACGCTTATTTTATCCGAAGTCCCGAAGTCGTCCATATTTAAAGAAGTGACAAATGTGCTGATTCTTGATGTACGCTAACTGTAATAGGGGGGGGGGATTTCTGGTGGCCGATCGCGTCTCAATCTTTGGTTCATCGTAGAGAATCTTCATCATTTTCCCCTGTACAAGATGTACATAGGAAGCTTACAAGATTACTTCATGTCGTATCCGGTCTAAGAACTTTTCTAAATAATGAAAAGTCATAGGTAAAGGAATCTTTTTTAAAACTGTATTTCCCCATTAGACGAACACTTCAGCACTATATATAGAAGTGTCTGTTAAGCTTACGAGCCATGAGTATATTTTGATAATATATCTATATGTGTATTTATCAGTTTTAAACTAGCGACCAGTGACATAGCTTTATGTATTCGCTCTCTAGATAAGAGTATACGTATTTGTCCCAAAGCGCTCCATGGTGGTCGCCTGACAGCTCCTTGCTTTTCAAAGAAGACACTTGTTGAATTAATATTTCTTTCTACAAGATCGATGGAGTTTAACTTCGTTGATATTATGTACAGTCAAGTCGACAAGGTGTCAATGGGTTGTCCATTAGCTCCTACCGTAGCTGATATTTTTGTCGGATACTTCGAATCCGTCTGTTCTAGCTCTGTAAACACACCCACAACGTATGTTAGATATGTTGACGACACTTTTGCCACGTTAGCATCGCAAAGTGAAGCGTTAATATTCTTTAACAAGTCGAATTCGCTTCATAGGGTTCTACTGTTCACTATGGAAAGTGAAAAAGATAACTGCCCTCCCTTCTTGGATGTCCTTGTAGAACGTTTTCCCACTTCCATTTACAGAGAGCCAACTTTTACAGGCCTGTATGTGAATTGGTCTTCATTTATACCGAAATCTAGAATGATTGGCCTCATTTACACCGTGGTATATAGAGCGTTTATCATCTGTTCTCCCTGCAGAGTGGAGTCTAACCGTACAGGGAAATATGTATTAATAATGGTTACCCGGAATACATTTTTAATAACTGTATCACTAACAAGGTTGCGGATTTCGAATCCCCTAAAATTTGTGGTCCTTAGAAACGCCTCATTTATTTACAATTACCCTTGAAAGGTGGGAAATAACAAAATAGCAGATTGTTGAAAGCATTATCAATTGCTTCTGATCTGTTTCCCTGCGCTTCGTGTATGCTACAAGACCTGTTTTTCCTTCTTTTCGTAAGGATAGTGTATCCTTTATTCATAATTATAATGTTAGTTACCGTTTTAAATGCCAGTGTGATGCTGGTTATATTGGGCGTACGTCGTTACATTTGCAGACCCGCATGAACCAGCATGTTCCATATAAGATCAGACAGAGAAGGGCGGGATCACTTTGTCACCCTTTTCCTGTGACTTCTGACACTGCTATTGGCCAGCAAGTAACTATAAAATAGAGCGTTTTGATGTGCTGCATATGGCAGATTCCAAAAGCCATTTGAAAATTTTAGAATCTGTCTATTGCTATACGTAATCCATTAACTTTCTTTAGTGAACTTTGACTGTCCCCCGTTTTTTTATCTCACGCTGTGCCCTTTTAATCGTTTTAAAACGAATATTCAATTAAAATGTGTGTATTTTAATCGCCTATCAGTATTCCCTAGTATTTCAAGTTCCCTTATGTGCTCTTTATTTTCGTTAACATTATTGCTTCATTTATACAATCGGTTTCTCCTGACTAAATGATAGTGGAAAGAGCCTTGGAGAATTTTCGGCAAATTATTTTCAAAAGTATTACAAGATTTTGTACCTTCAAACATTTGTTAATTGCTTCTGGCCATTTGGTTAGAGCGCTTGCTTGCGGAGTCTAGGGTGATTCTGTAACTGGGTTTGAATCTTGCGACTGTCTGAAATTAACATATACTACACTGATAATAACGGAAGCTTGAACCGACGGCGTATGTAGGTAAACAAATTTTATATTTAATTAAATAAATATTGTTATAAGCCCCTATAAAAAATCAACTTAACCCTGTTCGGGGAGTTAAAATAGACTGTCACGTAGCTATATGACATACTCCGACAACGTTCGTTGAACACTCTCTCGATAGTCCACTGTCTGCGCCTGCTTAGCATAAATCGAATTTAATTCCCTTTATTTACGTGAGAATATCTCGTGGTTATTTGGTTAGAGCGCTTGCTTGCGGGGTCTAGGGTTATTCTGTAACTGGTTTTAAATCTTGCGACCGTCTGGAAGCTTGAAACGCCGGCGTATGTAAGTAAAACAATTTAATATTTACTTAAACGAAGCACGAGTGACGTCACGGATCCCTCTGTTTCCCACGCAAAGGCTCGTGACGTTACAGAGCCTCTCGCAGGTGAACATTGACCCTTGATTTGAGGTTTCGTCACGCGGTCACCCTGTCACGTCTGTTAGCTCCGACTGTGAGCACAGGCCCTATTCTGCACTCGACTGCACGGGTCCCCCGCACTAAATCGCGCAAGCTAAAGCAACGATTTCCAACAGATACGTCTATTTCCATAGGGCCATTATCCAACACAAAGAACTAGAGAAAAAAACAATTCCTAAAAACTGCAGAGCACGCCGTATATATATATATATATATATATATATATATATATATATATATATATATATATATATATATATATATATATATATATATGTATATATATATATGGAAAAAGAAAGACTAAAAAATAATATTTATGTATTCATCAACGTTTTGTCATTATTATAAGACTTCCTCAGAATGATTTGTCAGAAGAAAACATCACACAAGTACAACATCTTTGGAATTGATGGCGGTGGCGGCAGCCGGCTCACAACTGCAACCGCTTGAGCAAGAAAATCAAAATATGAGATACAACTAGATGGTAGCAGTTGCAAGCGGCGGTTAGAGTATGAAATCATTAGAAGTAGGAGAGGTATTACAATAACTGCGGAAGGAGTTGGAGGCGAGCGTTGGTCGCGGCTAGAATTAATTTGAATTATGAATGGGGAGCGTATACGAGATATGTCTGTTGAATCGTTTTTAATTTAGCTTTAAGATGAGAGAGACAGGAGGCCAATATGTTAGAGTCCTGTGATATGATGGTGTGGGAGGTGACGCGGGCGAGGTTGGAAGGAGAAAACAAGGTTAGGCGTGAGGAGGGTGTCCATATTTGACACACACACACATGTGTGTGTGTTTGTGTGAGCATACACACATATTAAGTTTGACACACATATATATATATATGCACATGCACATACATAATTTACTACGTAAAGTGGTATCCAATCTGTGGAAAGCTAAAAAACAAAAAGGGGGAAAGCAAATGTATTTCTGTTCTGACGTGCTTGGATGAATGCTTTGAAACAAAAAGTTTTGAGAATATAAAAGTGTGGTTTTGTTCATTATTTTAAGATGATCCTGATTGTTGGTTGATCAGTAAACAGTTTACGAAAAAAAGGATATATTTATTTATTTATGTGTTGATGTATTTATTCATTTCTTATTTATTTAATTATTTATTCATTATTTATTCATATTTATTTTTATATTTGATAACAATGATTATGTTTATCGAGAATATCTCTAGGGCTGTATGTTATGATGTGATGACCATATACATTTCTACTCACAAGTTGAATATCAAGGTTCTACGTATTGCTTTGCAGATCGCGGATGTTATGCTATCGCTAAAGAAAGGGAGTTTGAGGGAGCATGTGTTGGTAAGGGGGTTGTGTCTGCGTTTTTTTGGTGTTACCGGCTGCAGGACTTGTCATTCTTTCTGCGAATCTCATGTTTCTATTTTTTGAATAGCAGCATCCACTTGGCTCTGCTCAACTGACACAGCCAGTCCAACTTTTGTTTTCTTTTTGAAAAAGAGAGGTTGTTACTCTCGAAATGATTAAAGTCTCTACCATTCCGGAACTTTAAATATTAAACAGTAAGCCCACCAATTTTACAACTTACTGTCTTTATATTTGAATTTTGAAATATAAATGAATTGATCTGAGATTTACCGTCTCTTGTCATTTATTTTTGTTCATTCTTATTCCACCTTCCGGTTTTTCAACAGAGCATAGCTTCTGCCTCGGAATTCCTACCTTCATATTTACTTTTTTACTAGCAATGCTTCAAGCAAACCAACATTTCCTTTTATCCCTCAGTCTCAGCCCGACAGAGTTTGCGTACACTAAAAAGAGAAGCGAGCCAGGTCCAGCTGCTAAATCAATTTGCTAAAGAGATGCCGCAGACATTGCATCGTACCAAACACAATAAAAATATCTATTAACCAGCATGCTTCAGCCTCCCCACACTTCATTCCGCACGTAATTTCTTACGTATGTTTTGTATCAAACAAATCATCAAACACCTCCACTGCATGCTACAACGACATATCAACTCTCTTGCAGAAGTCAAATTTTCTCTCCCTAAATCTTCCGAACGTTTTCTACCCCAAATCACCGCGGCCATTAACCAAGCCTACCACAACTGTTTCCACGCCGAGGAAAACAGACTTAAACGGAAATTCACCTGGCTGTATCAGAAAAACTTGCAGTCACATACTCATTATGACACTGTACACAGCCATATTCTCAATCATCCGCCCAAAACACAAACACTCGTCACCGACCTCACTGTCTCTCTCTCTCTCTCTACAGCCGAGACTGACCTCCTCAGCCTCGGCCCAAAATTCATCACTACCCCAAAACTCAATGACCACACTCGCCTTAATCTTGAAACACAGTTCTGCAGATCTACATATCACTTGAAATGCTTATCAGCCTTTTAACTACCTACCCAGGACCGTCACAATGACACCAATTTTTCCTACAACTCTTTTCTTGTTTACCAACTAGACCACCCCTTACACCTGCCACCCAACAACCACTTACTAGACCATAAACTTTTAAGACTCAAGCAGAAGATTCTCTCTATTCTCCAACGTGAACAACACCGTATCACCCCTAACACCTCCCGTTCCCAACGCCTCACTCTAAAAGGTCTTAAGAAAAAAAAACCCTAGTCTATCTACCCTCTTAGAAAGGCAAGGAGTTCTGCATCATCTCCGAAGAATCTTACAACACTCTCACCCTTGAACACCTCAGCAATATCATCCTATACACACCCGCCAATACCACCTCAGCTACCTAAATACAGACCACTATCAATAATGCTTGGTTCCAAATTTGTATTAGACGGAATCTCCCCCCAAAACACAGACTCAACTTCACCACTAAGAACAGCAGACTCCCCACTTTTATCACCTCATCAAAACACACAAAACAACCACACACAGATCAGACCCATAATCTCCAGTATTGAGGTACCCCTTTATAAGATTACCTGGCTCCGCTCTCAATTACTTAAACCTCTACTCCCTACCTTTCCTACACATGTCAGCAGCTCTGACAGTGTTAAATAGATTGAACTTACTTCACCTCCAACAGCTACGCCTCAACAATTACATTTTTAGCCTTGACGTTGTCTCTCTTTACACTTCCATACCCGCACACCCTGCTATCAACCTCATAACCGACCACATCTCCTCTAATAACATCGACTGTTTCGGGATTACCTCCACAGATATACGCCAACTCCTACATATCATCGTCAACAATACCTATTTCACATTCTAGCAAAACACATACAAACAAGTCTCTGGCTTATTCATGGGCTCCGGTCTTTCTGACATCCTAGCCATTTCGTACATAGACCGACTTGAGTAATAATCTCTAAGAACATGCCGCTCCTAAATATTCTTCACGAGATACATTGACGATATTTTTATCCTACATCATCTCGTGATAATGCCAACACTATTTTCAACACATGCAATAATACTGACCCCCAACTACAGTTCACTATCGAACACCCAAACACCTCAGGCTCACTCTCACTCTTAGATTTCAATCTTAGTATCTCTGAGGATGGATAAATACACACTACCCTTTACAGAAAATGCGCCTGCAGAAAACTCTTCATCCACTTTAAATCCGCCTTATCCCTTAAAGCAAAGTTAAGTTATGCACACACAGAAATCGCATGTATACAAAGTAAATGCTCCTCTACTACTGATAAAACTACACACACTAAGGCCTTCCACCACACACTCTTAACCAACGAATTCCTCCATTCTACCATAGCCAGCCTCAGTAACATAAAAAAACACGGAAACAACTGTTATATAATGGGACGCATGTGATGATGGAGTATGAGAGATTGCTTAACTTGCACGATTTGTAACTAAGTCATCTCGTGCAAGTTTAGTGCAATGTTGTTTCTCACGATTCACGGGGACAGTTGACGAGACCTCGGGGTCGAGGGTTAGGTCACACCTGTGCGTCGATCACGATATTTCGTGACGTCACAGTTTTTCCGGTGGGAAACAGGAGTTGGGATTACAGTTCTTGACTGGAAGCCGATGAGTCAAGACGCTTTAGTCATGTAGCGATTAAATAAGAGAGGAACACGGATCCCCAAAAATGAGAGCTAGACGATGTCCCCCTTCTCCTTCCCTTACAAGTAATTAAGTAACTAGTTAAGTAGCTAGCGTAAGCTTCTCTCTCCACTACGACGTAACTGTTTCAGTATCGACAAGCTAATAGAATAAATGGCTCAAGCTAATTAGAAGGCTTGTTATATTTTGTGTGTACGAAGCTTACGAAGAAACCGCCAGGACGATGGAAAAAGAGGGCGAAATTATGACGCTGGGCGAAGCGACAGACGATAGCAGCAGCGACACAGAAAATAAAACCTGCAGAGATATCAGGTGACGACGACACGGCGGTGAACAAGAAGGTACGCACGGTTAGTTCAAATAGTTCCCCCCCCCCACCAGCTGGGATTCTCGAATAGAAACGACACATCATTCCGATCGCGGGATCAACAAATGAGCTGTTCTACAACGCCAGAGATTCCGACATTACAAAGTGTTATAAACCAGAAATTCAACACAACCCTCTTACCAACATCTTCTTCCTCAAAATCCCTTATTTAGCGATAGCATTACATCCGCGATACGCAAAGGAATACGTAGTGCTAACCTTGATATTCAACTCACCAACACTTCGACAAAACCTAACTAAAAAACACAGTAACCACACTTCTGAACCCTGCTCCCTAGCCAATGGCCCCATTCATAACTCTGGGCTCGGCTTTCGCACTCACACAGTTTACAGACTACAATGTGTTAAGTGCCAGAATTTCTACATCGGTAGCACCAACGCCTCAAGGAACACTTATACACACGTATTTCTTCTTTCTATAAACACACAACACATTATCGATGTCCGTATCCTTACCTCAGTTAGAAACATCGGTAATCTAAGGATATCGGAAGCAACTCCTATCTTTAAACATAGACCCTCTTTAAATAACAGATCCGAGCTTTGTTCCCCTTTCATTCTTCAAACCCACTCCTCTTCTTAGATCATTCAAACTCTACTCACCTTGGACCATACTTTATACTCCTTGCTCTTCTGTTTCTACTCGATCTCAATGATCTCAACCACCTATCTATTTAACCCATCAAGATCTCCACACTCTCACTTCCCTTGTTTTCCTTATACCCTTTTCCCTATATCACTCCCCTTAACCGAAACCTATCTTCCCGTACGGTTATTTCCTCATATTTATTGTCGGTATTCTTCCCAACAACTCCTACAACTTCGTATTCATAAAATACGCAACCCGCACCATTTATACATAATTCCCATATGTTATACTTACACTTACTTAGTTTTGTTCACTATGCAATAATTCGTTCACTATACATTAATAAATATTAATTTTAATTATATGTAAACCCTTTTCTATTCGTTTCTCTTCTAAGAACCTCTTATAACCACACTCTAGGTTGAGTATAATGTAACAGATGAAGGCTTAAGATAGAATTATTCTATCTATCTGATCATACATTATTTTACTTTTAGAATTATTCCCCTTTTACCCTTTTTACGCTGATCCCTAACCATCTCCCTTAATCTTTACCTGACTATTCGAACCTATATTTACAATTGTAATACTTAACATAAATATTAAATATTTTATATAATAATAATAATAATAGAAGAAGAACAACAACAAAATAAATTTAATCCATTATTATTATTTAAAATTAACTAAATTAATTTATCTTAGTAATCTATTACATATCGTAACTATTGCATTTTCCGCAGGATTTGTCTTTTTTTTTGCTGATCTCATGTTTCTATTTTTAAATAGCAGCGTCCACTTGGCTCTCCTCAACTACACAGCCAGTCCAACTTCTTTTCTTTTTGAAAAAGAGAGGTTGTTACTCTCGAAATGATTACAGTCTCTACCATTCATGACCATTAAATATTTAACAGTAAGCCCACCAATTGTACAATGCACTGTCTTTATATTTAAAATTTGAATTATGAATGAATTGATCTGAGATTTACCGTCTCTTGTCATTTATATTTGTTCATTCTTATTCCATCTTCCGGTTTTTTCAACATTGCATTGCTCCTGCCTCGGGATTCTCACCCACATATGTACTTCTTTACTAGCAATGCTCTAAACAACCTATAATTTCCTTTTATATATATATATATGTATATATATACACACACATATATATATATAAGCATTTATATATATATAAACATTTATATATATATATATATATATATATATATATATATATATATATATATATATACATTAGGGTAGGTCGATTTTACACTTTTTTTTAAATATTAAAAAAAGGCACGTTCCGAAAGTTGTATATAGACCTATTAAATACTCATGCAAAAAATTAGATAAAAAACTTCAGCGGTTTTTTGAGCGTTTGGTATCAAAGATCGTAGACAAGAATATACTGAAAATTCCTCGTTTTTGCAAGATTTGCTTGAATATTGGTGTGAAAACCAAATAATTTTAGCATTTAAAAGCAGGGAATGTCCTTTTATTTTATAAAAATGATATGAATTAAAGAAATCTTCAAATTGAAAATTTGCCCCCCCCCCTCATTTTCAGTATCTGCTTTTGTAAACTACCTTTTAACGTTATGAATTAAACAGTAATATTTGAATACCTAAAAAAATGATTTTTTCTGTTATTAGTGAAAATATAACAAGCAAAGAAATAAGGAAAAACCTAACACTATTTTAATGAAGCTTAATATAGAGAGTCAAATTGCTCCATTTAAGACCCCTTAGACAAAAATGCTGGTCTCAATTTCTGACTCAAAACTTTGGCTGTAATGTGTTGATGCCTTGCTTCAAAACCATATACAGTTTGTGAAGCTTCTGTTATTAACTTAACTGCCCGTTCCACACCCTGAGAATGTGAGGGCAAATCTGGCAAGTCAAGCTTGGTTCCATTCATCAACGATTCTCGAAGTTCAGATTCAGTAAAATCTTCCGTCATTGGTGGTTCAAAAATGCCGCATAATTTTAAATCTATTAATTGTGTCCAATGTGTGGCATTAAAATTAATAGGTAGTATTCTTTTTAATCTTTTTCTGGTTGACTCCTCACTCCTGAAAGAACAAATTAATTAATTGAATTATTAAAAAATTCCAATCTGTACTGCTTTAATAATTATGGTGAAATTAGATAAAATCTTTAAAAATCATTCTATAAATTGGAATAAATAATTGAGTCAGAGATATATGAATAAATATTACTTACCTAATGGCCAAAATTCTTTTTAAAGCTTCTTCTCTTACTTCAATATCCTCAGATTTAACCATGGAATATAGAAAGTTTTCAGGCAGTAAACAAAATGTATTACCTTGTATATTTCTAAATGTGATATCTTGGATTTCCTGAGGCTTCTCCTTAATCCTCTGGGTCATATTAAAAATGTGCACTTACTGATTGTGGAATTTACTATTTCTTTTAATTTCAAACCAAAAAGTGGCATACACATTTACAATAAAATTTACTACATAGTGTAGTTTTGTTGTGTGCCTTTGTGGGTATGCACCACGAGTCCATAAACACATAAGCCTGATGGCCAAAGTTAACCATCTTGCTTGGTTTAAAGGACCAATTTTCCAGGAGGCATATCTAGAGTCAACCTTACCTCTAGAAATACCTACTGTGTATTCATAAAGGAGTCTTTGGTCAGAACTAAGATCATGTATTTCATCAATTTTGGAAAATGATATTTGGGGTAAATCATATCAATCATTTGAGCATAATTTCCCCAGAGGGCTACTGAATGTTGTAGGGCCCTTTGCGCAACCATCTATGTTTTTAAAAAGGGCTCTGAAAGGTAGTTCATTATGATGCAAAGAGCAACCAATTGTGTGAAGAGTTTTAAAAAGTTTTTTTTCTAAAATTGCAACCATTCCACCATCGCAACTTGTGTTGGTATTAGTGTTGTCAACAAGTATAGCCTTGATACTGTTCTCACTGTGGAATTCATGCAAAACATCCACCACTTGATCTGCATGAACAGCACCTGTTGCACCACTATTCGGAAGAACTCTATGTGTCAGATATTTACTTTCACATGGTGTTTCTTTTGTAAAAGTTAAATGGTGTTCTGGTCCCTTAGTTTTTTTCATAATTCTCTGTCTATTTTCATCCACAATTTCCTTATACATCAATGTGTCCTTATCCATTCTCCCATCAACTCCAATACATATATTTTAGGTGGGGTAAAAACTCCTGGCTGAAATAGTTTAATTTATCTACCTCCAACAAGGTAAGATGTGACACAAGGTCAGGAAAGTGGGATTAGATAACCCTGCGCTATAGAGGTGAGCACTCTGGCCATTAAAAAATTGACTGGGCAGCCCCGTCGGCATTCCCCTGTAGGGGCGCCTCAGACAGTTAGCAATAAACTTACTCCTCCCCAAAGAGGAAAGGCAAAGCCTGGGAGGATGCACCTCCTAGAATTGCACAGGACGAACAAGCCCCAATAGACGGGCGTAAATCCAGACCCAAAGGCCCGGACGATACCGGTTTATTTGGTGGGGTAAAAACCCCTGGCTGAACTAGATTTTATTTATCTACCCCCAACAAGGTAAGATTGACAAAAGGTCAGGAAAGTGGGATGAGAAAGCCAGTGCTCGAGAGGTGAGCACTCTGGCCATTTAAAAATTGCCTGGGCAGCTTCGTCGGCATTCCCCGGTAGGGCCGCCTCAGACAGTAAGCAATAAACTTACTCCTCCCCAAAGAGGGAAGGCAAAACCTGGGAGATGCACCTCCTAGAACTGCACAGGACGGACAAGCCCCAATAGACGGGCGTGAATCCAGACCCAAAGGCCCGGACGATACCGGTTTATTTGGTGGGGTAAAACCCCCTGGCTGAACTAGATTTTATTTATCTAACTCCCACAAGGTAAGGTGTGACAAAGGGTCGGGAAAGTGGGATTAGATAAGCCAGCGCTCGACAATTCAATATATATGTGTGATAATTAAACAGACAATCAACACGGGAAGTCAAATTCGCCCGATGAATTTTCAACCGGTGAATACCATAAAAAATATCCAATAAATAAAACGCCTATGTAAACAAATAATTATTTATATATAACATTAAATATCATAGTGTTTTATTCCTTTTTAATTTGAATATGTACATTTAATTTCTTAAGAAAAATAATAATAAACTTTAAAATATTTATTATTAAGTAATGTATTACTTTTTTTTGTTAAAACCCGGGTTTAATTTAAGGCGACACATCTGCCGGTGAAATCTCGGCAGTGAGAAAAAATCTCGATTTATTTGATCTTAAAGTTGCAATGCTCAAATAAATACAAAATTTTGAAGAAAAATATTTCTTGTGGTAACTTTTGACATTATTTGGCAACTTTCTTCGAGTGCGATAATTTACAGTTTCAAAATCGACCTCCCCTAATATACATATATATATATATATATATATATATATATATATATATATATATATATATATATATATATATATATGTATAAAATATATTTTTTAATAGAATAAACGAAGTCAAAGCGAGTGGAGGGCAATATCACATGAAGACAAAAACAAGAAAGCCATCACTCTGTAGGCAAAAAAAGATTTCTCACAAATCGGACTTATTTAGAGACCTCTAAAAATAATTTGCCTCTATCACGTCCATATAATGCTTTTTTCTGTTTATAATGGCAATATTCAATCTCCCTGTGTTTGTTTTCTCTCCACGTTACCGTTTTCCCTGTTTTTAAGCGATATTCGCCGACGTTTCCCCTGAAGATGTATCGTTAAAAGGTTCCTTGGGATTTAGTTTGCTAATTTTAGTCGAACTTTTAAATTCTTTTTAAAGGTTTTTAATCGAATGTCTTCCGACGATTAAATATATTACTATAATTTTCCTCTGTTTTTATTTTCTTCATGTGATATTGCCCTCGACTCGCTATGACACCGTTTATTCTATTTAAAAGCTTTATAAAATTCTGTACCAAAAAAATCTGTATAAATATATATATATATATATACATGTCTATATAAATATATATATATATATATGTACTTATATATACAGACATATATTTTAATATACTTATATATACATATATATATGCGTATATATATTTAAATATACTTATATATACATACATATATCTACATACATATATGCATACATACATATATATATATATATATAAATATACACATATATACATATACATACATACACATATATAACTATATACATATATTTACACATGCATACATATATATATATATATATATATATATATATATATATATATATATATATACATAAATATATACACACGCATACATATATATATATACATGCATATATATATATACATATATTCATGTAGGTTACATATAATTTAATATTTATTTATATATAATAAATATATATATATATATATATATATATATATATATATATATATATATATATATATATAAAATACTTTTAAATAAATAAACGGTATTTAGTAAACGTAGCTTGGAATAAAAATGCCAAAAAGTCAAAGATCGAACTCATGGAGGATGCGAACCTGTGCGCCCGAAAGAGGGGCCACATGACGCGGATGTTGTTTTCGACCGCTTATCAAACGCGTAGCATGGTTAAAGAAAGCTGAATTTGTACTAATAAATACAATATATAAACAATTATTTGAGTAACACAATAAAAAAACATAAGAATTGCTATTATTTTTGTAAGATAAACTAAATACAACTTTCTTTTCTATCTTTTCCATGGGAGATAACTCGAAGATGATTGTGTAAGGGAAACAACTTTGAGTAATTAAATTAATACTTATCTTTATTTCAATGATATTAGTTCATAATTTTCTAATATAATGTACATTTTATGTATGAGAAAGCGATATTTTGTAATATTAGTTATTTTATTAAAATCGGCACTTCAAACAATCAACATCATTTAATTTTATAAGTATCATGTTTAAACTTCGATGAATTGATTTTGTAACCTAATGTTGTAATATGCTTTAGATATACTTAAAAATGATTCAAGCATTCTTAAATTAGACGGCGTTTTCTTAAAGGGTTTTCAAATGAAATCATTCAAATTTGATGTTTGAAGAAAGTTTCTCTAACTTATTGTTGTCTTACTAAATAGAAGTTTTCAAACAAGTCATTGCAGGGTATCGTTCAACTGCGACATCTGCTTTTTTTCGATAATCGTTGCAAATCACAGTCGTTTACCATTTCTTGCTGATAAAGGTTGTTGGCTTTCTCTAGAATTTGAATGGCAATAAGCATTCCCAGGATTTCAGTACTACTCGTTCCTTTCTAATCCAAGTGTGGATGGCGTTCTCCCTCCTCGGTCTTTCGACCCGCTTAGATCATTCATGTCAATTTTGTGCAGTACCAACCGATGCTGGTGCAACATTTTTGCTTAGACGGGTAAGGGGTCGTCAGATTATGGGGTTTGTTTTACATATCTGACAGTTTCAGGTCTCTTAGTTCGTGCTGTTTTTTTCTCTATTATTATGTTTAACG
Source organism: Sepiola atlantica (assembly GCA_963556195.1). NCBI lineage: Eukaryota > Metazoa > Mollusca > Cephalopoda > Sepiida > Sepiolidae > Sepiola > Sepiola atlantica. The sequence continues at coordinate 89,021,215 of OY744530.1, forward strand.
CAGCATTATTCTAATTCAACTTATCTATGTTTGGTTAGCGTTACCTGGCTATGTCGGTTGGCTTCCGCACTCAATGATTTTTAAAAAATATTTTAACTGTTTGAACTCTCTCTTTGATTCTAATATTATGGTTATCTGTAAGCCATTGGCTCCCAAAGAATCTGCTATATTTTATTAACTAGATTCATATGGCCGTGATAGGTCAAATTAGTCCACCGTGCAAAAAAATTATTTTTGCGAAATTTTATTTGTTCATTTTTATTTTGAAAATATTATAATTTCTTCTTTTTTTTTTTTACTAAACCCAAAAGTACCCCCCCCCTCCTGACTGATCAATTGTTGCCCCCCCCCCCCAAAAAAAAGCACATGGCAAAAAAGAGCACAATAATAATTTGCACGGGAGACAATTTTTACCTGACACCGCTGCGAAAAACATAAAAGATAGTTGATAAAATTTAGCAACCTCTATGGCAACCAACCGCACACAGATAGCCAATATTTTTTATTATAATAATTATTTTTTACTTACTATTTAGAGAAAACGTCTGGACCCCTGGTGTCGAGTATACATTACCAGATATTTATGTATCATCGGAGAAGAATAGCTTTAATATTAAATAATAAAGCCGAAACGACGAAATCAAAACAATGTTATACGCAGATTTGAACTTAAAGGTCAATAAATATTTCGAATGCTATGAAAGAAAGACTCTTTTAGATTCTTAAAAAACATTGATACAAGGGAGATCACTCTCAATGAAAAGAAATGTTTGCAATACAAAAAAAGGTCTCTATTTAATTACTTGTGGCGCTACCGAGGCAAACTTAGACACAAGGACGGTTTTTAATGTGATACACTCCCCCCCCCTAACCCCTACCAAAGGGAGGAATCTGGATGGGTACAAAAATGGCTGCTATATTCACAAATAACGACTGAGCAAATGAAACTGTCAGTGGCAGAAATTATATTGTATTTATAGGAACGTACTCATTTATTTATATTTTAAACGATACTGAAAATCGAAAGTGCTAACTCATTTATTTTCCAACGAGTATTGCTTTCACACGAACTGGAAACTATTATTTTCTCTATATAATAGTAATAAAGATTTTTATCAAACGTTTTGCAAATATCTATGTTTGTAGAAAAAAATAAATAAATAAAAATAAAAAGCCCAACAGTAAATTGAGCACTATTTTTTAAACACAGTAAAGATTGTGATATGTTTTACACTCTGGATACAAACTTTCTCTTTCTCTTTCTTTCTCTCTCTCCCTCTCTCTCTCCTCTCTCTCTCTCTCTCTCTCTCTCTCTCTCTCTCTCTCTCTCTCTCTATATATATATATATATATATATATATATATATATATATATATATATATATATATATATATATATATATATACAGGGTGAACCAAAAGTAGGTGGACAGTAAAACACATTTTCCTTCTTGATTTACGCAGCTTTGAATTCTGCCTCTTACGCTACGACAAAAAATGTGTTTTACTGTCCACCTACTTTTGGCTCACCCTGTATATATATATATATATATTTGAACAGTTCGAATGTAAAACGCGATAAACGCCATTTAAAGCTATCACTACAAAACGTGTTGTATTTACACACACGACCAGACCCTAGAACAATGTTTTACATAATATGATACCGACATAATTTCTATTTGCATTTAAATAAAATAAGTTTTTAGTTGAAGATTAGAGTTTATATATTTGTCATTTAATTGTTTAATATCTCAATTTAAACAAATCGGATTTATCGTGCTTTGCATTCGAACTCTTCATATATATATATATATATATATATATATATATATATATATATATATATATATATATATATATATATATATAAGTTATGAAAATATACTTATGGCAATTAAGCTACACAAAGGCTATATTTATTTATAAGAAAAATGTATAAAAAATCGATAATCAAATATATCAATATCTAACTCTCCGCACTATTCTCCTCTCTTTCTCAATTCTTTCTCTTTCTCTCTCTCTCTCTATCTTTCTCTCTCTCTCTCTCTCTCTCTCTATATATATATATATATATATATATATTTATATATATATAAATTTATGCAAACATTGTTAAAAATAACAGAATTCGTCTGTTTAATTATACCTTTTTTTCATGTTTTTTCAGGTTTCACATGTTTCACGAATGTTTTCGATTATTCGTCGAATCATCCTCAGGTGTTAAAAGCAAATGAACAAAAAAGCTGGAGAAAGAAGAGAATTTTAAAAAGACGGCGGCGAAACTCGTATAGAACGTTTTTCCGCATTGTTCTAGGAAGTCGTTGACGATTTAAATTCAACAACGCTGGATATGCCATCAAAACCGGATTACGTTAAGGATTTTAAAATGTTTCCACTGGTTTCATATGTGATGTTAATTTTAGGTTGTTTTTTTATGTAGATCGCTTCTAGTATTGTTTGTGAATTTCTTTCGGAATTTATAATTTTAGTACTATTAACTAGAATTTGTCTTAAATCGAAAGAAGAGCAGTTATGTTTTTGTAGATGTTTGTAAATTGAGCTTGAGTTGGCAAGATGCATGGTTAGGCGGCATGATAGGGTAGTGCTTGTAAATCCAATGTAGCTATTAACTTTATTATTATTATGGGAGTTACATTCCCCCAAAAGGCATTTAAACTTATAAATAACATTGGTTCTTTCTAGTGGTTTTTGAGTTGGTGAGGAGTTGTTTTTTTACTACAAGATTTTGGGTTTTAAATTTCTTATAGTAAATAATGAGTCTAATTTTATTGTTATTGTCAATTAGGGATATATATCTGTGTATAATATTTTTCATGGCTTTTTCTTCTAATCTGAAGTTTAGTTGCTATATATATATATATGTATATATATATATATATATATATATATATATATATATATATTATAAACTTGGTTTTGTCCACTATATGTCTGTCTACATAAATATATCTATCTTTTCTAATGTTAGGTGTTTATATGTTTATATATTTGTATGTATCGGATTCACTCCTAAATTAATTAACCGATCATTATTAAGTTTTGAACACAGCTGATAGGCGTAAGGGTTGTAATGTGGGTTATATTTAGTTTAATTTTGTTTTATGCAAAGAGGGTAAAAAGAGGGTGGAAGAACTTCGTGAAAATTTTGATACCCCGACTTTGTAAAATTTGAACAATACGTATTAGACAACAAATATTAAACATATACGTAAATTGCAATTCCTTTGGATTATTTTAAATAATTTTAAGAGAGGTCATATGAGCACAATTCCTATTTGAAAATCCAAATATTTCAGATTTGCATTAAATTTTATGGATAGTAATTAGACACCAATATTTCACTGAATTTCAGTTTATTTCTTAATACACACCAGATAAAGCCTTGAATTTTAGACATTTTATATAATCAAAATTATTTTAAAGAGTTTGATCAAACTTGGAATAAGAATTCTAGATATAAGGTTTAGTAGCACTATTCTTGATTTTAATCTTTGTCAGGGGACAGGAAACAGGTGCACAACTATTTTACTCGTCTTGGGACTGGTATTATTGCGACTGCTGCTGCTAACTGGGTCGTCGTGGTAGATCAAAGTGCTGTTGTATTCGATAGAGAGGAACAGGCTGCTGCTGCTGCTGCCAGATGGTGAACGGGTGCTGTAACATCCGGCAAAGATTTGTGGAGCAAGGTGCGGTCGGCGGAGACGGCTAAGACGGCGCTACATGGAGCGTCGAGGACAAGGTGAACGTTCCTGAATGAGCGCTGAGTGCAGAGACGCACCCAATTCTATACTGTATTGCCAGTTGGTGGTGGTACAACGCTTTGATGAGATCTGATTAGTTGGCTTGAGTTACGACCTACGCAGAAAGAAAAGTGTGTGTGTTTCTGTCAAACGGGTTAAAGTTTTGAAGGATAAAACATTCGGTTCGGTTAGAAGTGACGAATCATAAACAGGTGTTCAAGGATAAAACACACAACTTTGTTAGGTGTGCCGTATTATCAACCGGGTCGGCTGAACACATTCGAACTTTCTCTTTATGCCTCTCAAGTAATAACAGTAATATTAGAGTACAATATCAATAAAACAGTATACGCTTCAGTAGTTTAAATAATAACCACGAAAAATAAAAGAAATCGGCGGGGTAAATTCGAGACAAAAAACTTTCCTGCAAAAAGAAATGTTTTTTTTTCTTCTTACGACCATAACAAAACAATACATATCTATTAAAACAGGAATACAAATGAATTTAGAGTAATCTCCCCTTTGCAATGAGCGCAACTTTTAAGTGATTTTGTTTGCAGAACAGTGTTAGTAAAGTACAGATAAATAAATAAACACAATTATTGAATATTAATATATAACATTATTAAAAGGTACTTATATCGATCTTGACCCAGTTTTCGCGAGTTTCTTGTCGGTAGCGTTTGGCTATCCTACGCAAACGCCCGAGAGATGACGAGCCGATTTGTACACGACGACAATTTTGATACGGTGCAGCGTCCTATGATAATGATGTTTTGCTTGTTTTGTTTTTGTTGTTGTTAGGGTTTAGAGTTAGGGTTTAGGGTTAGGGTTAGGGGTAGTGTTAGGGTTTAGGTTTAGGGTTAGGGTTTAGGGTTTAGGGTTAGGGTTAGGGTACGGGTTAGGGTTAGGGTTAGGGTTTAGGCTTTAGGCTTTAGGTTTAGGGTTAGGGTTAGAGTTTAAAATATTTATTTGCTAACAGTAATTTCGTTCTGTTTTGCTTGTTTTATTTGTTTTGTTGTTTAAAAAATTTATTGCAAATGTAACTAAAATTACGGGACGCAGCAACGTATCAAAATAAAAAAAATATATAAATAAATATATTTTTTTTATTTTGATACGTTGCTGCGTCCCGTAATTTTAGTTACATTTGCAATAAATTTTTTAAACAACAAAACAAATAAAACAAGCAAAACAGAGCGAAATTACTGTTATAACAGTAACTTCGCTATGTTATGCTTTTTTGTTGTTGTTTCTTTTAGGAAATTTCTTGAAAATATAACTTAAAATCATAGGACGCAGGACCGTATTAAAATTGTCGTCTGGTACAAATCGGCTCGTCATCTCTCGGGCGTTTGCGTAGGATAGCCGAACACTTCTGACAAGAAACTCGCGAAAACTGGGTCAAGATCGATATAAATACCGGAAAAAAAATCGGCGGGGTAAATTCGAGACATAAAACTTTCCTGCAAAAAGAAATGTTTTTTTCTTTTCTTACGACAATAATAAAACAATACATAGTTATTAAAACAGGAATACAAATGAATTTAGAGTAATCTCCCCTTTGCAATGAACGCAACTCTTAAGTGATTTTAAATTTTTAAGATTATTAAAATAAAATAATATATTAATATTTGTTAGCAAAGAAAGAAAAATGTACCTTTAGTTTATTGTTTTACTGATATATATATATATATATATATATATATATATATATATATATATATCAGTAAAACAATAACCTAAAGATATATATATATATATATATATATATATATATATATATATATATATATACACTAAGGATGTGAGACAATCGAAATAATAGTAAGCAAAAAAAAAACAACAAACGCTGAAAAATACATTAAATACTTAGGTAATAAAATCGTACATATTTCTAGACAAGCTTCTTGGTCCAGTGGTAAAGACGCTGGACTATAGATATCAATATCGATCCTTGTCTAAGTTACCCAGGAACATGTGTCCATGAATTACTTTAATAAAAAAATATCTATATTAACGAAAAATACGTCCTATAAAGTTTAGGGCAACTACTAATGCAATTTTATGTACGTATAAAATCAATATATATATAATATATATAAATTATTTTAATACCTACAGACATCGAGTTTTTATGCTAACGCAATCTTCAGTGTAGGGAACTAATTCTCAACGGTCGGCGGGCGCGAACCCTGATCACAAATCGCCACTGATCTGCAGTCAAGGGTCTTAACCCCTCGGCAATAGCCAATTAGTGTGTAATTAGGGAGGAATTCAACTTTGTAAATAGCGAATCGGCGGCTAAATTTACCCAAGCAGTTAAAGTGATCAATGAACGTATTCGAATCGTGCATGCAGCTATTAGTACTGCTTGTTATTAAAGTCGCTCAGAGTGTCCGGCCTTTGGTGAAAGGGAGCTAATAATAATATTTATTAATAAATATTAATTATTTTAATACCTACAGACATATATATATATATATATATATATATATACGTACTAACATATCTTTCTCTATATATATGCAACTCAATATCTGGGTGTAAGTGTGTGCCCTATAAAAAAGAAGGTTAGAGAATCCAGAATATTCATATGTAAGATTACCGAAGGGAGATAATGGAAGTATTCCCGAATCTCTAATTGAACCCCTAAAATGCGATATGGGGCAGATTTTGCCAGAGGGCGTCGATTTTTTCAGTAATTTTTCATCAAATTCCAATGTAATTATTTAATAATTTGAAAACGCTGAGCCATTACTTTCGGAATAAAATCTTTTATTTTATTTTACGTTTCTTAACGCCATTTTTCTTCGAATTGAAGGAGAGTAAAGAACTGCTCTGGAGGCTTCCTTAATTTTATTTGGCTGGTTTCACCTTTCAAACATTTAACATCTATATAATAATACGCTAAACTTTTTACAGGTTCGTTCGTACGTTATCACCTTTCACACACATTTAAAATCGATCTAATAATATGCTAAAGCGATTTAATGTTCGCACATACGTTTTCACCTTTCACACATATTCAATAACTATATTATAATATGCTATGGCATTTTATTTTCGTATGTACGTTATCCCCTTTTCACACATATTTAACATCTCTATACAAATGCGCTAATAAATTTAATTTTCGTATGTACGTTATCACGTTTTACACGTATTGAATATCTATATAATAATACGACATTTAATATTCGTACTACGTTATCACCTTTCACCCATATTTAATATCTATCTAATAATATGCTAACACATTTCATGTTCGTACGTACATTATCACCTTTCACACATATTTAATATCTATCTAATAATATGATAACACATTTCATGTTCGTACGTACGTTATCACCTTTCACACATATTTAAAACATATATAATAATACGCTTAGCCATTCTATGTTTGTACGTACGTTATCACCTTTCATGCACATTTTAAGTCTTTATTATAATACGCCAAGGCATTTTAGGTTCGTACGTACCTTATCACTATTCACACACATTTAAAATCTGTCTAATAATTTGTACGTACCTTTTCACCTTTCACACATAGTCTATATCTATGTAATAATGCGCTAAGACATTTCATGTTCGTACGGCCATTATCACCTTTAACACAATTTAATATGTATATAATATAATAATAGTAAGACTGCCTGTTGGGAGAGTCTTTTGTGAAACTAGGGTTTCGCAATCACAATCGGCGATGGTTTCCAGTAGGTAATTCTGCCACAGAATACGCTACAATATGTTTAATAAAAGCTAACATATTGTACTTTGAATGTGATAAATGCTTCCTATGATACTAATTAATGGTCAAAATAACTTCTGCGATAAAATTCTTCCAAATGCCATCATCGCTTATTAACATATTTTAATGCATTCCAGACACAAAATCCAGATTATTTCGTATCATCATGATCATCATAATCGTCGTCATCTTATGTCCCTTCATACAGAGATCTAGCGTTTACTGACAGCTTGCACTCTTACAAACTTAGCTGTCTTAAGAATTGATTCCGTTTAAATTCTACTGCCTAAGATTCTTGCAAATGGTTTGCATCCAAATTTTCTTGGGTCGTCCTACTTTCCTCTGATGTCCCCCTCAAGGTATCTGGATATTTTCATCCAAGAGTGTCAGTAGGTAATTCAAACGTTCCTGTAGGTAATTCAAACTCTGTTTGCCTGACTGTTTTTTAAAGAAATATTTTAACTTTATTTAGAAATCGAAAATATTGCATTAATAATAAATAATAAATCCCCAACAAATAAAGAAGACGCCATGACCGGAAATTGAAACCGAAACCTTCGATCTAAAAGTGTATTCTTATGTAAAATTAACTAGATAGAACAGGTGTGTGCAATAATAGGGTAGTGCATTTTCAATGTTGTACATCTTGATGGGAAGGGGGGAAGACAAGAAACTCATCGTTATTCGGGAATACACAAAAATAAATATTGGTTTCATTATATTATTAAGGGAAATGGGGAAGATAAGAAACTCGGCGTTGCTCGGGAATAAGTTAAAAAAATATCGATTTCATAATTCTCATAATTTTCCGAGGAAGTGAGTGGGAAAGAAAATCTGTGTAGCCCGGGAGCAATAATTTTAAAACTGAATACTCAGGTGAATAACTTACATTATTATTTTCAATACATGAAAACAAGAGAGAAAAATGGGCTCGGCGCATGTTTAAAAAGGGTGGGGGAGAGAAATGTGGAACAACGGACAAGTGGGGAAAGAGTCAAAGATAGAGAGACGGATGTGGATATGTAGAGAGATAAGAGTTTTACTATAAAGATGTTACACACAATTTTAACCTATTCTATTTTGTTTTTTTATGGCTCCGGGCAACACCGGGTAGCCCTGGTAGTAATATATATATATATATATATATATATATATATATATATATATATATATATATATATATATATATATTAGTTAAGTTGTTAGAATCGACGACTATTAACTAGTCGACTCAGAAGCAGCACTAATACATCTAGATCAGTCCAAAGAATTTGATGGAGTAGACTATCGTTAGTTGGAGGCTGTCCTGTCTTCGCCTGGATTTGGTGCACAGTGTCGCTCTTGGATTCGCTTCTTGTATGCAAAATCCAGGTGCGCTGGTGGAGGTGAATGAACTGCTTACGAAGGAAACGTTGAATGTTTGGAAGGAAGACACTAAGGAAGCTTTTTTCGCTGTTAGAAGTTTGCGGGACGCTAATTACTCTGAGGTTAATTCTCTCATAAATATTTCTATCACTCACTGTTTTCTCGAAATGCATTATATCGGTTTATTCTGAAATGAACCGATCAAGATGATATGATTAAGGAACTCGGTGTGACGAAGAGGGGAGAAATGCTCAGTCTGACCTCAGACGCCAGGATTTAAGTCTCGATAACGTAGAGGCATCTTTCACCTAGGTAATTATATAGACCGCTCTCTGCTGCTCGTCTACAGACATTTGATAGCCGGAAAAGATAATTTTCCTGTTTGTGTTCGGTGCAGTGAGGAGGACCAATCTTATTAGCAGCACACTTTTTTTTGCGATATCGTAAAACTGATATGCAAGTTAGTTAAGGTTTTTATGGTTGGCATGCTGAACGGACAGTTTTAAAGCTTGACTTCCAATTCTTCATGTTACAATTAGACTTCGCCGATGGAGAAAGAGAAGCGCCATGTTTTCCTATGTCTTTTATCTATTTTAAAAAACGTGATATGGTCGATACGACAGAATACATTTTACGAAGATGAGCCATTCACCCTTCTCTAGCTTGTTGCCATTTTCCAAAGGCATCTGCAAATGCGAATTAAAACGGAAAAAGTGAAAATTAATAAAAAAAATTCGCTCCTAGGAGGGGTCTCTGTTGAAAATAACCCATGTTCTGCATTTTGCAAAACAGCTTATAAAACAATATGAACACAAGCAAAGATAACTCATTCATTAGTGATACAATTTTAATAA
>OY744530.1:89035951-89093451 GCA_963556195.1 Sepiola atlantica
GCATTAGAGCTTTTTGACAGTCTATTTTTAATATCCCGAGAGTGCTCAACTTTAATTTCTTAAAGGGGCTTAGTATAATATTTATAAATAAATATTAAATTATAAATACCTACAGACGCTAGCGTTTCAAGCTTATTGCTCTCATCAGTGCAGGAAGATAACAAAACCAATTTAATTACAGTTCGCTGAAATTAACCGTAGAGTTCACATTTTCAAAACACATGACATTTTTGTGAGATATATTTATTAATGGCGTATTAGTGGGTTCCCCCACGTGTGAGTTTGCTCTTTTCTTTGTTTTTTGTTTGGTGTCACCCAAAAATGAACCACTGTATAGTGTAAGTTTTTTCATGACACTTTAAGCCAAGAACTTTTTACTCTTTGTGAATTTTTCTGATGATTTTGTAATGTTGCAGAGACGATATTAGCATAAAAAAATGTTGTTTGGCACAAGAGAAATGAAACGGATTGTAAAAAATATATCTCACAAAAATGTTATGTTTTTTGAAAATTTGAAAAAATAAAATAAAAAATAATAAAATAAAAACATGGTTATTTGAATATAATATGAACCTGACTTATATTTGCTATGTTGTTACTAATTGACAATCATCGAGCTGAATCTTTTAAGGAGACTGTAAAGTAAAAGGGAACTGATAGTATATGCTAATACATATATTGACATTAATAATTATATATATATATATATATATATATATATATATATATATATTGTTAAATAGTAATGAACGTAAAGTTTGTATCCACAGGTAACAATCCGGAGAATATTTGCTGTGTTTATATAATACTGCCCAATAATAAATAGATCTATTTACATATAATAACAGTTTTATTTATTAAAAAAACATTCGATGGCTACACATTCAGAACATGTTTCAGTCGTAGCCTTAATAATCCAGACATCATCAGGTCAATAAGTACGTTCTTTATTGTATCATATTGTGGAATGAAGCAAAATTAATATCCGTAAATGTCACATGACTGGATTCAACATATTTTTGAATGAACTTTCTACTCTGTGCAGACGGATATAAATGGATTCGTTATTGTGCGATTGAAACATTGTCTATTCAAGTCTCATACGGATTTCTTGGATGACAGATATACACACATATGGCTATTCAATTTGAGAGTAGCTATATGCAATGTTATTTGAATCGAATTAAAAAGTGAAATATTTTAGAGTAAAATTTATCAGGAACAACATTGCTTAGATAAGTACATAACAATACATAATAATAGTAATAATAATCTATATATTAATACGCTAGCTTGTGTGTTCGTGTGTCACGCTTCCAGCAAAAGCTCTGCGCATGCGTGCCGCACCTAGATTTTTGAAAAACATTCAACTCGCCTAATTTTCGAAACATTTTCAAGTATTTCCCTTTGGCGCAACGGTTAGCGACGTAGTATTTTTGACTTCGGCCCGACTGGTTTATAGTTCGATCCCAATCAACCTCTAAGATTTTTTTCTACATTTCGAGGGGAAGGGGAATAGTAAATAGATTTACAATAAATAAATACAATGACAAATCATAGTAATGTATTACTGTGATTTAATGTCAATTTCGAGGAAAATTAACCTTTACACATGTTACAGAGCCTACTTGAACTAATCCAAGTTACGCTATGGACCTTTTAGCATAACTTGATGTAACAACTTTTGCATTCCATGATAAATGCCAGTATACTGAAATCATATGCCCTTAATAGATTTAAGATGAAAATTCAGATACACTAAATGTACAAAAGCAAGGAAATACCTAAATCTTTACACTTTTATTGTTATTAAAGATATGACTACATATCAACCAAACCATTTCATTATCACATCACTACAGTATACATATCTATGCATGAGTGGATTAAGTGTGTGAGGTGCGCTGAAGAAAAATTCCTACCAGTAAAATACATAGCCCTGTTGTGCTCGCATACCCTTATTGACAATAAAAGTGTAAAAAATTGGGGATTTCCTTGCTTTTGTACATTTAGTGTATATAAATTTTCATCTTAACCTATAAAGGTTTCAGTATACTGGCATTTTTCATGGAATGTCACTACTTTTGTAAAGGCTATGCCTCAATGCAATGGTCATTTTAAAGCTTTTCTGAATTTTCTGGAAAACTAAAGTATATGGTAAACTGAAATTAAAATGCCATTAACTATATACAAGTCAAATCTTATCATATTTTATTCAAACATGTATAGGTTAGGAACAAGATAATTAGTATTGACAACATCATTTCGTGTAATTTACATGGACCCCGCTAGTACAGGTATTAATATCTTAATATCATAAATTTAATAAAATTATTAGACATTTCGTACCTCGGGTTTAATAGGTTAGGCGCAACTGAGAAGCTTAGATGCGTCTAACGCATTCATTCAGTGGTATTCAATAATCTTTTCATTGACTAGTTTTTCAAGAACAGCAGTTGGTTATTGTCTTATCAGTGGCTCTGCCTGATGGATGGGTCGGATGCGTGGTTTTGTTTTATTTTATTTATTTCTATAGCATATTTTTTCCCGCCTTTTTAAATGTAATTTCCTTATGTGTCCAGTCAAGTATTCTCCTGAAAATGTCTACGTTTTTGATTTTTCTCGGTTTGGCCTTTGTATTATATCTGAAATAAGACATTAGTTTTTCAATGTGAGTTTGAGGGATTTTAATAATTTATCTTATAATCTTGAACTTCTATGATTTCCTATTTTCTAGTCGATTAATCAACAAATTATCCGGGGGAAAAGTAAACATATGTCAAATATAGTGTGTTAGATTCACAAGCTTTCAGCTGATACAACCTCCGACCTTTTTAAGGCGCATTTTCCGAACCTGAAAACATTCTATTCGAACTTGGAAACCTTTATGTCAAACTCCGAAACCTGAACCGAAATCCAAATTGACCCCTTTATTTTATCCACGGGGATACATAGTTCTAATTCGATCAGCCATGACAGGAAAGAAGTGTTAATTTTATCATTCTTAATGATTATTTTTTGACGGAATGAAAACCGTCAAACAATGTAGATTAAATACAGATTCTTATTTTCAAATTAAAAAAAGATGGATCCGAAGAAGGTTCGTAGTTTCATCAGTCAAAACATTGGGAATGTAATAACGAAGATGCGGATAGTAGTGCGAATAATCAATATTATTAAATTATCAACACTCATTTAAACATTCAGAAAATATGCAAAATGATCCGAACCAATACAGAAATAACACATGAACGGATATATATTTTCTATTTACCATTTCCGTTCAACGTTAACAATATATTTAATTTTTGTATTACGTATCTGATAATTTATTGCTAGTCGAAAATCCGAAGATTTAAAGGAGAGTAATGAAAAGTAAAATACATTAACGTAAGATTCCGAAATGTTTGTTGTCTCACAAATTTACATGTGATAAAATATAGAGTTAAGCATTTATTCTTTTCACATAGTCAACCCCAAACAAGGCAGGTCGCCACTGTAAACGTAAGGGGCTATTGAGAATCAGGGTCTAAGTTTAGAGGGTCATCCTAAATTAGGAACTGTGCAGCAAGATGTCTGTTTACATTAGTTTAAAATGTTAGCATGTCGGTACAGTCGGGGAAACAGGGCACAGGGAGAGAGTTCCAGAGTCCGGCAGAACGAGGAAAGAAGGTATTGGAGTAGAAGGCTCTCACGCATCTAGGGGCATCCACAGTGAATGGATGGGATTTAGCTGATTGTCGAGTTTGTCTAGTGTATTTACGTCAAGGGGGCACTAGAGCAGCAAGTTCATTGGCGCATAATCCATTCAAGTACTTGTAAAAAAGGCACAATGATGCAGCATTGCGGCGATGGGGAAGGGGCTGGAGCTTGGTGGATAGCGAAGGAACTTATTAAGTATGCGACTTTTTTTTTAGACCTTGTATACGAGGAAGAGACTAGTGGATGATGTAACAGTCTAGATGTGGCAACACTATTCCATGCCTGGGCGGATGGTAGCTTTGAAGAGATATAGGATACTGTCAGGTGTGAGAAGTTTACTAGCACGGTGGAGGGATCCCACTTTCTTTGCAGCAGCCTTGGCAATGTCTTAAATGTATATGTTGCAATTCATGTTACCTGTCAATGTTAGGCTGAGTAGTTTAAAAGTTGAACTTTCAGGTACGATATTATTTGCCATGGTAATCGGTGGTTGAAGAGATTTCTTGTAGTTGTTAAAAAAAGGAGCTTTGTCTTTGCTGCATTAAAAGTTACCAACCATTTATGACCCAAATCCACTACAGCATGGAAGTTATTTTCTAAGGATACAGCCATTGCGACGAATATGTGCGCGTTCGTTTTGCCCACATGACGAGAGTAGAGCATGGTGTCGTCACTAAATATACCTATCTCAAACTAATTGTCATCAGGGAGGTTGTTTACAAAAATCAAGAACAGTAAAGGTCCAAGGATGGATCCCTGGGGTACACCAGCATTTATGTCATGTTGCTTAGATAAACAGCCATCGAGGACAACCTAGATTTTTTTCTTTTGGTTAGGAAGGATCTAATTATATTAAATACTTGTTTAGTAATACTATATGAGTGAATTTTTAAGAGAAGCCGTTTGTGACAAACCTTGTCAAAGGCTGTAAATACATCAATCGCTACCTCCCTAGCTTCACCTGCCTTGTCCTGTGCAAGATATATGCGTTCAGAGATGACTGTTAGAATATCCGCAGTAGATCGTGTTTGTATCCATAGTGATGGTCAGAAAGAAGTTTAGCATTAACTAGGTGCGGGTCTATCGCTAGATGGATTAAGGATCCGAAGATTTTAGCAAAGATCGGGAGTAGACTGATTGGGCGGTAGTTCTGGGGATCAGTTCTATCACAAGAATTCCTGAAGACTGGTATCATAGAGGCAATGTTCCAGCTATCAGGTAAGCAAGATTCAGAAAGGCATTTCTTGTAGAGTTTGGAGAGGACAGGGGCCAGTTCAGCAGAGCATTTCTTTACTACTATTACTGATATATGTTCAGACACAAAAGATTTGGAGGTGTCAATGTTTTTTATGAGTCCCTGAAATGATATGGGGGTGATGACAAAGGTTTTCAAGTGTGGCCTGAGTCCGCAAGGGGGATTTAAGAAGAGGGTGGTTTGTATAGTTTAAGGCGAAACGCTGGGCAGTTGTTTAGCCTTATCAGTTACCGTGCAAACATCATTGTGGTTTGATAGCGGGGGAATTGTTGATTGACCCTTGTTCACCACACTATTGTAGATTTTCCAAAAATCGTAAATACTTAGTTTCTGTGACTGAATGCGTTTTTTTTGTTAACTCTGTATACCTTCTCTTTACTTCGCCTATCACAACTTTGCAATTATGTCTTGACTCTATGAATTTCTGTCTATTCGCAGTTGACTTATGGCGGCCCAATTATCGGAATGCTTTCTGACTCTTCGCAATAGCAGTCGCGCATTCCGAGGAAAAACATTGAGGAGAGTGCGGTTTACTGAGGAATTTTCGTATGGGGACATATGCTTCAATGCCAGCTTTAACCCGTTCAGTTAACTCATTTGCACACTGATCAGCAGCAAGTGAGAAGGTTTCACTTACGGGGGGGCGTCGCTGATGTGATTTCTGATAGATTCAAAATCAACCTCGTCGTTTTGAGCAACGGCTCATCAGCTTTTGGATCAGCGGTCTCGAGCGGGATATGGCCATTCGTCACACAAGCCGCGAGCAGTGAAGTTAAAAACAGGTCGAGAAGTGAAGCTTGCTGGTCTACACGATCAGAGAGAGGGATCGGGAAAGTGACAGTCTGTGAGAGAAAGTGAGCTGAGGAGATAGTATCCGTAGAGTTACCAGCTGCGTAAGTAAAGCCGAAAAATCCCAACCAGTCACGGTGGTGTTCATAAAAATTCCCAAATAAATGTATTTAGTAATTCGAATCGAGTAAGAGTGCTCTATCTATGCTTTCAGAGACAGAGTTAAGCAGAGTACAGTGCTGGGTCAAAGGGAATGGTATAAGAAATATAAGTAACTAACGCTGTGATCTAAGGTAAATCTAAAGCACATGTAGGCTTAGTTATCTTATTTTAACCTATATTCTATAGTCAAGGGGAGGGTATTCCGAAAATAAACTCTTAGCCAGTGCATATATTTGTCACATTGAACTATTCAGCTTCTATTGCACAGAGGCAGCAATCATTCCGACAATTCAGCTGCCATAAGTCAACTACGAATAGACAGATACTTATAGTGTCAATCAATCATTGTAATATATAGATAAAGCAAAGAGAAGCTATACAGAGATTAAGAGAAAACGCCTTGAGTCTCATAAACTAGGTACTCGCGATTTCTGGAGAATCTTCAATAGTGAAGAAATTAACAATTACCGCGCCATCTAACCACAATAGTGTAGTTTGCGGAACTGATAAGACTGAACTACTTGCCCAGCGTTTAGTATGGAACTCAGTTAACAACTCCCAAATATCCATGTCGATCTTATACCAGTAATAGTAAAAAAAAAGGCTCTGCTGAACTGACCCCCGTCTTCTTTAAACTCTTCTACAAATGCCTTGCCGAATTTTGCTTCCTTGATAGCTGGAAAATTGCCTCTGTTGTACTAGTCTTCAAGAATTCTTGAGATAGACCTACCCCTCAGAATTATCGCCTTACCAGTCTACTTCCGCTTCTCTCTAAAATTCTTAAATCTTTGATCAATCTGGCAATAGTTTGCAACTTCGTTAATGCTAAACTTCTTTCTGACCATCAGTATGGATTTAGGCAAGCACAGTCTACTTCGGATATCCTAACGGTTATCTCTGAACGCATATACTATACACTGGACAAGGCAGGTGAAGCTAAAGTGCTAGCGCTTGTTATACGCAAAGCATTTGAAAAGGTTTGGTATAAAAGGCTTCTCATAGAAATCAATTCATATGGTATTACTGGACTAATATGCAATATAATTAGATCCTTCCTATCCAACAGAAATATCCAGGTTGTCCACAATGGCTGTTCATCCAAACAACATGGCATAAATGCAAGTGTACTCCAGGGATCGATCCTTGGACCTTTATTGTTCCTGATTTTCATAAACAACCTTCCTTATGACATCGAGTTTGAGATGAGTATATTTGCTGACGATACGTCGTTTTACTCTCATCATGTAGGCAAAACGGACGCGCACATATCGGAGGAAATGGCTGAATGCTTAGAAAGTGACCCCCAGTCTGTAGTGGAATGCGGTCATAAATAGATGGTTACATTTAATGCTGCTAAGATAAAGCTCTTATCTTTTAACAACCACAATAAACCATTCTAACCACCGATTGTCATAGTAAATAGCACACTACATGAGAGTCCAACGTTAAAACTTCATCGACCTAATGTTCACAGGTAACGCGACTTAAAACAAATATATAGAAGACCATGCCGAAACTGTTGCAAATGGGTTCCCTCTACCGTGCTATAAACCATCTCACACTTGACAGTATCCTATATCTCTACAAAGCCACCATCCGCCCAACCATGGAGTATTGTTGTAAGATCTGGATTGTGTAATATCCACCAGTCTCTCCTTCTTAAAAAAGGTCCAAAAAGAGTAGCTAATCTAATAGGTCCATCAATATCCACCAAGCTTCAGCCCTGTCCCATCGGCGCGATGTTGCATCATTGTGCTTGTTTTACAAGTACTTCAATGGAATGTCTCCGATGAACTTGCTGCTTTGGTGCCCCCTCGACGTAAATACACTCGACTAACCCGACAATCATCTAAATCCTATTCATTCCCTTTAGGGTCCCCTTTATGCCGGTGAGATTTCTATTCTCTAGCTTCTTTTCTCTAGCTGCTGGCCTTTGGAACTCCCCCTGCTCCCTGTTTCCCCGACTGTACCAACATGCAGAAATTTAAAACTAATGAGCACAAGCATCTCGCTGTATAGCTCCCAATTTAGGATGACCCCCTAAAATGTCACTCTAATTCTCAGTAGCCCCTTACGTCTACAGTGGCAACTTGCCTTGTTTGGAGTGAACTATGTTAAAAAAATATCAAAAATACATTAATTAGTTGACTTTATTATTTAAGTAGTTGTGATCCCAGGGGGAAACAACTCATGCTTTACATGTTCAATTGGTACTGATTGCCGGGCAGACAACTCATTATTAAGTTATTTAATGTGTAGTGATCGCAGGGGAGAGGCACGCTTTATTTATTAAATGAGTTGTAATCGCCGGGGGAGACAACTCATGCTTAACTTATTCAATGAGTAGTGATCGCAGAGGTAAAACAACCCATGCTTTATTTGTTTAATGTGGATTAATCGCAAGAGGGGGACAACTCATGCTTGTCTTATTACATTACTAGTGATCGAAGAAAGGGATAACTCATGCTTGTCTTATTTAATGAGTTGCAGTCGCAGAGGGAGACAATTCATGCTGTACTTATTCAAGTAGCAGTGATCGCAGTCGGAGACAGCTAATGTTTTACCTGTTAACTATTGTTAATAGTTATTCAAATTTTGTTACTTCTTTCAACTCGTATCCGAGACGTATATTCATTTACGAGTAGTTCAAAAAGAAGAAAATAACAACTCTATGTTGATTACGTAACACGTTTTAACTGACATCGAATGTCACAGTTTCGTCATTTCAACGATTAGCGGCAAAACATGGCATATTCTTACGATGCGTTCATCCCATCTGTGCTTTTAAAGGTGAACATCTTATTTCAAGTATAAACGTGGAAAATAAACAACAAATTTAATTTCAAACAACCTCTTGAATAAGTAAAAGATGAGTCGTCTCTCCGGCGTGACAGACGTATTTCAAAAATGCTAGAACACTCTATTTTCACTCCAACTTTTTTACGCACATATTTTACGCACACATTGTCACAATCGACACACTAGTTTTCGCAATGCTTTGAATATAAACATCTATTTAAGAAAAGATATCAGCGTGACATGCTTAATTTAATCGTGACAAAACGACCGACAGACAAAAAGAAATGTACGTATCTGAACAAATATCTTAAAAGGGCATATTTTACAAAGTAATGATAAAAATTCACACTATAAAACGCGGAATGAGAACAGTCTGCATTAAAAATTGAAGCTGTAAAAGTCCGGGACGTACAGCGGCTGCACATTGAGCAAATAACAATCGGAATTACGACATGAATTACAAACACGTCAATAATGTGAATGGTTTATTATTGTCTTAGCACGATAACCCCGTGAACGTTATTACTTCCGCCAAGGAGGTTATGCTTTAAGTTTTTGTTTATTTATTACTAAGGAGTCACCATTTATCAAGGCCCAGAGACCACTCGAGGATAAGTGTTGATGAGTTAGTCAAGTAGGCGGTGCGATAATTGATAACGATGGTGGAAATTGGGAAGAATTTGATTATTTAACAGAATGGCTCAACAAGAATTTGTTTACATTAGACTTGAACACGACTATGTTGTATTCAGCTGGGAAGCAGCCCCGCGGTATTGTGTTCCACAGATGGGTAGTTCTAGGAAATAAACTCTGTTCATAGAACGTTAGGGTTAGTTTTAAGGTTAGGGTTAGTTTTAGCGTTAGTTTTAGGGTTATGGTTAGGGTTAATTTTAAGGTAAGGGTAAGGGTTAGTTTTAGGGTTAGGGTTAGGGTTAGGGTAGGTTTTAAGGTCAAGGTTAGGGTTAGTTTTAGGTACACAGAAAAAGAATGGGAAATTATTCACGAGTTTTTGTTGTTATTTTTTTACAAGGTGAAACAAAAATTTTAGCTCAGTTGAGCACCTACCAAGAAAAACACGATGAAGCGGAGAAAAAGTAGCATCATCTTTTCTGTGAGAAAGTGGCTCTAGAGAAGAGCAGAGGACATCTCCCACTAGATTGCGAAGTCGGTTTTGTACTCTGTCAAGGCAGGAAAGAGTGTTTTGAACAGCACATCTCCAGCTGTGGTAACACTACTCAAATTAAGGATGTATTTGACTCTTATACAGGTAGATGATTGCGTCAGGTGTGAAATACACTATGGAGCGGTAGAATAATAAACCGTTTATCCAGCGATCTTAGCAACGGATTCGATGAAAGTCTTTCATTTCAAGTCTGAAATTTAGATCAATCCCAGAAGCTTATTAAAGCAGGGGGTTCTATCGAGGAAAAAGCCACTCATTTCAATTGGGGCAAAGTGAAGTTCCGAGCATTGGTAGTGAAAGGAGAGAAGATTGGTTTTAGACGCATTAAAATAAACCATCCACCTTTTTCCAATTGCACCACGTGCACCACGTGTTTAGAGAGATCATTGTCGCGTTTTTTAGGAGGTGTGTCAATCAGTTCATCTTAGATACTCGCTACTTGGCCCATATTGTACCAAATGAAGTCCCGCATCTTATATAACATGAAAAGTTCGAGTAAGGTCGATATTTTGACGGAATGTCAACTTCTCGTTTTTTACAAATTTTATGGTCTTTGATGCACAATGTCAGCCTGGTCAGATAAACTGTTTTCGAGTTATTAACGTTTCCATGGCATAACTTTTGGAATACTTCATACAACATTGAGAAGTAAGGCCACGATAAACTTTGTCTATCCTTATGTTGTCAGGCGTAGGTATGCAGTCTCACGACTGACTTACGTTCTTATTTACTTAAGTTTCTTCTATTAACATGGACAGCGTCATTTCTCACCCATTGACAATAACATTGATTTTGCCATCGATTAAAAATAAACAAAGATTAATAATAATCGATTTTATTATCGTGACAATATCCTTAATTTTCCCTCTCACGAACAATAACATTGATTATGTAACCTGAGAACAATAACTGATTTTGTTAGCAACGTAAACTAACCCAGATTTTGTCGCCATAAACAATAATATTTGTTCTGGTACCATTCGCAATAACCCTTGTTTTATTTTTGGTTGTTGCTGGCATCCGTGTGTCGCAGGAGGCAACGGAGTTCTGTGTCTCAAATTTATCCGTTGCCGAAATACAGCGTCTGCTGTGACAGTGCAAGCCTATCCTGAATCGACAGCTCTGTTGTAGTTGCCGAAGTTGTAGCCCACGTCTTTGCTCTCTACTTCCTCTGGTCTTTGTTATCTTGACTTCTTTTGGAACATGATTCTACAGAACTTCCTCAGCAGCCGCGGCCTTCAGTCACAGACATTAAGCCTGCCGGGTCGATGCCAATTGTATTCATGTATCGCTTACAGACATGCTTGTAGCGTAGGACAGGTCTTCCTGGTTTCTCGAGCTGGTGGCGAGCTCGCCAAATAAAAAGTCCTTGAGGATATTTTCATCGTCAAATTCACCTTAATAATAACACTGATTTTGTACTTTCACTAATTATAACTGATTTCGTCACAGACTGACGATAATTCTGATTTTCTGAGACGCTGACACCCACAGTGATTTTATCACCTAAAAATAACTGCCGAATTGAAAATAACTGATTTTTCACTAACTGACAAGAACTCACTTTGTGATACTTTGAAAATAACTGATTTTTCACTAACTGACAAGAACTCACTTTGTGATACTTTGAAAATAACTGATTTTTCACTGACTGACAAGAACTCACTTTGTGATACTTTGACAATAACTGATTTTTCATTGACTGACAAGAACTCACTTTGTGATACTTTGACAATAACTGATTTTTCACTAACTGACAAGGACTCACTTTGTGATACTTTGAAAATAACTGATTTTTCACTAACTGACAAGAACTCACTTTGTGATACTTTGACAATAACACTGATTTAACATCCACCGACACTTACACTCATTTTTGTCAATAAGATAATTTAGCTTGCAGATGATCAATCAAATAATTATTTACATCGATTTTCTAAGGTACCTGTGAAGACTATGCAGAGGTTTATCGATTATATACTATTAGGTCACCATTTACCAAGGCCACTAAATATTAAAAGTTTAATTCGAACTAAATGATTTCCAGCCAAAATATGAGGAACATTATGGGAGTAGAAACATTGGTTAATGGTATGAACTGCATTTAATTATTTATGCAGCGCTTTCCGGCAAGAATTTGTTCACATTTGATTTGAAGACGATAATTTGTATCTAGTAGGGAAGCAGTACCGTGATAGTAATAAAAAAGCCCCGTTTATAGAAAATCTGCATGCTGCTAGGCACATGGGAGCCTGATAGAGTTTGAAGAGAATAGTATCTGAAGTGTTGTGAACAAATTTCAAAATTTCAAAATGACTTTGCAAAGAGCTAAAAGAAGTTAATTCAGTTTTAAAAACAGAGGATGACGCAAATTACGTTTCAGCAAGATCCCGTGAGAATTCAACTGTGCTATCTACATCAGTCAGCATAATTTACTTTTGAAATAATAAATGTCTATCAGGATCAATACTTTTTAGAAAATATCGTTTTTGTCTTCCATCTATTAATAATGGAGATGATGTATCTGTCTGTCTGTCTGAAGCCGAAACTATATTATTAGTTTTGATCGCTCTCTTTTTATATCTACTTATCCGATCCTATATATACTCATTCAAAAACTGCCCTAAACATTACGCATCTTTCACATTTACATAGTTTATTTGTTTTAAAGGCTTATAATAAATAAATATTCGCAAATATACTCTCATGATTGTTTTTTCTTCAGATTTTCTAGATGTATTTAGAATATTATCCTTGATCATAATAATCTTAAAAACAAATTATGAATAGAATTAATTAAACACATTGTTTTTTTTAATCTATATAATTCAGTGACGTAATTAAATTAGATTGTAATGGAATATGATGGAACAGCCGGCGTCTACTCCAACATTTAATTATGCGCCCCCTGATTATTATCATAAAGAGAGAAAGAAAGAGATAGAGAAAGAGAGAAAGAAAAAGAGAGAGACAAAAAGTTAGAAAGAGAGAGAGAGAGAGAGAGAAAGAGAGAGATTGACAGAACATAGGGGCGCATTATTTGATTAGTAACATGTAAACAACATTCTCTGAGATTTATCGTACGAGTCACTCAAAAATGATATATTTACTTTGATTTTTTATTAAAACGTTTTGGCTGTGTTTTTAAAATCTTATTGGAAATTTTTTGGGGAAAAACAACACATTTTAACGCGCAATCAAATAACTGAATTTAGAATTATGTTCACTCTGTTTTATTTTTTTAATGGTTGGTTTAATTTAAGGTACACCCTTTTTTTCTAATTAAAAAAACTTAAAAAATGTTGTCTTTTTACGACGTTAAGTGAGTTTAGCATTTTTTGTTTTACATTTTACGCCGTAATGGGTAAATTTTGGTTTAAACTATGTCTATATTATTCCGTGTTTTATTTATAAAATATATGATGGGGTTATTTACTTTTTTTTCTTTTTTTTTGTAAAAAAAAAAGCAAACACATTTTATTGAGCAACTAAATAAAACAACTTGCAAAAGATAAAAATAAAAACTAGCAAAAATATGCGACCGAAAAGGAGCATATTTTTGTTAGTAAAAATAATAATTTTATCTACGTATTCTTTAGACAAATAAAACGGATATGTCCCTTATTTATTTATTTACTTAAAACTGTAGCAATTTGATTCTTCTTATCTCTGTCTTCTCATCGTAAAAATGACAAGCCGCGCGTGCGTGGTCCCCCTCTGTATGTGACCCGATATGGCGAGTGTAAAATGCAATAAATTTGGGCAATTTGGGGCATTTTTGACTCCCCTTTGACCCCCTAGGGGCGCGCCCAGAATTTTTCTGAGGTCAAGGATGCTCATTTTATATCCAGAACAATTGCTTCTACATTTTGGCCAAGTTTCTAGAAAAATTGAATGGATGGATCAAACGTTATAGGAGAAAAGGGTAATGTTTGCAATTTTGGGGGCTTTTGACGCCCTGGGGGCGCGAACCAGATTTTTTCCAATGTCAGCGATACTTATTTTCTATTAGAAACAATTGCCTCCACATTTTGGCCAAGTTTCAGAGAAATTAAATGGATGGATAAAAAGTTATGGGGCAAAAAATTTCGGGGCCTTTTGACCCTCTGGGGGGCTAACCAGATTTTTTT
This sequence comes from Sepiola atlantica, assembly GCA_963556195.1. Taxonomy (NCBI): domain Eukaryota; kingdom Metazoa; phylum Mollusca; class Cephalopoda; order Sepiida; family Sepiolidae; genus Sepiola; species Sepiola atlantica. Next base: position 89,049,972 of record OY744530.1, read on the forward strand.
TCAAAAATCGGAGAATGTCACTTTCTAACCTGACCAAAGTTACAACTTCATGCAAAATTTAAGAGAAATTCAATGGATGGATGCGGAGAAAAATCCGGACGGACGGATGGACGGACGGATGGACGGACGGAAATGCCTCAAAACATAGGTCCCCCGACTTTATAAATCGGGGGACCAATTATTAGCTAAATATTCTTCAAAAAATATAGGAATGTCATCTTGTAAAATGTATTTATTTAAAATTGTACTGTTTAGTCGATCGGACGACAGAAGTTTATTTTCAAACCATTAGATTTAAAATTGGTAAATCTTGATTTTTTGTTTTATCTTAGTAGCATCAGATTACTCACTAATTTACTGATCGAACAGTTTTTTTAAATCTGTATAAAAGGTGATAACCTACGTACAAATATGAAATGCGTGAGCATGGATGATACAAGATGGTTCCGATTTTTCCGGATGGAACAGGGCAACATATATTATTTTATTTATCTACCTCCCACAGCGGTAATATGTGACACAAGGTCGGGAAAGTGGAATTTGATAAACCAGCGCTCGAGAAAGTGAGCATTCTGGCCATTAAAATATGCTTGGGCAGCTCCGTCGGCATTCCCCGGTAGGAGCGCCTCAGGGGATTAGCAATAAACTAACCCCTTCTCAAAGTGTGAGAAGGCAAAGCCTGGGAGGGTGGTCCTCCTAGAACTGCACATGACTGACCTATAGACCGGCGTAAATCAAGCCCCGAAGGCTAAGACAATACCAGTTTATGGGGTGTAGTATCCATCGGAACAGATACTACACTTTGATCTTAGCCAAAAGGCCAAGAAGTTACAATTCTTGAAATTATGTTCATTAATCTTAGTTAAAGAAATCCGCCAATCCATGGAGACTAAGAATACAATTTACCAGGGGCAGTTTTTCCTTATCACATCAGTTACTATAATACCATATCTAGTTCATCTGTGGAACTAATTCAAATATCCTCAAATGAATATGATGTAACTTCATTGTATAAAAATATCGGAAGCATAACGTTTCCATGAGCAGTCAAATAGTTATTAGCAAGGCTTTGCTGGGTCTTGTGTAAGCGACTTTATTTAGGTAAAAGAAACGGTTACAGCAAGTATTTTTAAAAATAAAAAAAACAATGCATAAAACTGTTCCTATTCACCTTAGGCACAAGGCCCGAATCCTTATGGGAGGGGATTCGTTGGTCATACCATTAGTCTATGTGCACTTTGCTCTTAGCTAGACTCTCACCAAAATACCTCATTCTCTCTGTGGGTTGGATCTACTTAGGTGTTCCCCAATTTGTATAAAAAAAATTTATTGGAAAAATTCATCGTGGGGGAGTGGGACAATATTTACAAAAGTTTTATACAGGATTAGTAGTGGCCCCCCAACCCTCTGCTAAGTGATAGACTGTCCACTGTTTTCCGGGTGATCCGAAAACAAGCAGATCGGTCTCTAATTGTGGTAGGGATAAAGGAGGGCGGTCAAAAAATTAAATTGAGTCTGGATGGGATGTGGGGATGGATGGTGGTGTCCTCCAAGGTATAGGGTAACATAGGGCTAAAACAAAGTGTAGGGAGTGACCATCTTTGGAGGCTCTCTAGTACCAAAAAACAAAAAACAAGGTCAGAACGCATTCATTCTACTAGCTAAGGGTCCTTGTTGAAGTAAGCTTGAGGGGTGGGTTCCGTAGAACCCAGGACCGCGTGTGCCATACCTAAGCAGGGAACATGTGTTCATACCTGGCGCCTCGACGGATGCACAAGCTAGTGTCGTGCACCCACCTAAGCGACCGGCACGGTGTTTATTTACTCCTCGCGGAGTTAGGCACAAGGCCAGTTTTATCTTACTCCCACAAGTAAGATGTGACCCAAGATCGGGTCGAGCAAGTGGGGTTAAAAGCCAGCGCTCGAGAGGTGAGCACTCTGGCCATTTAAAAATTGCCTGGGCAGCCCCGTCGGCATTCCCCGGTAGGGGCGCCTCAGACAGTAAGCAATAAATTTACTCCTCCCCAAAGAGGGGAGGCGATGCCTGGGAGGGTGGACCTCCTAGAACTGCACAGGACAGGCGTGCAGTATCCATCGGAACAGATACTACACTTTGATCTTAGCCAAAAGGCGGCACAGTGTTTATTTACTCCTCGCGGAGTTAGGCACAAGGCCAGTTTTATCTTACTCCCACAAGTAAAATGTGACCCAAGATCGGGTCGAGCAAGTGGGGTTAAAAGCCAGCGCTCGAGAGGTGAGCACTCTGGCCATTTAAAAATTGCCTGGGCAGCCCCGTCGGCATTCCCCGGTAGGGGCGCCTCAGACAGTAAGCAATAAACTTACTCCTCCCCAAAGAGGGGAGGCGAAGCCTGGGAGGGTGGACCTCCTAGAACTGCACAGGACAGGCGTGCAGTATCCATCGGAACAGATACTACACTTTGATCTTAGCCAAAAGGCGGCACGGTGTTTATTTACTCCTCGCGGAGTTAGGCACAAGGCCAGTTTTATCTTACTCCCACAAGTAAAATGTGACCCAAGATCGGGTCGAGCAAGTGGGGTTAAAAGCCAGCGCTCGAGAGGTGAGCACTCTGGCCATTTAAAAATTGCCTGGGCAGCCCCGTTGGCATTCCCCGGTGGCCGAGGACCGACGGCACGGTGAGTAAGTAATAAAAATGTACTAAGTCTAAAGCAATCGTGCTATAGAACTTCAACTGAGTAACTAGATGTTTATGTACACTTTATCAGCGGCTTAGATGAAAGGTTGCTTATAAGTTGCAGTGTTGACGAACACCGGCTGCACACACCTTGCTCGTTCTCAACTGCATTCACTTCTATTGCTTTACAACTTTAAAAACTGGGTTTATTCTATTTGTCTACCTCACATTTTCTTTCTTCGTTTATTTTTAACAAGATGCATTTACCCGACGTTGCCCGGGAGTCGTTTTACTTTCAGTTGTTTTTCGGTGTTTTTTTAAAAAAATCTATATCTGTTTTAACAATTTGCTAGTAAAAACAATTGATTTAAACAAAACAAAAATTGATTTGTGTATAGGATTTTGAAAATTAAATTTAATTATTGCGGTATCGATTCGTCAGTAATTATTAAGTGAACAAAATTATTATAAAACTATAACTATTTTTTAAAAAGTAATGTAATTTTAATTTCTATTTATAAAATTATTGGAAGTAAACAGTTTCCAAAACATTCAAGCATTTGCTACTAATTTTACATCCAGTCATGACGTTCTATTTAGTTTTTCTAAACTGCTTTAAAATATAAAATGATTATATAGTACTTAATCTCTTTTTTCAACTATCAACAACATACTAAAATGGCGTACTTGTTTAGAGAGAAAACAAAATGCATGCAGTTGGATTAAATTATTTTTTGAATACAATATTTAGAATTTTGTTTAATTTTACGCTATTGCACTATCGATTTGATTAACTATTCATTTAATAGTAAATAATAGTATCCTTTAATGCGTAAGTATTAAAGTTAAGTTGATGCGAAAAATAAACATAGACACAAACCCACGTGCAATTGTCTCATAATTGCAATGATATAGAGCTACGGCTTATATATACGTGCAAGTATATGCTCACTTCGGTCGCATAATTTTGCTAGCCTGGAAGAATGGTATCATGGTGCACGAACATATATTACACTGATTCCTAAATGACTGGGACGGTTGTACCATGACGAACGAACATTTACTGCCGCCCGCAAAAAGGAGTAAATGCCTGGGAGGATGATATCATCACAATAGAAGAGATACTAAACCGCCCCTCATTACAAAAGGAAAAGGTAATCCTGGGAGGAATGTACCATTAAACACGAACATATACTATAGTGCCCCCCCAAAAAAATGAGGTAATATCTGGGACGAATGTATCATGTTGAATTAAAATTTACTACACTACCCCCCTCCAAAGAAGGAGGTAAAGCCTGGAAGGATTGTGATTTTCAACAATTGTGGGGGAGAAAATATGGCTCAGTCAGGTTTTTTGTATTCATAGCCACACATATCTGCATATGTGTGCAATTAATAACATAATTTACAGAAAAGCTAAAAAACAACTGAATAATAACGGACGAATGGACAGACTATTCGCCTTTTCCGAATACTATCAAGGACGAAAATGACCTTAAAAGAAAGCGACCATGTGATGCCTCAGCGAATTTTCTGCCCTCCTGGGATTCACACCTTTACAGAGGAAGCGAACACGTGCCTGTCAGCGTCTTCATATTGAACTTTAGAGCCAACGTCGTTACGCTATGAGCCAGGGCTGGCGCGTTGCGTCATCGCGGGCGCAGAAAGTAAACAAAATCGCCGAAGTTTGAAGAAGGTGTATGTTGGGTAAGAGGCGACAACAACAATAATAATAGCGATAACAAGGTCGCAATTCGATAACGACTACTTAACAAGTTTTCAATGGGTGGAAAGAGGTCGCGTTTTTGTGTGTAATTGTGGGACACAACAAGCTGTAAACAGAGAAGGATGAAAAAAAAAAGAAAACACAAAGAAAAAGGACAACAGTAAGAAAGGAAAGACAGAAAGAGAAATAGCCCCCTCCCCCCAAAATAGGTGTGTGTGTGTGTGTGTGTGTGTGTGTGTGTGGTTTAAGTTGAGATTTAAAACCGGCCGTTTTTTTTTCGACAGTCCGAGTTTTTATCTATCATATGCACAAGTAATAAAGGGAAATATTTATATAAAAAATATCAGCAAACAAAAAGTCCTTAATTAATTAATACGAATAAATTTTCATATATATATATATATATATATATATATATATATATATATATATATATATATATATATATATATATATATATAGTCTCGGAAGTTTCTCAACCATTAAAACTATATTAAAAAAATAAAATAATAAAATAAAAAAAAACTTATAGTCCCAAGTCTTCCAGTGGAAAACCACTCATGTAAGTCAATTTATTTTTTACAGTTATTATATTAGTTTATTTCTAACACTATTTTAAGGGATCATCAGTTGTTTACCATGAAAAACTGTTTCGGGAATTTAAAAACAAGACAGTATTTAATTTAATTTAATATATATATATATATATATATATATATATATATATATATATATATATATATATATGTAAAGGACGAAACGTATACGACATAGATAGTAAACAATAACAAATATTTATTATTATTTGTCGCTCCTCGAAAATGTAAAGCACTGTAAGTGTAGTATTAACACAGCATGACGTCACTAGCTTTAAATGCATCGTTCCTTCCATTAAAAAGAAGTAGAACGCTCTAGACGTTAAGCCGCCGATAAAGTGTTAAAATTATCACCTTTATTCGCTATTTAAAATTGGCCGTGTGGTTAAGGCGTCGGATTTGAGTTGCAAAATACTTGTAATCCGGGGTCTCGAATCGTATGACCGGTAGTACTGATGAGTCCCGATTATTAAAAAGGACGAGACGTATACATACATAGATAATAAACAATAACAAATATATATATATATATATATATATATATATATATATATATATATATATATATATATATATATATACACCTCTTTTTTAATTCTTATCTTTTTGATTTTGCTGGGTATTGGGCATCCTACCGGATGTCAGACATTCACCCACTATTTCAGAAACTCCGACTGAGAGATTTATTTTAGATTCTAGCCGTCTCTTTAAGCGCAATTGCGTGTGTCTTTCTTGCATTTGGTTCACCGGGTATATTTACCAGGTAGTTGTTTAATTTTTTTGATGATCCCGATTTATCTTATAATTATTGGAATGATGGAGATTTTTCTTAGATTCCAGTTTCTTTTAATGTCGTACATAAGACCTTGGTATTTCGTTCTCTTTCTCTCTCAGCTCTGTTTAAGCCACTCATTAGGGACACTTACTTCAACTAAGGTTGCTACTTAGTCTCAATTGTCCCATATCACTATATCAGGTGTAACAGCTTCGTGTTCTAGGTATGTAGTTGTAGGAATTGCAGCCATAGTGGATGGTGTAGTACTTGTTTCCAACAGTTCTTTCTAGTATATTTTTCCAGGACTTGCTACTACCTTGGATATTCAACTTTTTACATATCGTCCAGTAGAGATATTTACAGATTCCATTGTGTCGCATTGTATAGAAGCCCCGTCCACCAGCACAACATTAAAACTGGGTGCCAGGTGGCTCACACTCTCTACTTCTGTGTGACAGAACCTGCTTTTGTCGTTGCTGAGACCACTCATCTTAAAACAAATGATCAAGTCTTGATCTTGAGCAGGCATTATCATCCTCTCCTGATTATAGTTGAGTAATTCGCTATTGACACAGTCTACAGAGCCGTCATTATCGATATATTCCTGGTATAGTTCACCCAGAAAATATTTGGCCAATTCTTCCAGTTTTCTACAATTGAAGGTTTTGGTGTATTTCTGCCGGCTCTTTTGGGCTATTTATATAGCAGTCTTGTTTAATGTTTTCTATCTCATTTGTAAGATTTGTATATATATATGCGATAGTCCGAGATTATCATCCCTGCACTAATGAGAGCGAAAGCTCGAAACGCTAGCGCATGTAGGTAAAAATAATTTAATATCATTTATTTAAAATTAATATACAAATATATGTATATATATACATATATATATATATATACATATATATATATTTATATATATATACATATATATATATTCATATACATATCTATCTCTCTCTTTATATATATACATATATATATATATATATATATACATATATATATATATATATATACATAATTTGTCATTTTACAAACACCTCACATCTTAGTTGTTAATTTAAACTTTTATAAAAGTTGTACTTCTATTATTAAGAGCTGCTTAATCAATTGTTTTTTTAGTAAAATTGTAAATTTATAACTATCATAACACTTAATTTCGTGTCATAACAGGTAATGAAAAATGTATTTCCTATGATAATAATCAAGTAAAAAACAGTGGGTCAATAAGAGAGCACGTTCAAACCTTTTTTGATTCAAAACCGTCTTCATCTTATTCAGATGGCATGCAAAAGTTAATTTGTTACATATCAACGTAGTATAATTTACTGATTATGGTGTAGAGATCGGATGATTTAAAAATTATATCACCCCCTATGCCCAATACATAACCCCACAATCGCCCCACAAAATACCAACTTCCACTCCGGAAAATCCCCCCAACTATCACCCACCATAAATATATAAAAAAATGGAAATAAATATTTTAATGTTTTAAAAAAAATTCCAACAATAATTTCTTCAGCTATTAAGAGGGTAACATCCATATTTCACGAAAATAATTTAGCAGGCCTTAGAAGTTTCCTAAACAGGTTAAATCTTGCCGACCTTATCCTTGTCCTTTTTCTAGATCAGACTTAATCAGTATATCAATAGCATTACTCCCATAAGCCTTTACTATACCTTAGTAAAAAATGTAAAATTCCGAGCACAGAATCATAAAAAACTTTGTAGAGTTACTCCCCTTAGACCGACTGATTGCTGCGAACACCGGAATAGAGTTGAATCTTAATTTAAGTCTCTGAAATTAAAATTGATGGATTTTTAACTATTTTGCTCTCTCGAAAGTTTAACCCTTAAACCCATATTTTCTCTTTTGAACTTTCTAGACGACATTAATACATTAACGGTATGATATATGCTCCCAATAAACATTGAATCACGGGACTTGTTTTGATATTTAAAGAAAAAAGGTTCCTATTTTATATCTCAACTGTTACATTCCACCACTTCCCTTTTTTTCGAAGTTTATTTAACTTCATAGTCTCAATTCCACACCCTAACACAAATTTTAAACAAATATACATGACACTCTAAAGCAAACCACGTATCCAAACGAGAGTGATACGTGGATTCACATTTCTCAAACAGGCGACAACATAAGCTGAAGAGAGCCGGAGGATCAAGTCCTTCTGAGCTTGAAACCGACGGTGCTAATGTTGTACTGATTTTTCTGTACCAATAAATAAATAAATATTACGCTCTTAATTTTGATTCTCTATTAATCGAGCACTCTGTTGGGGGTTTCCCCACCATATTACATAAGAAGTATATATATATATATATATATATATATATATATATATATATATAGAGAGAGAGAGAGAGAGAGAGAGAGGGAGAGAGAGACAGAGAGAGAGAGAGACAGACAGATAGAGAGAGAGAAAGAGAGGGGGGAAAGAATGAAATAATAAAAGAAAAATAAAGTTACATACCTAACAAGTTTATTATAATTAAATGTTTAAACAAGGAATAAAATATGAGAAGGTCCTTTAATTCATGGATTTTCAAAGAAACAACTCCTATCCTTAGAAGGAAAATACATTATTAATTATTGGTTAATATGAATTTGAAAACATTACAAAAACTTTTGGAATTATGCTTAAAGCAAAAAAAGAATCAATGAATTAAAAATAAAGAATTCTGTACTAATGAGTAGAAAGTCTTTGTAATGATGAATGGACCAATAAGGGTTGTTGAAAATCCGATTTGGATGGTGTATTATATAGTAAAAGATTTGGGATTCAAATTAAATTCAAGACTATTCAAAAGTCAAATGTATTTAAAGAATGTATGTATATATATATATATATATATATATATATATATATATATATATATATATACATACATATATATATGTTATGCGTTTGAATTGTATGCACTTTCTTTAACGTCATCAATTTCTTAACGGTTTAAACAGTCAAACTTTTAAATCTCTCATATGTGTAGAACGCCATCACGCTCTCATGTACATTTCAACTTTACAGACGCTTTTTCAAGTTATAAACTACTTGCCGTTATAATTCAAAAATAAGCACAACAGTAAAGTCATAATTTGTAAAGACACTAAAACTAATACCGCCTGAAGATGATTTGACGATTCAAATCAAAAGTACTTGCAAAAAAGAAAAAAGAATGAAACAAGAAACCCATGGATCATATTTACATCAATTTGACCGAAACATTAGATAGACAATTCGGAAAATTGAAAAAAAAAGTCGCATTAAACAAAACCACTCCGTGTTATTTAATAATGTTTGCCTAAATATATATATATATATATATATATATATATATATATGTGTGTGTATGTATAATAATTATGCTTCGAATTGTCTTTCTTGGCAGATACTTTAAATCTGATGTGGTTAATTCAACGTCAATTTAAGTATAAGTAAAAAAAAGAAAAAAAAAAGAAAAAAAGCGACAAGAAAAAAACTAGCGAAACAAATAAAAAGAAATTGACAACATGAAAATGTGTTCAAGTTCATTTAAATTGCACGATATGCTGATTTTCAAAAATATTTCACTTAAATACATTTTTATGCGTGCCTCAAAGATGTTGTCAATTTTCTTTATTCAAAAAGCGTCAATCTACGTATAACATCGACCGGAGTCTACTTATGCTAAGGTCTTTTGCCGCTACCGTTATTCGACCCGTCGGAGTTAATACTATCACAATGAAGAAGAAGAAGAAAACAGCTGAGTATGACAAATAAATGAATAAAAATAATCGAGGAATTAATAATGATGGGGAGCGCGCTGTCCTTATTGCTGATGTGTTGCATGTAGGTAATGTCAGACGTAGTTATCATTAACTCGTGGTTAAATTGATAATATAGATAAATTAGTAGACAATCAGTGTACGAATAAAAAATATATGGGCTAAGCGAATGGGTAAAATGTATATCATATTTATTTTAATTCTTATGCTCTGAATTATTTAAGGTATGTCTATAATATGCTAAAATGATTGTGAGTATATTAATAGGGGCTTGTAGGTATATCTGAATAATAAGAGTAAATATCTTATTTAATTTTAAGAAACTTTGATTTAAAGGAATTATAATTATTATTCTAATTCGATTTTAAAAAGGTTTAATAATAAACAGTTCAAAAGATTTGTGAATGCGTCTACTTTATGGGATAGAAAAGGAGAAATAATTTTGAGGACTATAAGTAATGTACGGTCTAGAGCTAGTAATAAGACATATATATTAAAAATAGCTTTGGGAGGATAGTGTTTATGAAATTCAGATAGAATTAATGTTGTAAGTAACTTAAGAATAGGTATTTGCACGGAATAGCAAAATATACAATATGAGGAAGAAATTCTTTTTTTGAAGTCATAAGTGTGGAGCTAGATTTACCGGGTGGATGTTCTGAATAGGAGTATAACTATTAGGCGGGGATTTATCACTGGGCTTTGCAAACTGGGCATATCTATATCTTCTTCTATGTCTACACGTAAAAAATATCGTTTGTTTTGTTTAGCAAATGATTCATAGATACTGTCGCATATGAACATAAGACGCATACATTAGAACCCTCATTGTATGGGATTGATCTTCGCCGGCTAGACAAATACAATGTATACAGTATGTTTTTAGACTTGAGTATCTTGATTAGGGTTGTGTAAAGCTCGTGTCATTATAATTGTTAAACGAACTAATGTGGTTGGAAATACGTACTTTGATGCGAAATGCCGTAGATCCTATATATGTGTGGAACTTTGATGTAGTGTTAGAATTAATGTTGAACATATGAAAAAAATATGCAAATATGATCAGTTATGAACAATATATTTGTTTTATCTTCCACTGTTATTCACCCATATATATATATATATATATATATATATATATATATATATATATATATATATATATATATGATTAAATACACATATGTGTGTTTTCAATATAGGGAATTTATTTCCGGCATTATTCAGTGTGTTATGTATTAAATTACATGTTTCGGTAATGTAAATTGTTTGTGCGGGTTACATTAGTTAACAGACGATCATTTAGTTCAAATCGGAATATAAGCAGTGAATAAAATAAAATAACAGATGAGGCTTTACAGGATTCGAATCTATGCTTCAGAAGAGTGATCACCTAATATAGACGTCGTATTAGGACACTTGTCCAACGACCCATACGTCTGGGGAAAGACGTAATTGTACAAATAACCCATCTTTCAAGCTTTGCAGCCGGTTCGAATCATGTACTAAAAACAGGTTTTACTGTCTGGTATTATTTGTTTATATACAGTCCCGATACTAAATAATCGCCTATCTATGAATATTTACCGGGTAAACAATAGCATCAACAAATAAGCAGCAACACACGTAACATACTGTATAACATAGGGTTAAATAATATTACTAAAATCTGGTGATAGCCCATTTTAATAATGGACTATTTCAAACTTTTAATTATTTCCTTTCTTTATTACCATAGCCTGTTAATAATATATATATATATATATATATATATATATATATATATATATATATATATATATATATATATATGTGTGTGTGTGTATATGTGTGTGTATATATATATATATATATATATATATATATATAGAGAGAGAGAGAGAGAGAGAGAGAGGAAAAAAGAAGAAGCGACACGGAAGTAAGAGTGATCAATACCTGATATTCCCAAATGGTCACCCATTTAGTACTGACCAGGCTCAACGTCGCTTAATTTTGGTAGTTATATGGAAACTGGTGTGTCAACGTGATTATGCCGTAATAATTAACACAGTATTAATATATTAAAAGATATACCCTATTTACATGCCCCCAGGAGGGTGGAGTCAGACACAAGATCATTTTTAAGGTGGAGAAAATACAGCCCCCTTGAAAGGCCACTGAATTTGGACAAAACTTAAAAGTGCCTCAGTCTACAACCTTCACTTATCGAGGACAGGAAAGATAAAATGTAGTGTCAGAACAGATATTACACTTTGCTCTTAACCAAATAGATAGTAGTATATTTTTGTTTATATATACGGGTACATGCACAAGACGCAACTAAGGTGATGTCCTCTTCTCCCTACTACTTCTTTCTCACAGAAGAGACGTTGCTAGTCTTTTTCAACTCTATCATCACTTTCATGACAGGTGCTTAGCTGAGCTCAAATCTATGGTTCCCCCTGGAAAACATTCACAACAAAAACTCGTCTAGCTACAACCACTGTCAATAATTTCCCTTTCTCCCTCTCTGTGCCTATAGATAAACAACACTTCCATCAGGAAAGTTTCTTTTTTAGAACTACCCGTCTGTGGAACACTATACCGCTGGGCTGTTTCTCAGCTGACTAGAACATTGCCGTTTTCACGTCCAATGTAAACAAATTCTTATTAAGCCGTCTTCCTAGATAATAAAATCCTGCCAAACTCCCACCTCCAATTACGGTGTTGTCTCACCGTTCAACTAGCACTCATTTACCCTTGTCCTCAAGTGGCTTTTTGGCCTTGATAAGTTGTGAGTCTGTAGTAAAAAAAACTACACATCTGCACACACTCAGTAAGGAAAACATGCGCATGAGAAGAGCGGACAACGTGAATCTATGCGAAAGGTGTAAACAGAGCGAGGAATCATTGAATAATAACATCAATCTTTAAATAGAAACTCGATCGCGTAAATATAAAGAAATGAAAAAAAAAAGAAAGAAGTACAACCTGGAACAGAGAAAAACTCTAAACCTAAACCTGCTGCTGAATGGAGTAGACCGTGCGACGTAAACAAATAAGACGCAACAACAACAACAACAACAACATACATTAAAAAAAAAGTGAATAAGCATAAAAAAACATGGCGGTTGTTGAGTAACAAACAGGCGTGGCGGGTCGGGGTGTTTAAAGAAAGGACGTCTCTAATATTGACCTAGAAATAGCCTGATCAACAGCAATGGCCGCGAGACAAGCGTAAATAAGATCGCCGGTTTGGTGGCTGGGGGTGATAGCTGGCGTATGGCGCCAAAAAAACAACTCCTTGTACTTTTAAGAGCTTTTCTTCTGTTTTTGTTTCGTCTTTAAATAAAAAAATAAATATGATTTTTGATAAGGAAGTCCACTTCATCCTAGTAATTTGTGATTATGACAACGATGGCAATACGATCAATATTACAATCATAAAATTAAAAAAAAACAAAAAACTTAAAAGTAGTTAACGCCATTGTATTATACAGACGACTAACATATATACAATTAGTTTATCTTTAATATTAACATACATATATGTTTCATCGTAAGATTCATCAGTGTAGTTATATATAACTGCATCACCACTCGTAAGATTCGAACCCCGGACTAAAGTAAACATTAACTTTTATCTGACGTAGTTACCCCCACGACCACTGAATAATAAACTATTCCAATTATTCATTTGATAAATATAGCATCAAGAGAGTGTTCGCACAAGCCCAGGGAGGGAAGTTTCATAATACTGCTTTAGTTACAAGCTTTTTATATTCCCCTTAAAGAATGCTCTTCTTTGAACGGAGCTTTAAATAATTATTTATAATAAGTATTTTCTAATATGCACATACATATATGTTTTATCTTAACTAAGACTCATCAGTGTGGCTATTTATAACCGTATCACCGGTCGCGTGATTCGAACCATAAAACTAAAGTCATTGTTTACTTCTATCCGAAGCCTTTACCAACATGAATGCTGAGACATATATGTCTCGAGATGCAATATTACCATTCATATATATATATATATATATATATATATATATATATATATATATATATATATATATATATATATATATAAAGAGAGAGATAGAGATATGTATATAAATATATATATATATGTATATATATAAATATATATATGTATATATATATACATATATTTGTATATTAATTTTAAACAAATAATATTAAATTATTTTTACCTAAATGCGCTAGCGTTTCTAGCTTTCGCTCTCATTAGTGCAGGGATGATAATCTCGGACTATCGCATATATATATATATATATATATATATATATATATATATATATATATATATATATATATATATATATATATATATATATATATATAGAAAGTGTTGGAAGTTTTTCAACTTTTAAAACTATATGAGAGAATAAAAACACTTTAAGTTCCGAATCCTTCGTTGTAAAATTCCTTTGCTTGCAAGTAAATTACTCTCTGGTAATCACTGTATTAGTTAGTTTCCAGGAATTTACGCTAGGCTTAATATTATTTTTTTTACCATAAAATTTGTTTCGGGATTCAAATACAAAACAGTATTTATCTCATGACTCTCCAGCAGTGTTGATCAAACACCACTTTCCTAAAAAGAAACAAACAAGAAAAAAAAAAACGTTCCGGATATTGAATTCATTTTTTGCTCCCCTATTTTGTTATAAAAATGTTTCTCTTTGCCTGAGTTGCTCGTCTTTAAATAAAAATGTATTTGCTATTTAGAAGACTACTGCATATTTATAATGTTCGGACGAATCTATTAAACTATTCATCATTCCCGCCTTTTGAATATTTATATCTTTTACGTATTTATATTATAATTTTTATTTATTTTAGGTTCGTCAAAAGCGTAAGGATGGCGAGTTATTGCTTTATTTAATTATCTCAACATTTTATTTTGATCTCCACCTTGTTTAAACATTCTTATTACTTAATCAACAGATTTAAATATGTTTATATATATTTATACTAAATCATAATAAACAACAGATTAAAATATGTTTATATATATTTATACTAAATCATAATAAACAACAGATTAAAATATGTTAATATATTTTATATTAAATCATGATAAACAACAGATTAAAATATGTATATATATATTTATACAAAATCATAATAAACAGTAGATTAAAATATGTTCATATATGTTTATACTAAATCATAAGAAACAATAGATTAAAATACGTTTATATATATTATTAAATTATCTAAACATTTTATATTGATCTCCACTTTGTTTAAACATTCTTATTACTTAAAAAACATGTTAAAATATGTTTATATATATTTATACTAAATCATAATAAACAGCAGATTAAATTATGTATATATATTATTTAATTATCTCAACATTTTATTTTGATCTCCACCGTGTTTAAACATTCTTATTACTTAAGCCACAGAGTAAAATATGTTTATATATATTTATACTAAATCATGAGTTACAACAGATTAAAATATGTGTACATATATTCATACAAAATCATAATAAATAGTAGATTTAAATATGTTTTTATATATTTATACTAAATTATAATAAACAACAAATTAAACATTTTTATATCTATTCATACTTAATCATAATACACAACAGATTAAAATATGTTCATATATATTTATACTAAATCATAATAAACAACAGATTAAAATACGTTTATATATATTTATACTAAATAATAATAAACAACAGATTAAAATATGTTAATATATATTTATACTAAATCATAATAACCAACAAATTAAAATATGTTCATATATATTATTTAATTATCTCAAAATATTATTTTGATCTCCACCTTGTTTAAACATTCTTATTACTTAAGCAACAGATTAAAATATGTTTATATATATATTTATATTAAATCATAATAAACAACATATTAACACATGTTTATACATATTAATACTAAATCATAATAAACAACAGATTAAAATATCTTTATATATATTATTTAATTATCTCAACATTTTATATTGATCTTCAACTTGTTTTAACATTCTTATTACTTAAGCAACAGATTAAAATATGTTTATATATATTTATACTAAATCATAATAAACAACATATTAAAATATGTTTATACATATTTATACTAAATCATGATGAACAACAGATTAAAATATGTTTATATATATTTATACTAAATCATAATAAACAACAGATCAAAATATGTTTATATATATTATTTAATTATCTTAACATTTAATTTTGATCTCCACCTTGTTTAAAAATTCTTATTACTTAATCAACAGATTATAATATGTTTATATACATTTATACTAAATCATAATAAACAACAGATTAAAATATGTTTATATATATATATTATTTAATTATCTCAACATTTTATTTTGATCTACACCTTGTTAAACATTCTTATTACTTAATAAACATATTAAAATATTTATATATATTTATACTAAATCATAATAAACAACAGATTAAAATATGTTTATATATATTATTTAATTCTCTCAACATTTTATTTTGATCTCCACCTTGTTTTAACATTCTTATTTCTTAAGAAACAGATTAAAATATGTTTATATATATTTATACTAAATCATAATAAACAAATTATTAAAATATGTTTACATATATTTATACTAAATCATGATAAACAACAGATTAAAATATGTTTATATATATTATTTAATTATCTCGACATTTTATTTTGATCTCCACCTTGTTTAAACATTCTTATTACTTAATCAACAGATTAAAATATTTATATATATATTTATACTAAATCATAATAAACAACAGATTAAAATATGTTTATATATATTATTTAATCATCTCAACATTTTATTTTGATCTACACCTTGTTTAAACATTCTTATTACTTAAGCAAAAAATTAAAATATGTTTATATATATCTTTACTAAGAATGAATTAATCAAAGTGTTTTCCCCTACGACTCTTTCTTATATATATATCAATCACATAAATTACATGGTAAGATATTCGTCAGTTTGGAAGTTCTATTTTAAAAATCTTCTACTTTGATTTACTTGTTTGTAAATAACTCAAGTAACCTATTTCTAACTAATTTTCTATCTATCAAATTCGCCTGTCAATTATATGTTGTGTGATTCGCCACTCTTATGTTGTACGTCATCAATTAATCTCGCACCGCCAGTATCTTACTTCCGCTTTCTATTTGTTAAAAGCCGAGATATATAAAGAAGGCAAATAAAAAAAGATTAAAATAGTTTAGTATAAACAAAATGGAATACCACCACATGCAGTAATAATATTTAAACCGGGAATTGAAAGGAAAAGAGAGCAGGGAAGAGAGAGTGAGAGAGAAAGAAAGAGATAGAGAGAAAAAATACATAAACAATGCAGAGAGAGGATACTTTTTTATTTTACCTTTTTAATTTAATATTTAACTGGCTTTGTAAACTCCCCGTTTCTGGCTTCATATGTTTAATCCCAGGTGAATGCATTTCCTAGCGGGTCACACTATTTCTAGTAATTCTATAGTAATAAGTAGTATTATTACATATCTAACCACGACTAGGTTTAAAAGTCCTATTATTTAAACTAGAATACCCCATGGACATATGGTCTAACGGTCAATAGCGTTGATTGACAATCAGTTTTAAGTTAAACCTTTTGAAGGTTGAACGTTCAATCCTTACTATGAAACCAATACTATTACTTGGTCTTGGCTGACGGAATGTAAAACAATCCATCCCCATAGATAAAAACGTTCATTCCAAATTCGTACAAGTTCCCGATTTTTTCATAAAGATTTGCAAATTCAAAACGATGCACTTCAAGATGTTTGAATATTACATCGACTGAAACACAGGCAAAATAACCCAAATAATACCCATCATAATCTATATCCAAGCTATTTTAGTATACGTGTTTGTCCGATAATAAAAAAAGGAACCCGTTTTACCCTTGCTTCCAAAGCCTACACTCTATTGTAATTATTTTTCTTACCTTTTTTCTAATGTATAATTTTCAATTTTCATCTTATAAATTAAACTTGAAAAATATCCGCCTCGGACAAAACAGTCCTTAGCCACTTTTATGTCACCTTACGAAGATAAAAATCAACATATGATGATACTAAACCTTATGTCTTAAATACTTATTCAACTTTTTTATCAAAATCCAATACATGATTTTGATTCTCAAACATGTCACTAATTTAAGGCATTACCTTAAGGGGGCTTAAGAAGTAATTGAAATTCAAGGAATCCTACTGTATTAACATCTAATGGTTATAGAATCAAATTTTATGCAAATCAAAATATATGTATTTTTAAATAAGAATTTATGTCGATATCATGCCCTTCATAACCCTTTAAAGTACTCGCAACAGATTAACATTTGGGATATATTTTTACTTGATGTCTGATACTTATTTTTAAACTTTCACAAAATTGCAAGTCTCTTAATTTTTACGAAGAGATTCATTCCCTTTTATCCGCTTTGCATACCACTAAATTAAAATATATAGCGATCATGACGATCCCTCATGCCTAGCAGCTATATTGCAAATTAAACGATAATCAGTTAATCATTTACAGAATGACTTCTGTATATAAACCTATACGAATGTAATATATAACATACACATATATAAACCTATACGAATGTAATGTAAGAAGTACCCATATATAAACCTATACGAATGTAATATATGACGTACACATATATAAACCTATGCCGAATGTAATATATGACGTACACATATATAAACCTATTCGAATGTAATATATAACGTACAAATATAGAAACATATATGACTGTAATATATAACGTACGCATATATAAAGCTATACGTATGTAATATATAACGTGCACATATATAGACCTATACGAATGTAATATATAAAGTAAACATATATATAAACCTACACTAATGTGATATAAGAAGTACACATATACAAACCTATACGAATGTGATATATAAGATACACATATATAAACCTATACGAATGTAATATATAACGTACACATATCTAAACTTATATGACTGTAAGATATAACGTACAAAATATTAACCTATACGAATGTAATATATAACATACACATATATAAACCTATATGAATGTAATATATAACGTACACATATATAAATCTATAAGAACGTGATATATAAAGTACATATATATAAACATATACGAATGTAATATATGAAGTACACATGTATAAACCTATACGAATGTAATATATAACGTACATATATATAAACCTATACGAATGTTACATATAACATACACTTATATAAACCTATACGAATGTAATATATAACGTACACATATATAAACCTATACGAATGTTATATATAACGTACACATATATAAACATATACGAATGTAATATATAAAGTACACATATATAAAGCTATACGAATGTAATATATAAAATACAAAATATAAACCGATACAAACGTAATATATAACGTATACATATATACACCAATACGAATGTAATATATAACGTACACATATATAAACCTATACGAATGTAACATATAACATACACGTATATAAACCTTCACGAATGTAATATATAACGTACACATACATAAGCTTATACGAATGTAACATATACCATACACATATATCAACCTATACGAATGTAATATATAACGTACATATATAAAAACCTATATGAATGTAATATATAACATACGCATTTATAAAGCTATACGAATGTAATATATAAAATACAAAATATAAACGGATACGAAAGTAATATATAACGTATACATATATAAACCACTACGAATGTAATATATAACGTACACATATATAAACCTATACGAATGTTACATATAACATACACATATATAAACCTTCACGAATGTAATATATAACGTACACATACATATAGCTATACGAATGTAACATATAACATACACATATATAAACCCATACGAATGTAATATATAACGTACACATATAAACACCTATATGAATGTAATATATAACATACGCATTTATAAAGCTATACGAACGTAATATATAACGTGCACATATATAAACCTATACGAATGTAATATATAAAGTACACATATATAAACATATACAAATGTAATATATAACGTACACATGTATTAAGCTATACGAATATAATATATTACGTACACATATATACACCTATACGAATGAAAAAGATAACCTACACACATATACACCTATACGAATGTGATATATAAAGTACACATATATAAACCTATACGAATGTAATATATAACGTACACATATAAACACTTATATGAATGTAATATATAACATACGCATTTATAAAGCTATACGAACGTAATATATAACGTGCACATATATAAACCTATACGAATGTAATATATAAAGTACACATATATAAACATATACAAATGTAATATATAACGTACACATGTATTAAGCTATACGAATATAATATATTACGTACACATATATACACCTATACGAATGAAACAGATAACCTACACACATATACACCTATACGAATTTAATATATAAAGTACACATATATAAACCTATACGAATGTAATATATAACATACACATATATAAACCTATACGGATCTTATATTAGAAGTACACATATATAAACTGATACGAATGTAATATATAAAGTACACATATATAAACCTATATGAATGTAATATATGAAGTACACATATACCTACATATACGAATTTAATATATTACGAACACATATATAAACCTATACGAATGTTGTATATAACGTACACATATATAAACCTATGCGAATGTAATATATAAAGTATACATATATACACCTATACGAATGTAATATATGACGTACACCTGTATAAACCTATACCGAATGTAATATATTACTTACACATATAAAAACCTATACGAATGTAATATATAACATACACATATATAAACATATATTAATGTAATATATAACGTTCGCATATATAAACCTATACGTATGTGATATATAACGAGAACACATATATCACCCAATACGAATGTTACATATAACATACACATATATTAACCTATACGTATGTAATATATAACATACACATATATAAACCTATAAGAATGTAATATATAACGTACACATATATAAATCTATACGAATGTAATATATAAAGTACATATATATAAACATATACGAATGTAATATATAAAGTACACATGCATAAACCTTCACGAATGTAATATATAACGTACATATATATAAACCTATACGAATGTAACATATAACATACATTTATATAAACCTATACGAATGTAATATATAACGTACACATATATAAATCTCTACGAAGGTTATATATAACGTACACATATATAAACATATACGAATGTAATATATAAAGTACACATATATAAAGCTATACGAATGTAATATATTAAATACAAAATATAAACGGATACGAAAGAAATATATAACGTATACATATATAAACCAATACGAATGTAATATATAACGTACACATACATAAACGTTCATGAATGTAATATATAACGTACACATACATAAGCCTATACAAATGTAACATAAACATACACATATATAAATCTATACGAATGTAATATATAACGTACACATATAAAAACTTATATAAAAGTAATATATAAAATACGCATTTATTAAGCTATACGAACGTAATATATAACGTGCACATATATAAACCTATACGAATGTAATATATAAAGTACACATATATAAACACATACAAATGTAATACATAACGTACACATGTATTAAGCTATACGAATATAATATATTACGTACACATATATACACCTATACGAATGAAACAGATAACCTACACACATATAAACCTATACGAATGTAATATATAAAGTACACATATATAAACCTATACGAATGTAATATATAACATACACATATATAAACCTATACGGATGTAATATTAGAAGTACACATATATAAACCTATACGAATGTAATATATAAAGTACACATATATAAACCTATACGAATGTAATATATAACGTACACATATACCTACATATACGAATTTAATATATTACGAACACATATATAAACCTATACGAATGTTGTATATAACGTACACATATATAAACCTATGCGAATGTAATATATAAAGTATACATATATACACCTATACGAATGTAATATATGACGTACACCTGTATAAACCTATACCGAATGTAATATATTACTTACACATATAAAAACCTATACGAATGTAATATATAACATACACATATATAAACATATATTAATGTAATATATAACGTTCGCATATATACACCTATACGTATGTGATATATAACGAGAACACATATATCACCCAATACGAATGTTACATATAACATACACATATATTAACCTATACGTATGTAATATATAACATACACATATATAAACCTATAAGAATGTAATATATAACGTACACATATATAAATCTATACGAATGTAATATATAAAGTACATATATATAAACATATACGAATGTAATATATAAAGTACACATGCATAAACCTTCACGAATGTAATATATAACGTACATATATATAAACCTATACGAATGTAACATATAACATACATTTATATAAACCTATACGAATGTAATATATAACGTACACATATATAAATCTCTACGAAGGTTATATATAACGTACACATATATAAACATATACGAATGTAATATATAAAGTACACATATATAAAGCTATACGAATGTAATATATAAAATACAAAATATAAACGGATACGAAAGAAATATATAACGTATACATATATAAACCAATACGAATGTAATATATAACGTACACATACATAAACGTTCATGAATGTAATATATAACGTACACATACATAAGCCTATACGAATGTAACATAAACATACACATATATAAATCTATACGAATGTAATATATAACGTACACATATAAAAACTTATATAAAAGTAATATATAACATACGCATTTATTAAGCTATACGAACGTAATATATAACGTGCACATATATAAACCTATACGAATGTAATATATAAAGTACACATATATAAACACATACAAATGTAATATATAACGTACACATGTATTAAGCTATACGAATATAATATATTACGTACACATATATACACCTATACGAATGAAACAGATAACCTACACACATATAAACCTATACGAATGTAATATATAAAGTACACATATATAAACCTATACGAATGTAATATATAACATACACATATATAAACCTATACGGATGTAATATTAGAAGTACACATATATAAACCTATACGAATGTAATATATAAAGTACACATATATAAACCTATACGAATGTAATATATAACGTACACATATACCTACATATACGAATTTAATATATTACGAACACATATATAAACCTATACGAATGTTGTATATAACGTACACATATATAAACCTATGCGAATGTAATATATAAAGTATACATATATACACCTATACGAATGTAATATATGACGTACACCTGTATAAACCTATACCGAATGTAATATATTACTTACACATATAAAAACCTATACGAATGTAATATATAACATACACATATATAAACATATATTAATGTAATATATAACGTTCGCATATATAAACCTATACGTATGTGATATATAACGAGAACACATATATCACCCAATACGAATGTAATATATAAAGTACACATATATAAACCTATACGAATGTAATATATAACGTACACATATATAAACCTATACGAATGTAAGATATAACATACACAATATAAACCGATACGAATGTAATATATAACGTATACATATATAAACCAATAAGAATGTAATATATAACGTACACACATATAAACCTATACGAATGTAACATATAGCATACATATATATAAACTACACGAATGTAATATATAACGTACACATATATAAACCTATACGAATGTAACATATAACATACATACATATAAACCTATACTAATGTAATATATAACGTACACATATATAAACCTATACGAATGTAACATATAACGTACACATATATAAACCTATATGAATGTAACATATAACGTACACATATATTAACTTTTACTTATGTAATATATAACGTACACATATATAAACCTATACGAATGTAATATATAACATATATATATATATATATATATAAACCTATTTGTATGTAATATATAACGTGCACATATATAAACCTATACGAATGAAATATATACAGTACACATATATAAACATATGCGAATGTAATATATAACGTCTACATATATAAGCGTATACGAATATAATATATAACGTACACAATATAAACTGATACGAATGTAACATATAACGTACACATATATAAACCTAAACGAATGTAATATATAACGTACACATATATAAACCTGTACGAATGTAATATATAACGTACACATACATAAACTTATACAAATGTAGTATATAACGGACACATATATAAACCTATACGCATGTAATACATAACGTACACATATATAAAGCTATAAGAATGTGATATATAACGTACACCTATACGAATGTACTATATAAAGTACACATATATACACTTATACGAATGTAATATATAACGTACAAATATATAAATCTTTACGAATGTAATAGATAACGTACACATATATAAACCTATACGAATGTAACATATAACCTACACATAAATAAACCTATACGAATGTAATATATAACCTACACATATATAAACATATACGAATGTAATATATAACTTACACATATATAAATTTAGATGAATGTAATATGGAACGTACACATTTATGAACCTATACGTAGGTAATATATAACGTACACATATATACACCTATAAGAATGTGATATATAACGTACACATACATAAACTTATACGAATGTAATATATAACGTACACATATATAAACCTATACGAATGTAATATATCACGTACACATATATAAACCTATACAAATGTAATATATTACGAAAACATATATAAACTGATACGAATGTAATATGTAACGAAAACATATATAAACCTATACGAATGTAATATATAACGTACACATATATAAACTTATACGAATGTAATATATAACGTACACATATATAAATCTATACGAATGTAATATATAACGTACACATATGTAACCGATACGAATTTAATATATAACGTAAACATATATAAACATGTAGGAATGTATCATATAACATACACATGTATAAACCGATACGAGTGTAATATATAACGTACACATATATAAACCGATACGCATATAATATAAACGGATACGCATACTGAACTGTATACGAATGTACACGTAAAACCATGTTTATTTATGTTGGATACGAACGAAAATTCCATGATATTTTAAACAAAAACTCTAATAAAAACGTACTACCACCATTGGGATTCTTGTAAATCTTGGCCTTAGTTATGTTAGATTTTAGCGTAGGGCCTTTTAAATTCTTAAAATCACATACTGTAGAAAAATAAATTGACATACTAGTGATTTAATAGTTAAATAATTTGGAGAGTAAAAGTAATTCTGCTTGTGAAAACTACGTAGAAAATCGATGCGACTAAAGTTTTGGCTTCGAAAATTATAAATGTTGTGATATTTAACCTTTATCAGAAGGTGTATAGATTATTAGAATAAACATAACAGTAAGAGGTAAAACATTTCTTCTTCACTGGAATGTGTCATGATCTTGAAGAGATCCCTTTATACAAACATATATACACATTATTGTTCTTATAATACTTTTCATCTGTTGAATATCAATCCTACCAAATATCCAATTCGTATGTTTTATAGGCTACAAGTAGTAAGAAGACACACACATATATATATATATATATATATATATATATATATATATAAAAAGTTAGGTATATATATATATTTATAAAGTTATGTATATATATATATATATATATATATATATATATATATATATTTACATTTATAAAGTTAGGTATGTATATATACATATACATATATATATATATCATCATCAGGATGATAAAATAGAGAAAAAAAATGTCATGCAAGTACAGATACATGTAGGGTAGACATATTTTTCCCCACTCATTCTTTTCTACATTCATTTCTATTTCTCCAACAAATACGGACGTCCACTCAGCAGTTGGCCACTATTTCATTCTATATTTCCCAATATGTCTACCCTACATGTATCTGTACTTGCATGACATTTTTTTCTCTATTTTATCATCCTGATGAAGTCTTATAAATAAAGACGAAACGTTGATGTACACATAAAAAACATCCATTTTTTGGTTTTCCTTTTTCATTTTCCCATCACGTCGGATTACTTTCATCCTTCTCTTCCCATATATATATATATATATATATATATATATATATATATATATATATATATATATATATATATATATATCACAATACTAAATGAGAGTTTGTTTCCCGAAAGCTTTTTTCTCATATAGTTTAACTAGAAGAATACCGGCTCCAGTAAAATAAATTCCCCGAATCGAACATTTTTGCATCATTTGGATGTCCCTCCGAAGATTAAAATCAAAATGGCATGATACTGAACACTCAAGGTTTCCAGTCTTATACTTTCCAAACTAAGCAATACAGACATTTGTTTTACAATAACACTCACAAGAAACATCGGATATACGTATTCGAAATTTTAAGAGGGTTCCTTCTACATTAGTCACTAAGAGGTGAGAACAGTAGATAGTCGGCACATAGAAAGTAACGTGGAGATTCAGTGTCTTCATCGGAGAATTAAATACGTATGATACAAATTTCATCAACATATATTTGAAGTTTTAAAAAAAAGTTCGGCGTATAGCTTCTTAAGCTTAGGCGGTCACTTAGAGATTTAGGATCATTTCTATCGGTTTCTTCAGAAAATGTTATATATAGGATAAAAATAGAAACTATTTGAAGTTTTAAAAGGGTTATCGTCTCATTGCCCCTTTACAGGTGCACTTGGAGATTCGGAAATACTTTCAGTATCTTCTCATATAATAATACACTTTAAGATTTCATGTTTCTTTGTATAGGAAACACACAAACATGAAACACGCATACCCACAGACATTGAGTTTTATATATAGAGAGAGAAAGCTATTATATGTTTTAGTGTAGGTGTTAGGATTTAAAAAAAATCTTTTTGTTTTTCAGATGGAGACTGCAATGAAGATGATAAAAATGAGAATGTTGAATAATACCCATGACTTTAGTGTTGTATATGGCCGATACCATTTGGGATGTTGTAGGCCAGTATGAGCTCATAACGACATAACAAGCAAACAGCATCCCCAAATAAAACGACCTTTAAAAGCAGCAATTACATCCGGGTCATACACGGCAACATGCGCCATCACGCATCAGTAGACATCGTCATTTCAGTTTGTATTTTAATATCATGTTACTTCTATTTAAACAGTTTTCAAACAACGGTTATATAAATAGATATGACAAATTAGAAACATAAATACTTGCCGTAACAGTCTTACCAAAGAGTGTTAAGAATATAGTCATCTTTACTCCATTTCCCACCTCATGAAATAGAAGGGGCAGATTTTTTTAATGTCTATTTAAGAGGTCGGTTTTCTAAAAACTGATAGGCCGAAAACATTGCATATCGAAGATAATTTTTCTCATGACATATGACACCCAGTGATTAAACACCTACTACAACCCTGTTTACTATTTCGCTATTTAAAACTAATAAGCCAAAACACTTACGGAAATGGTAGATAGATCTACAGAAAAATTTGAGAGCTTTTTATCGAGTATGTTGTACGTGATATAAACACGGGTCACCGATTCTCGGCTCACAAGATTTTCACAAGATTTAAACAGTAGTGAATAAGAAAAATGAAAAAAAGCTGATTCATCTAATAGAGTATTTACATTTGTTATTGTACAAACATCGTATATTCATTGGCTAAGATCACAGTGTAGTATCTGTTCCGATGGATACTGCACCCTATAGACCGGTGTCGTCCTGGCCTTCGAGTCTTAATTCCGCTGGTTTGTGGGGTTTTCTGTGCAGTTCTATGAGGTCCACCCTCCCAGGCTTTGCCCTCCCTCTTTGGGGTGGAGTAAGTTTATCGCTTACTGCCTGAGGCGCCCCTACTGGGGAATGCCGACAGGGCTGCCCAGACATTTTTTGTAGGCCAGAGTGCTCTGCCTTCTCGAGTGTGCTGGCTTTTCAAATCCTACTTTCCCGACCTTGTGTTACATTTTACCGCTGTGGGAGAAAGATACATACAATCGTATATTCATTGTTATAGATAATATGAACAATTACGATTGGTTTAGTGAAGTAATATAAGGAACATAAATGTTTACTCATTTCCTATAATAGGTAAAAATTATGTTAGGTAGAACATAATAAACTATACATCTGGTAAAAAAACATCGATTAACAAGAGCGTTTTATCGATATACATTCAAGCGGATTCGGTTTGGTATCAATGATTGTTCCAATTATCCTTGATTACACACATTCAGTAAACACCCCTCATAATAATGTCTAATTAAGCATTTGTTTGTGCGTGTCTGTTCCTAATATACAAATGAAACCAAACTTTGCATGAATAATTCCATAGATGCCGGGTACTTGATGAGGGTTTTGTGGACATGTTAATACTTCAAATTTTGTTGCGGCTCTTCTTGTTAGTGGTGGAGGTGGGCGAGTCAGACCTGCTTGCAGCGTCCACATGGAGACTTTCATATCGTCTGCTTTCGATTGAGGTCCTTCTCGTAGATTTGGAGTCCTTAATTTTTAATGAAGAATTTCAGGTTACACCCGACAGCGATCTATACTAGGACCAGGGCGTGTACGAAGTCGTTGAGTAAGGTCGTCATATGCAGATATTGAGGGGGTTTCACATGCGCCAATGATAAGTGAACGTTCTTGCTCGCCGTAGATTGTCCAGACACGCATTGGCAAAAACGACCAGAGGCCAAACCAATTTGCCAAAGTTCCCCATGATATAGTTTTGACATTTTCGTTGCCAAAATTCTATCGCGTTAAAGAGGAGTTAGGCTGTTGTTACTACTACTGCTACTACTACTACAACTACTACTACTACTACTACTACTACTACTACTAAAAAAACTCAGTAAATAGAAATGTTGTAGACAAAAGGAAGAAATAATAAATCACATCAAATGCAACCAGATCAAAATGAAACCAAAACTGTCTTTTCACAGAAACATAGAGACAAAGAAAATGACAATTGTACTAATAAATATGTATATATAAATAAAAAAAAAAAAAAAAAAAAATATATATATATATATATGTACATTATATATAAATATACATATATATATATATACATATATATATATATATATACATATATATATATATATATATATATATATATATATATATATATATATATATGCGTGTGTTTGTGTGTATGGACATCCATATATATTTATATATATATATACGTATATATATATCTATATATATATATTTATTTATATCTATACCTACATATATATATATATATATATATTTATTTATTTATATCTACATATGTATATATATATATATATATATATATATATATATATATATATATATATATATATTATCTTTGTCGCGAATCTGTTATATCGTACTTAAGTTAATAGAATCAATACTCTTGAACGCAAAGTTATGAAGAAATCTGAACACCATTTTAATCTCGCTCTCACATAACAAGTAACAAATAAATATACATACTATTTGTAGTCTTTTTGTCATTAGAAGGGTTATCACTTCTCAAAATCTCTTTCCTCCCACTGACCGACATTTTTTGTTTTCTCTTTTTATTAACTGGTGTCATCTTCTCTTGTGTACCGAATAGTGATTCGACAGCACTAAGAGAAGAACACCACTTAACCTGTGGAAGTTATAACCTTTTACGTTATTATGAAACTGAGCTTTCAACCGATCGATGTGCTCTTAAACTAAAGCTATAAACTGATTTGATATGTAAGACGCATCTTGTTAAATATGTCTTTCTAGATATTACACCATCACGAACTAACTATATGTCCATGTTGACAATCAAACTCATTCTTTTTTATGTATGGTAACAGTTTTATATATATATATATATATATATATATATATATATATATATATATATATATTCAAATACATAACATAGCGAATAGCTACATTTTAAAACTTGCACATGTACAAAAGTACAGTGTTTTTTTTAAACTTACATGCACATGTCTATATTGTTTATTTTTCATTACATGCACATTGGTATAATGGGTATATACATATATATATATATATATATATATATATATATATATACATATATATATATATATATATATATATATATATATATATTCAAATACATAACATAGCGCATATCTACATGTTAAAACTTGCACATGTACAAAAGTACAGTGTTTTTCTTTTAACTTACTTACACATGTCTATAGTGTTTATTTTTAATTACATGCACATGGGTATAATGTATATATATATATATATATATATATATATATATATATATATATATATATTCAAATACATATCAGTGAATATCTACAGTTTAAAACGTGCACATGTACAAGAGTATAGTGTTTTTCTTTTAACTAACATACACATGTCTACAGTGTTTATTTTTAATTAAATGCACATGGGTATAATGTATATACACACACACACACACACACACACACACACACACATATATATATATATATATTCAAATACATATCAATAAATATCTACAGTTTAAAATGTGCACATGTACAAGAGTATAGTGTTTTTCTTTTAATTTGCATACACATGTCATGTACATGGGTATAATGGGTATATATATATATATATATATATATATATATTCAAATACATAACAGCGAATATCTACATTTTAAAACTTGCATATGTACAAGAGTATAGTGTATTTCTTTTAACTTAAATGCACATGTCTATAGTGTTTATTTTTAATTCAATGTACATGGATATAATGATTTTACTGTCGACATGCACATGGTTATATTGTATTTTGTGACTTACAAACAAATGGCTATAGTATTATCTTTTACTTACAATCACATAAATAGTCTGTAACAATTCGAACAGCTAGATTTGCAAAAGGACATTTGAATTATTATGGGTAATCTCGTCGAAAAATGATTGCTTTCATATCTGTAATTACACGTCTTGACTGATTTTTCTTATCAGGTGAATAACCTACAGAACTCAACTAGATTTAACGTGTGAAAACGATTTGTAAGAGTATAGATAACGTTTTAAAATTCTTACAAATCGTTTACCCACGTTTAAACTACGCGGGTGTCTGTATTTTGGTTGGTTTACGAATTCCTGAGTGTTGACTATTATATACTTTTACCTCGCAAATTCAAAGCTATGTTGATGGTAACATTATATATTCATTCAATCAAATATTGTAGCTAAAATTCTAGCCGATGTTTTATATGATACATTTTTGGAATTTGGTATATTAGGACTACTGTTCTCATCTTGGGTGTTTTTTCACAACGTTTCGGCCGATGTAACCTCCAACCATCTTCAGGTGTACCTTGTCGAACTCGGGAATCTTTCCGTCGAACTCGGGAATCTGGACGAAGTTCTACAAGGTACACCTGAAGAAGGTCGGAGGTTACATCGGCCGAAACGCTATGATAAAAACACCCAAGATGAGAACAGTAGTCCGAATATACCAAATTCTTACTAATTATCAACCCTCATCTAAAAAATTCCGAAACATGATAAATTTTATTAGATGTTATGTCTTACATTTAAAATCTTAGTGAATCTATTTCCGTACTTATCCAGGTATTGGTCAACTTTCAGACAAACCTTTATAGTTTTTAGTTGTTAAAATCTTGCCAATTCTGATACTAAATTAGATTTGTAGTCTCTCAAGCAGAAATAGTCAGCAGTTTTTATATTTGCTGAAATTAGATAGTAACGGTATTAGACCACGTGCTTTTATATTTTGTAATAATTTAGTGGTTTTGTTTTCTATTATAAATTGGGTTATTTATTCAATGAAAAGTTTGCCATAAAACATATACCAATAATCAGGCAGCTATTCTAAAATATCAATATGAGTTATTCTGGAGATTAACTTTC
Organism: Sepiola atlantica; assembly: GCA_963556195.1. Classification (NCBI taxonomy): domain Eukaryota; kingdom Metazoa; phylum Mollusca; class Cephalopoda; order Sepiida; family Sepiolidae; genus Sepiola; species Sepiola atlantica. The sequence goes on from OY744530.1 coordinate 89,081,626, forward strand.
AAACGGGGTACGAAATGGTTTGTTTCATTTAATCCAGTTAAGACTCAGCTCGTGTCTTTCAATTGTAGGCGTGTCCCTTTTCTTCCTGAGATTTTCATGGATGGCTCTGCTCTGTAGGAGAAATCGACTTTGAAACTTCTTGGTCTTTCTCTCTCATCAAATTTTTATCGGAGTTCATATATTAAATCCATTGCTCTTTCTGTTTTTCGTAAAGTATGTTCTCTCTATAGCTCAAACACTTTCTTACACCATATGCTATTATCTATGTCTCCAAATCTACAATCAGACCATGTATGGAGTACTGTTGTCATATTTCGGCTTGGGAATCTCTGTCCGATTTGAGGGTTCTTGATAAGGTGAAGACACGTATCGGTAATTTTATTTACTCTACCCTTTCTTCTTCTCTGCACACTCTATCTCACATACATGATGTTGCTAGTCTCAGTCTTTTCTATAAATACTATTATGGCATGTGTTCTTCAGAATTATGTTATATATTCTCTGCTTACTTTGTTCCAGCTCGCTTGACTCGTTGGTCTAGTGATCTGCATCAATTCGCTGTTTTTATACCTCATTGTAATACACGTCATAATTCTAGTATCTTCTTTCCTATAACTGCAGGCGTGTTGAAGTCTCTTTCCGCTAACTGTTTTTCTCCTACCTGAAACCTTGACCTTTTCAAGACAAAGGCCAATAGGCATCCTCTGTCTTTGCGATAATCATATTTCGTTCTTGTGAGCTCCTTACATCAAGTGGCTTCATGCTTTGTCTGGAGCGATTTTAATTAAAAAAAAAACACCCATTATATATTCTGTTACAGTTGCCTTGCTTGCATTTTTAGTCTCATGGTGTAAACCGACATAAATGAAGCGAAATTCGTGTTCGGTGCGAGTAAGTCTTTAGTGTTTCTAAAAAATACACTCAGAAAGTTATTACAAGGCTGGACCCAGAGTATTAATGTACACCAGTAACTTAGAAGTCAATATTTCACGCATTGTTGGTGAATACAGTATAAGCGTCTGCCATAACTTCGATACGTGACCCATGTCTTACTGTTATACAACTCAATAAATAAATTAGAGGCTTATATGTAATATAAATTCGGACCCCTTTTCTATAATTTCACGAAAGTTTAAGCTATTTTGCACAACCGTCAATGCACTCCTTTATACAGCGAGCATATATTCGACGGATTACTCTCGAAGTAGAAAAAAAGGTACTATATATTTTAAACGTATATCTAATAAAATGTCTGTTTGTGAATAAAGTTCGAATGGGTTATTTTATAAATGTTGATGGATAAATAAAACTTATCGCAAGGCGCAGAAAAAAAGGGCGACATATTAGAATGTGGATTTCATGCTATGTGAGTACGGATGAATTGCCGTCATCTGTATAAGAACGTTAGTCAAGGGACTCAAAAATGTTTGGGAATATTTTACAACTAACACGCTTGCATCTGGTTTGAAATCTCATGTATATTCGCGCTGTTCCTTAATGTAGCCATCAATATTATGACAAAAACGAGTGCAAAATATAGTTGCCGATATTATAGCCCTTGAAGCACTGAAATTAGTTATATAAGCTTTCGCAAAATAGTGCGCTCATGTGCAATAAACAGATCATATTAATGAAATTATTAGGCTAACCAAATTTGTGAAAGATTTTTCAAAGGGCCTCACGATTCACTGACTCAATCGCATTGATAAAAAGGAAGTTGATGTTCGAAATAATTTCTGTAGTTCTTACGGTGAAAACTATATCTAACATTTCATGATGTTATCTAAATACGCACTGTGACTTCTAATATAGCATTAACGTGACGGTACCTTTACATTTATTTAAAGTAGTGCTTGTAAACGGTTTACGTACAAGATTCAACGAAAGTTGACACATATAACTTTGTTTTGTAATGGAATACGTTGTATCCTGCTCTCATGTAATAATCAGTCAGCATTCTAGTCTTTAATCTGTAAAGTAACTGATATTATTCTAACATATTCTGGAGCACAGCTAACATTATTTTGAATGAAAATGCCTTAATATCCTCTTCACGAGCTAGTTATTCAGTATAGTTGTTTTAAAGATAGCTGCAGTGGATTGAGAAAAACCTCGTTGTTTACATAATATAGATCACAATATTACATATCACAAATGAGTTATTGGCTTTTCAAATGTTTTCCTGGTGGCAAAAAGCACTTTTTTTTATTACGAATGACCAACCATGTATCACGGCTAAAAGCCACTCGAGGATGAGTTGAATAATGAAGAATATTATGAGAGGAACGGAAATGCTGAATGGAATGAACAACATTTTATTACATATGAAGACGATTTATGACAGGTATTTGTTGACATTGGATTTGAGGACAACCATGTTGTAAACTACAAGAAAGCCATCCTGTAGTAATGTGTTCCACTGATGGGAAGTTCTTAGAAATAAACTCTGTTCGTAGAAATTTGATGTTAGGCACATGGTGGAATAAAGAAAAGTTCTAGAAAACGTGTTTTTGTACTATTGCAAGCCAGAACGGAGTACTCCTAGCTACATATCCCCAGGTGTAACAAAAGTTCTCCATCATATGATGAATCTTAGCTTAATATAGGTAAGTCATCAGGAGTTAGGTACTATCTGGGGCGATAGAAGAATCCAATAACCTTTTCACCAACCAATATATCATTTGATATTCACCGTGTTTTTAAACTAGGGTTCGTTGTTTGTTTACTTCTTTCATCTGCAAATATGAAGGTGACGGTGGTTAAGTGGATATCGACACAGACTGAACACCTGGGTGTTCCAAGTTCCAATCCATCGATTCCTCCGTATCACTGTCACGTAGGGTTGTTAACAACTTTCTCGTGGTTTTTCCCGTGAATACCCGATGTCTTTCCAGAAAGATTTCTAACTAAAAAAACATCGGGGAAACTAATGCCAACACCAGAATCATCTGATTCACACAAAAGAAGCTGATAATATCCATTTAGATTTTTGACTTCACTTTGTATTTTCCAGAGCCCTGAAACTCGTAATTCTGGCAATCTGAATTATTGCAAGCCTTTTTTTAATGTCAGCTTTGCTCTATTCTCTTTCATAATAATATGTGAACCATGTTTCATCTGACTGGGTATGTACATTCATCCCACAGCATTACAACCTCTGATTGATTTGGCATATTGAAGCGACATTCATGGCGTGTCAACGTTTTTGTGGCTTCAGTTCTTTAAGCTTAAAATTTCGCCAGTTCTTTCGTTGTTCTCAGCTGAACAACAGGTGGCGTAGTTCTTTCCTCTACTGCCTGTTGTCTAATACGTTCAGATAAAGACACTTCAATAAATTGATTAATGTTTAATTATTAGTCTATCCACGAGGGCTGACTGTGATAGAAAATTGAGCTTAATGTATGGCATGGCAATTCTTGAACCCTACAAAGTTGTTCATGCCTGCTAATAATCTATATAATACTAATACTATGAAGATATCATCATTTTTCTGGTTTACTGACGTGCTTGTCCCTGTGCACACTCAACCTATACATTAATACTTTAGATGGTGGTAAGAAAGGCGAATAACGTAAATAAAGGTCGAATTGTTAGGAAAGTGGTGAGAGAAATGGAATGATGTAAATACTTAAAAGAAAGAGAAAGAGTAGATATAGAGAATAAAGAGAGCGGGGAAGAAAGGAAGAGATAACGGCGTATTGGTTCTATTATGACAGCACAATGCATTTTGACATACATTTTCACAAAATTAAAAGATCTCAATACATTGAAATGTCATGATAGATCCTCTATATTCTCCATTGATTCCATAGAGGGCATGGAATAATTATATTCGAGTTTTTCAAAACCAATAGGAAAAACAGTGTCGGCAAGCAATGGTGGGAGAAGAAAAACAGTATAACGAAGCCGTGAAAAAACTCGAAGAAATATTCGTGATCAATTTATGTATTTAGGTATTAAGAATTCAGGAAGAGGGGGTCAATTTGCAACATATTCTTGTAGACACGACGAATGTTTCTTGGGGATGGTTGGAAGAGAAAATAAAATTTACTCTTGCTTGGAAAATTTGGATTTATTGAAGAAGAAATGTATGTTAATTAAATAAAACATGAAATCAAGTATATATTTCATTTCAGGAAATCATTTTGCTATTGACAAATATTTTTAGCCAAAGGATTTGTTTTTGAACACACGTTCAAATTGCCTTAATCTAATCAAAACATATTCAGAAGATTATATTATCTTTACATACGTTTAAAATAAAGAATGAGAAAAAAGAAAACTTAACGAACTTACTCCATGCATTTTCAAATGTCTAATATTTGTGCAAGGTGTTACATATACAAGAGACACTTAAATAAGGTCACGTCTACTGTCATGATTATAACAAGGTGTAAAGTTAACATTACAAAATATAGCGGAATAATATCAATGTATAATAAATCCACGCCATGACACTGCAAATATCGAAAAACTAAATAATCCACATATACACTGAGTCGTAAGTAAGAACAAGGTCAAAACGATTTTCCTTCCAAACTATCATATAAGAGATGCAGTTAAATACATTTATATCAAAATTATTCATTTACAGATATTGAGTGCCATAATAGTCGCAATGAAAAACACTTATTGAAAAGATCACAGATAATTATAGAATTCGAAATTTACACATTCAGCAAAAGAACATTTGTAACTTAAAACAGACAGGTATGAATTTTAAATTTAAACAATAATAATGATAATATATGTAACATTACATGGAAAAATCGGCAGACCAATACTAATTACTTTAATACTATTTCCGAAGAATAACTGGTATAATATTTACTATTTGAATACTATATTAATGTATCATTTATAAACTAAAAGCATTCGTAATGGCTCTATCTTGAAACCTATTCAGAATGAATGGAGTTATCTGATTTATTAAAGCTACCAATAGATCTATTTTATAGTGTAATAGTGCTATAGTGCTGAAAATATTAAAAAAATAACTTCAATTTTTTTACTAGATTTCTTCTGGGGTTTCACAAACAAAGGCGCAATTGAAATTAAAATAGAATGTACAACCGATTTGTAGACAAAGACGACAAGTACTCTGTAGAACAAAAACTATACTTGAAAAAGAACTGGACCGTTTAGAAAGAAATCAGTTCTATGTAAAAATTCTACCGTTTATATAAAAAGAAGAACAACAAAACCCGAAGTTTACCGATTAATGAACTGGACTAAATGATTGCGTAAAAGCTTTCAATTATTCAATACCTAGCCATGAAGATATATTTTCAAAATTAAAAGAAATAAAAATATTCTCGAAACTCCATTTATCGGATGCATAATTGCAAAAACCATTGGAAGAAAAATGGACAGAATAACTAACTATAAACACACACAATGGTTTATACAAATTCAATAGACTGCTCTTTGGTATAAAGGTGGCGCCAGGAATATTTCAGCAAATAATGAACGCTATGTTGATTGAATTCGATTTTCAGTCGGTTATATTCATGACATTACTGATAAACACCCGGGAAATGCTATCTACTGCGATGCTTTATAAATAATGAATTACTTGGGAAATATACTAAATTTGAGATCCAGACACAACCAGATCTATAGTAATAAAATATGTCTCCCTCAACAAGTGTAAACACTAAACGTTTATTTTTGTATTTGCTAACTATTACAACAATTTTATTCCTAGAATTCACGCATTACGAGCCGTAATAATAATTTACATGAAAAAGATACCATATGGAATTGGTCTTCTGAACGTGACAAGGAAATTGAAGAAGCTATACAGGTTTTACGATCTGAGTTTTCTCTCAAACATTATGATCCTAATAAAGAAATATATCATGCCAGTGATTCTAGTTACTTATACTTTTACAATGGAATAACTTTCATCAGAGGGAATTACGTACAGAAGAATTTCCAGAAAAAAAGTAATTGCTAAGTACAGAAATAGAGATACCATTCATACTTTTTCAATATGGTAAAAGGATTATAAGTTATAAGGATAATCTGATTAAGTTGTTTCAGAATAAAAGGAAATAAATAAAATTGGAAACATAAAAAGTCAAATTAAGAAAACATATTTTCTTCTTGTGATAATATTTTGTTATAAGGTGAAAGTATTTAATAATTTTACTCCGTCACTTCCAGAATCAGTAGAATAAAAGTTCTTATAAAGAGTTATGTTGGCTTGGTATAGATACAGAAATCGAAGATATTGTGAAAATGTGTAGATGCTGTGCAATGATTGCCCAAGTATCACCAGTAAAAATTAACCTGTGATGAAAAAGAAAAAAAAACATGATAAAGATTAGATATTGACTCTGCAGAGCCATGAATTATCTTGATTATCCTATTGCGTTGATACTTTCAAGAAATGGTCAGAATTTGCATAATGTAAGAAATCTACGTGGTAAAGCACTAGAGATTTTTTTTCACGAAATCTTCGGAATATTGGATTTTCTTGATAAAGTTTTTTCTGATGATGTAACTCATATGTCCGCTAACGAATTTGAAAATTTCTGCAAATAAATTTCAATTACAAAGTTCCGGAATTACCAAAATATAACTGCTGAACAGAACACTTTGTAGATATTTTAAACCAGCATTAAGAATATCAGACAGATGTGATACTAAAGAGTAATTCTTACACCAATGTCTCACGGTATCTTAGATAACTTATAAACTCAAGTACAAATTCAAGATTGTCTACATCTGAACTTATGTTCACAAGAAATATACGATCGGTATTTAATAGGTGGATAACTAATGAAGTTAAACACGTTTAAAAATATACAACCGAAACAAAAGTCTGTAAGCCTAGCGAAACATATATTTTAAAGTATATAACAGGAGGAATGTCAGTTTGAAATACGTGATGATTGAGAAACAGATTGGACACTAGTATATATCATCAAACATTCAAAATGGATTATCATAGGGGAGCGTGTATATGTAAAATGTAGTTATGCACATGTTTTGTCTTTTCAAGATTCGTCACTTGTCACTTTTTGTTGTTGCTTCTTCTTTTCTATCAGACTGCCTCCCCCGTCTCACCATTTTAAGTGATAATCATGTTGTCTTTTGTTCTCTTTTTCACTATATCCAGATTTAAAAGACTATCATTGATAAGAGCATATAATGGTAATATATTATTTATTTCATGTACGGAAACCTAAAATATAACCGGAACCGAAACGCTCTAGGGATCGCAAAAGAATTTAATCTGCAACTCTGGACACTGATCCAAAAAGAACGAAATTATGATTCATGTAGGATATAAAAGTTCAAAAGTTGAATATATAGTAGAGCCATAACAACCATCATGACAATAAGTTAAAAAAAAACTGTCAATAGTGTTCATTCATAATTGGTATCAGTCATGTGCACGCAGGAATAAAAGAATACATAGTTTATTTACTAACGTTGTGTTCGTATATATTTATTAATATAAACTTTTAAAGAACGATACAATAATACTATAAATAATATATGTATATATATATTTCATTATTGATTATTATATATATACAATTGTATGTATAATGTACATGTGTAGTTGTTAGAGACGAAGGCTGTGGACTCGGTATGCCGGGTTCGATTTCTGTCGAAGCTAATACATCAGTTTCATTAATACGCTTTAGAAAGCTATAAATCCATATTTCCCCCCCTGGTAATATGGGATAAACCGTGGGGTAGACGGGCTTACCAAACTTAGTCGTGCTGCTGGGTTTAGAGACGAAATACCTCGAAATAACACCAATCTTTATCTGTAATTCTATTAGTGATATTACTGACAAAAGGGGAATAATTGCTGTTTTCTAAGGTGACTGTTATTTTGCGTGGGTGGTATATAGAGATTTTGGATCTTCACGTAATATTCAGCATAATTCAACTGTCATCTCATTAGCACTTATCTTCGAGTGGTTTTTAGAGAATGTTTTAGTTAAGCACCTACTATGAAAATAACGATAGAGTAGAGAAAGAGGCTACAGGGTATAGAAGAGAACATTCTCCACTATATTTAGAAATCGGTTTTGTACTCTGTCAAGGCAGGAAAAGGGTTGTCCGAGTAGCACCTCCACAGATGTTAAAACAGTTCTCCATCTTAGGACGCATGTGACTCTTATACAAGTAGACAACGGCTTCTGGAGCGGTAGAATGATCCAACCATTATTCCGGCGATCTTAGCAAACGATTTGAAGTAAGTCTTCAATTTTAAGTCTGAAGTGACGATTAGTCCCAAAAGTTTATTAAATCGGGGAATTTATTCAAGGAGAGGGCCATTTATTTTAATTAGGGCAAAGTGAGTGTCTGAGCGTTGGCGGTAAAATGAGATAAGCGTATTAAAAGTAACAATCCACCTTTTTGCCAATTGCACCACGTGCTTCAGTTCGGGCGAGTGATAGAGTCAGAAAGATCTTGATCATTAATGTTATTCGACGTGTTGCTATAGATAGTTGTGTTATCTGCATAAATGTCGACCAATGATCTTAGAATGTGATTTTGGAGATCATTGATAAATATCAGGAAGAGAGTTGGGCCCAGAATGGATCCCTGAGGCACGCTGGCAATACTACTATGTGCTTCAGACTACTACCCATCAATGTATGTGATGAAAATCAGAAAGAGGCTTAGGCACAACATTTATCCTTGGGGCACACCGGCGTTGATACTATGTGCTTCAGACTTCTGCACATCTACGACTATTTTTATAAACTTATTTGAGCGAATGAGTTTAATGGTTGAGAAAATATTTTCAGAAATTCCATATCTAGCAAGCATGCTTGTGGAGCAGACGTTTATGCCATACCTTTGCAAAAGCCTTCGATATGTCAAAAGCTATTGCCCTAGAAGCAAAGCCCCCGTAAATATATTTACTGTTCATGTGTGATATTGCAGTCAGCATATCAGTCGTTGATCTTGTAGGTTTAAATCCATTCTGCTCTATCCGTAAAAGGAAAGTACTTGAAAAATAAAAATCTATGAATTCTCCACCAACTGCCAACTGCACCTCTTTCTCTCTCCACTTCACTTTGCTCACTGAGCATCGACGAACCCTTCAATCAAGAGTACAGTTTTTATACTGTTAAATCCAACCCTATGCAAATTGACTCCCCACCAGAGCCATCTAGTGATTAGAGACGCCAAACAGCCAATTTTCAAAGGGGGGATAACTCAAATGGTACTTAACCACATTTATATTGCCTGTCACTAACTAGACTGTTTTAGCTGAGATGATTGACAACCTCTTGATTTATCAACATTTCAAGCTACTTAATTTTAACCCATGGGAGACTAATTGGTCAATACTGAGATAATGAAACCCGATCTCTAGTATTTTAAATACTGGTCAGACTGACGAGGTTTTCCAACGTGATGGGAAGCATTTCTTATTTAAGAAAGGATTGAACAACTTTGATAGCATGGGATCGAGTTTATGTTGGATCATTTAAAGCACTATGATTGGAATATTGTCAGGACCAGTAGCGTTGGGAATAAAAGTTAGAATCCGTTCAAGCCCCTGTTTGTTCTTCGCCAAAACCTCGTGGGAACCAAGCCCATGCTCTAGAGTTAACGGAATTGGCATATGACAACTCTCTAGCATATTCTACAACCCTTTGGCAGTGGTTGCTGACAGTCATACAGGCGGATGATTTCAGAACATATATTTTAGTGAAAGCAATTGAAACAATGGTTTCTATGAGCAATGGCAGCGTCACATTCTGGAGTGTACTATGACTGGCAGATTGTGATTCTATTGGAATTTCATGAAGAGTTTAACGCGATCAACACTAATCATTAACCAATTAATGAAGTCGGATATGATACAAGACACATTCTTTAAAAACATAGAATGAAGAGGAATTTCTGGTATGAAGGATCTGAAAATGTACCAGTCAGATATCGAGTATCGATACACTGTGCGATGAAGAAATACATCAGAGGTATTGTTGCACTTTGTTTTGATGTGAATTGAAACAACTTAGTTATAGGGAGATTCCAGTTGAGACAGAACAGTGGATAGGTACAGTTCAGGACAAGTTGTCAGAAAAAGATCAAGAAGACTTGCAAGGTGTCCGTCAGCATTGGGTACGCAAGTAGGTTTGTCAACAATCTATGTTAGATCATAAGAAAAGAAGATCGTGACTAACTCTCCTATAACATTGTGAACATTATGACCATTAAAATAACCACAAACATAAATGTTGGTATAAGGGTAAGCAGACAATATATGGTCAATGTTCTCAGATACTAACTCAGTTATTGTGGAGACGATCGAGGGCATATATGAATGCGATACTAAGAGTAAGTGCTGCTTGAAAACACATATAAGACAATTTAGAGTCTTCTTTGATGAGTTCCATGCAACACAAAAAGTCTCGTCCCAACTGTACGCACCAATTCTATATCCATGACGATCTCGGTTTATATGTTATATTCGAGTAACTTTTAATCATGAGATCATCGCTAGAAGTACCCGGGCTGATGCCAATTTCACACAGAAAAAAAAAGGTTCGGTTTGGTCTGCTGTAATTGTATTTAATTAATGGTATAGCACACCTGATCGTTAGAGTCTACGTTAGAAGTTGGGGAACTTGGTTTAAGCTTATCTTTTGTTTTAGAGCTTTTCATGTTGTATTCGAAAAATCTACTATATATATATTCAATATAATATGCATCATAATATATATAATATATTATATATTATACCATATATTTGTCGCATGAAATACATATATGATTAATTGTATATATATATAGAAATATATATAATATAATTTAAATGTGTACATAATATATATATATATATATATATATATACATATGTATATATATATATATATATATATATATATGGTATATGCCATAACTAATATATAATATGTATATACTATATACAATTAAATTAAAAGGTATATATAATATTACATATATGAAATGTATATGATATATAACATATAATATATATATATATATATTGCATGTATAATATATATAATATACATATAAAATATATATATTATATACAATATATGATATACATATATACAAGAGATCATATATAAACAATATAAAATATATATTACATATATAAATATATATGTATATATATATATAATATAAAGTATCTATAATATATGATATATATATATACAACATATATAATATATGCAATATATGTATACTATATAATATATATGTGTGTATATATACGCATATATATATATATATATATATATATATATATATATATATATATATATATATATATATATAGTTTGATCGACTTTGCCGGGAAGCCATGAGATGAAATACGGTTTTGTTTTTAAATTTCCGAAACTGTTTTTCATGGTAAACAACTGATGTTCCATTAAATAAAGTTATTTGAGCGAATGAGTTTAGCGTAAATTTTCAGAAGGAAACTAATGTTGTGATTGCAAAAAATAATTTACTCATAAGCAAAGTAGTTTTCCAACGAAGGACTTGTGACTAAAAGTGTTGTTTTATATATTCTAAATAGTAGAGCTGCTTTGACGTGACAGGTAAGTAAAAATGCCATTATTTCAATATGTAAACTACAAATAAATGTACGCTTTTCTTTAAATCAAAACTTTGTCAGCATGTGCTTGGTGTTAGATCTTGTATTTTTAAATCGGTTGTTTTTGTCAAAGTTATGCACAAAATCAGGTGGGATCGAAGCAATTTTCTAAAAACTTCAACAGATCTTGAAGAAAATAAAAGTAATTCGTTTAAGTTAAATTCTGGTTCCATGCGAAACTTAGAGCTTGTTAATTATCTGAGTAA
>OY744530.1:89098451-89125951 GCA_963556195.1 Sepiola atlantica
ATGCAATTTCTGCATCTTAATCACTCAGGAAAGTGAGACAATCGAAATAATAGTAATCAAAATAACAACAAACGCTACAATCACCAATACAAATAATTACATAAAAATACATTATATATATAAATATAAAAATTTATATACAATATAGTTGCGATTGTGTCATTTGCATAGAGATTCCAAACGATCTCTAAGAAAGTAAAAAATATTTCTAAAATATCAACGATAAATTATTTGTCAAGATCGTAAGTAATTACTTCTGCAAACCGTTGTTAATAATTTCCGACATTTATACAAATGAAAACTTGCACAAAACATATTACAGTGTTACACAATGGGACAATCTATGATTAGAAAATTATTTCCGATTATTTAATTTGATTCTCTCCTCATTAGTCACTAAATGTTATTATATGATAATATAATATGTTTCGAACGTATAAATTTGAAGAGCTCAAAATCGACCAGTTTGCTAACGTAGGGGCCGTTATTGTTGTAGATTGTTTTGAGTCCCTGAAATAATTATATGCAGGGTTTTGTTATTGGCGGAATACTATAGACACGCGATTTGTTTCAATTGAAGTTAGTTTGAACCCTACTATGTATTTTTCTGGTTTACATCTTTGTTACGTAATAACACAATAAAGTTGATGTATTCAAAAAGATATTGACCGTTACTTTTACTATCATGCGATCACTTAGACAACGTATGTACAGTTTACATATACGAACCCCTTGTGCGTTACGTAAGTAAACATCTTAAAGTAATGATGCTTACATAACTTAATAGAAGTCTGGAAAAAAACTTTTAAGAAATGAGAGTATTTATTTACCTACTCTCCAAGAGGTTAGGCACAAGGCCAGTTTTATCTTACTCCCACAAGTAAGATGTGACTCAAGGTCGGGTCGGGAAAGTGGGGTTTGAAAAGCCAGCGCTCGAGAAAGTGAGCACTCTAGTCATTATAAATTGCCTGGGTAGCCCCGTCGGCATTCCCTGGTAGGGCGCCTCAGGCAGTAAGCAATAAACTTACTCCTCGCCAAAGAGGGGAGGAAAAGCCTGGGAGGGTGGACCTCCTAGAACTGCACAGGACCGACCCATAGACCAGCGTAAATTAAGCCTCGAAGGCCATGACAATACCAGTTTATGGGGTGTAGTATCAATCGGAACAGATACTACACTTTGATCTTAGCCAAAAGGCCAAGGAAATGAAATAATTAGACTAAACGTTTATTCTATGAAGTAGGTTATTTGAAAACTAACAAGTATCCTCATGGAAAACATACAAGCATGTCAGGTGTTAATAAAATTTGAACATATAGTTAAGTTCATAAAAATTAAGAATTATGAAGCGGAATCTTATCCCGACTGACTTACATACAAAACATCACTTACCATAGTAACATTCTTTTCTTAGAAAGATCCACATGGTCAATCTATTCAATGATAAATTTATTCATCGAATAACCTACCCTTGGTTGTGTCGTAGAGAGAGTATTAAGCCCCTTTTTTGAATGACAAATGTTTGTAATTACTTCGGCGGTTATTTTGATAAAAAAAGGAAAAAATTGCGGTAAAAAGTGAGACGCAAGAGGCGTTGAACTTGAAGTGACATGTCTGAGCGAAACAAAGGCAAATTAGGACTGGCGTTTTTTCTTTATTTTTTTTTTACCTGTTGTGTGGGTGAAAAATTATCGTTTTCTTATTTCATTGGACGCGACAAATAACACGTAACATCGACGTACCGGTCGGCGTGGCCAGTAAGATTGTAGATTAGCCTGGCTATGGATCCCATCTAGAAACCCCTCCTCATAATGATTACATAATAATCGTACATCCAATCTACAAGCGCATCAGGCCCTACGATGTCTTTCAACCGTATACTTGTTTTTGTTCCTCGGTTTCCTATTTTGTATTGAAAAAGTATATATATATACATATATACATATCTCTCTCTCTCTCTCTCTCTCTCTCTCTCTCTATATATATATATATATATATATATATATATATATATATATATATATATAGCTGATGGATAGAGACGAGGGGCCAAAAGGAGAGAATGTCGGAAAGTGTGGAGTAATGAAAGTGGACGGGGAGTGCGGTCACGGGTAGTATGGTTGGGTGGAAATTGTTTACGTGGGTGGATGCATTTGCTTGCAGGTGATAAAGACAATGACGTAAGAGAAAAAACACACAAACAAAAAAGAAACCTTACCTAACGTGATGGGGAGAGGAAAAGTAACCACCCAAGTGCACTTACATAATTATACACATATACACACGCGCGTGCGCTCGAGCGAAAAAAACCGCGACTTTGTACATACACACGCTTTAACTGACACAATCACACACAATATATATATATATATATATATATATATATATATATATATATATAACTGTTATGATTGGGCAGCATTCTTTCTTTTATACATGTTTGATTAAACAGGAGTGCCAACTTTTGCTTATTCAGCTTTTGATCCGTTTTTCTAGTCTTCGTACGACGGATTTAATGTTATAATCCAAGGAGTGTAAAAAATCTCCGTATTTTGTGCGAACGTTTTCGACCGACATCGGTCGTCGTCAGGCGGTTGCAAAATGAAATAAATTGGTGAATCTATCAAGCACACCTACTATTTAGGAATTCAATATATCAGATTTACATTAGATTTGATCCATACTCATTAAACACCTACAAAGCAAGAGTCTGAGTTTTAATTTCTACTTAAGACCCGATAAAAGTGAGCCTTAAATTTGAGGCATATTCTAAAATAGAAATGGTGTATGGATTTTGATCAAAATTAAATAAAGATTCTAGACATAAAGTTTAGTATAATTATGTCTTCGTACAAGGGTTTTATTCGGGGCATTAATTTAAACTTCTTAGACTGGTATTCTTTTAATGATATATATATATATATATATATATATATATATATATATATATATATATATATATATGTATATATATATATATATATTGTGTGTGTGTATTTAGGCAGCATTTTTTCATCAAGGCATGTGTAATTGAAGCCGTATACATAAAAACGCAGCAACCTAAAATCAATAACATCTCATACGAGACAAGTAAAACTATTTTAAAATGCTTAGCCTAGTTTAATGATATCAACCGGTGTCTCCTAATTCAATTAAAAAATAGGGACATCTTATTAAAATTACTTATGCCTATCTTCCCCATTTTCCTTCTCCATAATTATTAGACGAGACAAAATTAAATTAGCCACTATTTTAAATTAAAAATAATAATAAGAATAATAAATTAAATTAATAAATAAACGAAGAACTGTTTCAATTGTCACATTTTAAAATGTAGACGTCCGTATTTTACGCGAACGGTTTGCCGGCGTATTTTTTAAGAAATTCCATTCTTTCACTCGCTTTGTATTCATTTTTGCCATTAAAGACCTGAAGATGATTCCGGAGAACACATGGATCCTTCATCAATTCATTCCATCTACACGTCAAAAAGATCATTCGACGAATGGAAAAAATAAAAAAAGGAATCACTAAACATATATATATATATATATATATATATATATGGTATACTAGCTCTAAACTAAAAAAAATCAAAATGGCGTACTAGTGGGTTCTCTGTTTTCTTTGTTTTCTGTTTTGTTTCACCCCAAAATGAACCACTATATTGTGTAAATCACATACATTACCTACTTCAAAAGGAATGTTATTATTAAGAGTAGATTAGACAGATTGATGTAGAAAACATAGCGGAATTTTCAAGGTTCTCGATAGTATAAGATTAAAATATATTTGAAAATGATATATACATATATTATATATTTAAATATTTTTAATATATTATATATTTATTATATTTTACATATATTATATCTTAATTATATTTTTCATATATTATATATTTATTATATTTTACATATATTATATCTTAATTATATTTTTCATATATTATATATTTATTATATTTTACATATATTATAACTTAATTATATTTTACATATGTTAGAAATTTAGATTTGAATTTTACATACATTATATATTTACATTCGAAAATGATAGGGGGAATACTTTCTAAGTGATTTTCAACTAACATCTACTGATCTTACTGATCAGTAAATGATTACGATAAGAGAATTTGAATGTGCCAAGAACGTAACGGTATAATTAACTACCAATTGATAAAAATAAAACGGTTAAAAGGCAAAATATAGGATAAAACGGCGAGTGAATCAGACATTTAGCGAGTTGATGAACTCATTTTGCCAGCATAAAAGAGGGATTTCAAAAAAGCAATAGTGCCAGATTCCAAAATGTAAAGATGCTTGTTTTTAATGCGCTTAATGCAAAACCTTAAAGCATTCTGTTTCATAGTTTGTTGGTACAGCAAGGATTTTGAAACAAATGTTGACAATTGGAGAGTCCAAAGTCAGGAGGAGGGGGTCATACAAGGATCCAATCGTTATCAGTCAGATTGTTGAGGGAACATTTTGGTTAATCCTGGTTTAGCGCCTATGAGAGCCTTCCGTCTATTATTTTGAAATGTGTATATACATTTTTATTCCAAGAACATATCGTAAAACATGTCATATATCTATGTTATATGAAACTATATATAGAACAAGAATCATATTCTATTGAACAGGTTTGCAAAATTGTTGTGTATTCTTACGAAGATGAAAATGAAGATACAATGCTACTAAACTTCCTGTCTAGGTATTTAATTCTAATTTTTACCAAAATCAATTACATAGCCTTTATTCTAGAAAATGTCTAAACTTTTAGGTTCATGTTGAAAAGAAGAAGTAAAATTCAGAGAATCTTGTTTAATCTGTGTCTAATCGTAATGGATCACATTTAATGTAAATCTGAAATATTTGAATTCTCAAATAAAAGATTATGCCCATATAAGGGCCATTAAAAAAACCATTTAAGATACTCTAAAGAAACTGAACTTTTAGAAATATTTATTAATTAATTTCTAATACTTGTTGATTAAAGTTTCACAAAAATCTGGGGTATATAAAGTTTCACGAAAGAATTGAACCCTCTCCTTGCCGAATTTAAGGCATTTTCACTTATTTTTTATTGAAACACTGAAAAATACAAATAGACATATGAACTTGTTTACATACAAATATTGCAGCTTAATTTCCTGTGTACCTACCTAAAACAAAACGATTTTTTTTACTACAAATTATATATTTTTTAATTTACCATCTATTTGACACAATATCACTAGGCTGATTCCTATCTGACTACAATATGGTTCTTTCTACGCCCAATGTAAAAAAAAATACTTGTTGGGCCGTCCTCTTAAATAATCAAATAATGTCCAAAACCCCATTGTTTCTAATTTTTTCATCGTATTATTCATCTTCCAACTGACAATATCATTAACCGTTATCCTTACGTTGCCTCATGGCCTTGATAATTTGTGACCCATTAAATAATATTACATCTTAGTTAATTAAAATTACACAAAGTAAAAGAGGACACTTGAAATGGAAAGGTACACAAAACACAACAAAACATACGGTTTCCCTGTAATTAACGTTTTTTTACTGATTGGTCACCGGTTCTCAAGGCCCGAGGCTAACAACATTTCGTCTGTATGAAAGAGGCTGTAGGGACGAGTAAAAATGACCCTTCACTAGATTGCGAAGTCGATTTTGTACGCAAGACAAGAAAGAGTGCCTCGGGTGGTATCTCCTCAGATATGATACCAGTAGTCTGTCTTAAGACGTATCCGGCTCTTATACAAGAAGATGATTGCGTCAGAAGTTAGATACTTTCTGGAGAGTAGAATGATCCAACCCTTTTTCCAGCATCCTTAACAACTGATTTGATGTAAGTCTTCTATTTCAAGTCGGGGATGAAAGCCATTTTTAGAAACTCATCCAAGGACGTGACTTTCTCGAGCAGAGAGTCATTTATTTCGACTGGAAATAAGTGAGGATCCGAGCGTTGGTGGTGAAAAGAGAGAGCCTTTGTTTTATAGGCGTTAGAAGGAACAAGCAAATCCCCCATAGAACCACGTGCTTTGAGCCAGAAAAGAAGTAGAGAAAGAGAGAGAGAGAGGGGGGACAGAGACAAAGACAGAAACAGAGAGAACAGAGAGAGATCATCAAATGCTCTTCGAATGCTACCATGAATAAGTGTGTCGTTTTCATAGGTGTCACCCTATGGTCTCTCAATTGGTTCCTTATCTGGCATGACAAGTTCTTTAGTAACACATGTACAATCATGAGATTTAAAATGAAGCGCCTTTTTAACCTGTCATGTCACTCGTCAAATAAAAGTATGAGTTGATTTTGGTTTAAGTTGAGATATCATTTTTGTTTTGATTGATTTAACTGAAGTGCAAGACTTCAGGTATAACGACCGTACAGCGTGTCTGGTACAAGGCGCCATGTGATCGGGGGATTAGTTTTGTAAAGATGCTTTGCTAAGCATAACACAATGGTAACACATTTTCTCAGCGCACATAACAAAGCATAATCGCGGATGTTGGTTGATCGGTTATTCGGTTTTACGGCATCCTAACCCTTGTTAGGTCATTCTATGCTCAAACTGTACGAATGTTTTGTATATAGATGCTTAGAAGATTAACTTGTTTTGTGGGCGTATAGTTTGTAAGCAAATAGTTTCTAAACGATAGTTTGTATTTAAGTCGTAGATGGAGCCTTCGCAGGTACCATCGCCTCAGGTCAGAGTGGACCTGGTCTCCAAGAGATGACTCAACACTTCCCTATACTTGCAAATGTGAGTCACAGTACTAACCCTAACCCATAGCTAGGATGGTGAACGCGGAATTAGATTCACTGAGAAACACATTATCCCCAACCACACACAGATAAGTCAGATTAGTAACAAACTAATCTGGACACACCTTACATCGAAGACATAATAAAAAAGAAAACAAAAGACTATACGACCAACGATGCTTTATAAGAAAACAACCCACAGTTGCATTTTAACACGTATTCGGATTTTACCGCTTCTCGCCTTCCCAACAAGGCGGATGTACTTTTTCATTCAGAAATCTCACAAAGGAAGTAAAAAAACAGAAATAGTCCTCAAAATTCAAACCAAAAAGGAAAGTAAAATAATTCAGATGTTATTCTGCCTTCTTTTAGTCAAGGTAGGACAACAATATATTCTCTTTAGTAATACCCCATGTCTATTTTAGGCATTTATTTAAAAGTAATTATTGATAATAAAAATCCGATTTCATTCACAATTTTACTGCCATCTTTATGAGTGGACGATTCTATGAAACATATTCTTAATTCGATTTTATATTTACACAAAGACAGAGACACATACACACACACATACACACACACACACACATATATATATATATATATATATATATATATATATATATATATATATATAAAATGAAGTAATAAAATAAGGTGTCAATCAAATTTTATTATAATTCAAAGTTTAAGCAAAGTATCTTATATATATATATATATATGTGTATATATATAAAATAAACTAAACAATTCTACAAAACCCAAAATATATGAGACATAATTACATCCGAAAACATCAGTAGACTAATATTTGATATTTTTATTGGCAAAAACATCGCCGAAGTGTAACAAGATTGTATTTCGAAAACCTTTTATACAAAAAAAAACGTTGTAGAGGATAGAATAGAAAAATGGGTGATGAATTTGGGATTACTTTGGAAGAGACTGATATTGTGTTTGGGTAAAATATATGCATACAGTAGTTCGGTCAACTAAAGAATATGAGAGGTAGCTATTCCGTGAGATTTGACAGGGTAAAGGAATATATCAGTGTGCCGTCACAGAGTAGGCAAAAATAATGGTGTCGGCTGATACGAATTCTCTCTCCCTCTCTCTCTCTCCCTCTCTCTATCTCTCTCTCTATATATATATACATATATATACATATATATATATATATATATATATATATATATATATATATATATATATATATATATATATATATATATATATATATATTAATCGGGGGAAAGGGGCAGAAAATCCGTAAAAATTCTGATAAATTTTAATTTAAAGTGGGACAATTGGCGAACAAGATTAGTGGGATTAAACTCAGAATTATCCGAGAAAAATGTATTATTCTATTCGTGTCGTTCAGTAAACTGTTATTTTCACTGACGGTCCTTCTTGATACACAGTGTTTGGAAGATCAATCGCATCATTATGTTCTATGTGTGTATATAGGTTGCGAAACGCTTTTTTTACCGACACATAGGACATCAACACAAATACTGATCAACATTCTTTATTATAACCATCTTAAACGTACAATGTGTGTGATAGCGCGTTGCTACTTTTAAGTATCAGTTTTTTAAATACTATTCTTGTGACAGAATCAGAAAAGTCTGGGTGTAGTGTTGCTACATAAACCTACACAACCATAAAAAATCACACTAAACAAATATAAAACGGTGAGGCACTTTTGATAGCCAACATGGGGAACCTGGCCGGCATCTTGCGACTGTTGGCCATTTATATTTCAGGTAACCGAATACAAAAGAGTAATGAAATTGATCACAAAAAAATTAGACTAGTAATAGATTGCTAATACACTTAAGTACACGCTATCCTATATAGATAATTACTCAAATCATCTGAGTACTGGCATCGTATCCAGCATTTCTAATAGAATATCTAAGTTATCTACAAAGGAACAATTATTCAATAAAACAAGCAATTCAACAACGATGCATTCGCTATATCGAAGTAAAGGAAATAAATACACTTTACCAAGGCTAATTCGAAACATAAACTTGATAGTAGCACTTAAAGTAGAAAGCAATACCATTTGGTATCATACAATATTGCCATGGATAAAAACCAACCTAAAGTAAGCAAAAAATAAAATGATGACGGGTTATCAAGCGACTTGAACCAACTAAAAGATACCAATCAGCCCAACGCATTTATTACTATCAATAAGAAGAACATGAGACGTAACTCGATTTGGTTTAAACCTCACTATATTAAAGATATTCTTACTAATATTCCCAGGGAACTTTACAGTATTATAGAAATGTATCCCCGAAATAGCAGAATCGGTAAATCATTAACAAGAATACAGTAAAATTATCATTTTCAACTTCCAAGAACTTAGCATAATCCATTATAGGTTAAAATAATGCCAACATACAACAAATAATTACGAATGACAACACAAAAACTCAACAGAAGCCCAATGTAATTGTAGAAAAAATAATAATTGTGCATTGGATAAGGAAATGTATGTTTTCAAATAGAGTATTTAAATCTAACGTAGTAATAGAGAATAACACTCGATCTTACATCGGGTCCACAGATTGAAGTTTTAAGGGCAGATATAGAAATATAGCTCATTCAAATCTCAGCTTAATTCCGAGCCTAAAAATACCGCAAGTTCTCTAGCCAAGTATACAAGAGAACTGTTGAGGACTAATACTCAATTCAAATTGAATTGGTCTATATTATGTAGAGCTAATCAAAACACATCGAATGAACGGAAAATGCAACTTATGTACTCTCGAATCGTACCACATCGTAACATCCAAAGATAACATAATTAATAAATAGCAAGAGATTCTACAAAACTGTTTACACCGAAATAAGTATATAATCTACTTTAAGCCAGACTAAAATTATTAAAACACTAGTGACAATTAATCAAATTAACGTTGTATTTAATAAAAGGATTATCACCACAACTAATAAAAACGATAAAGTCAATGAAGAGTAACATACAACTAGTTATCTATCTTTTCAATACATTGATTATATTATAATACCTACTTTTACTAACTAAGTAATATAGTTAAATGACTTCCGAATATCGCACAGGACAGGGGTATTAGGTATTTCAAATGCAGGGATATTAATTTATTAACCTTAAACTCAAAATAACTGATAAACAAACAGTTAGTCTGGATACACACTCTCTTAACTCGTAAAACACTAAGGGATATCTAACATTAGCAACAGGACCTGTATTATTTTGTATGTCAAATATTCTAAGATGTCTACTAATAGCTTTTTTGTAGGGAGTTGTTATTGGACTCTTCGGGTCACTCAAACAGTAAACTAAAATTATCGATTAAATGTACAAACGTAGAATGAATTGTACCTTTTAAAAAGCATATCAATTAAAGGTAGAGATATGTTTATATAAATTAGTAAAATCAGGGTTAGCAGTAATACATAGTAAAAATATTTAGTAATACTATCGAAATAATAAAAGAACCTCAAACAAATAAACTAACTTATCATATATAATAGTGAAGATATTAATTAGTACACGGACCAGTATTCTCTCACCAGAAAAAAGTTTATTCTTCATCTTAAGTAAATAAATTAATAAATAAATTCTCGATATCAATTTTATAGGATATAGGTATATACTTGGAAAATTAGCGTTGCATTTTATTTAGAGACTAACATATTAGTGCATCTTAGCTTTGATAAACTTGACACTTGGGGGTTAATAGAAAACCATAGGAATTTTGCGATTATTATTTCAGAAATCGGTCGATTTGAAGTATTTAGAAACTGTATTCTTATTGTCAGATAAGAGTAAATAACTCTTCTAGCCTGAAAAATATAGAGTTACCTTTCTCAGACTATATCTTATGCAAATATACAGTGCGGTGTTTATTTTCAATTTGTTTTACTTTTAATATTTATTATTTAGGCTAGAAGAGTAAATAACTCTTCTAGCCTAAATAATATAGAGTTACCTTTCTCAGACTATATCGTATGCAAATATACATCGGTGTTTATTTTCAATTTGTTTTACTTTTAATATTTATCCATGCTACTTATGTTATGTAATTAATAGTATTTAATTTTAATTAATTTTAAATAAAGCTAAACTATAATCGCATGACTTTAGGTAATTTTATAAGAGTTAGTATAATCTAAAAAGCATCGTGCTATGCCGATATGAATACTCAGATATCCTTATATAATGGTATATGCTGGTAATTCACAACAATAAACCACATTTTAGGATTTTGTTTCTCCACAATGATCTCAAAGATAACAAGCCGCGCGTGCGTGGTCCCCCTCTGTATGTGGCGAGTGTAAAATGCAATAAATTTGGGCAATTTAGGGCATTTTTGACCCCACCCTTTGGCCCCCTGGGGACGCGAAGCAGAATTTCTCTGAAGTAAAGGATGCTCATTTTATATCCAGAACAATTGCCTCTACATTTTGGCCAAGTTTCAGAATAATTGAATGGATGGATCAAACGTTATGGGAGAAAAGAGGGCGCGAACCAGATTTTTCCAAGGTCAACCATGCATATTTTCTATTAGAAACAATTGCCTCCACATTTTGGCCAAGTTTAAGAGAAATTGAATGGATGGATGAAAAGTTATGGGGCAAAAAATGTCATTTTTTGCCATTTCGGGGCCTTTTTACCCCCTGGGGGCCTAACCAGATTTTTTTTCAAAAATCGGAGAATGTCACTTTCTAACCTGACCAAAGTTACAACTTCATGCAAAATTTCAGAGAAATTCAATAGATGGTTGCGGAGAAAAATCCGGACGGACGGACAAAGGAACATGCCTCAAAACATGTCCCCCGATTTTATAAATCGGGGGAGCAATAATAATTATTCAACTTGATTCAACTATATTTAACCACTTGCTATTTCAACTTCTATTGTTTTTGTTCTTGTGATTGTTTTCACATGATTATCTAAAAGCATAGCTCCGAACGGTAAAATCAAAATTGCGGCTTGATCGGAATGTTTTTATCTAACGTTACGTGGCTTCAATTAGTGATCACGTAGGCAGTAAGTTCCTTCACTTGTAACTTTGCAGTTTTCAGGACGAGACATCAAGATGTCTCGTCCTAAAAACTGAAAATCTGCACTTACTTGGTGTATGTCAGTCATCGGTTTAGCATTTTGAGAAATATGTTTTGCTTCAGTTTTAATCATAAAGACATAGTGAAAAACGGACCTTTATTGATGTCGAAATATTGTTACTTTCAGACACATCTTTCTCAAACGGACACCGCAACGAAATCCCACTGAAGGCAGACGAGCAAAGGAGACCACCTTCTCACCTGGTTAAACATAAAAAGCAGCTTAACATGTTTTTCGATCAGCTTAGAGATTTGAATCTGGACTGGAAAAAATATGTTGATGATTATGAAAACCTCAGGTAAGTTGTTTTTTTAAACTTTTTTATATATATTATATATATTTTATATATTATATATTATATTATATTATATTATATATATTATATTATATTATATATATTATATTATATATATTATATATATTATATTAGATATATTATATATATTATATTATATTATATATATATTATATATACTAGCAAATATATGCTTCCTCCGGTCGCATATTTTTGCTAGACTGCCGCGTCAGAAATGAACGCTGCTCTGTAAACCGATGGAGCAACAGTCATATTTCCTGGGTGGGTAGACATTGATTTTCTTTGTTTCTAACCAAGAATATTTTTAGTTAAAAAAAGAAAAAAAAAACAAAAACATTTTTTACCCCCCCCCCCGATTTTTTTTACACTTCCCCATTAATACTAATATTTTCAGTTAAAAAAAAAAGAAAAGAAAAATTTACCCCCCCCCCAAAAAAAAATTGTATTCATCAATGTTTGATTTTACATTTCAACTCCTTCATAAACAACAAATTCAATGTTTATTTTTATTTATCTATCTATCCAATTTCTTTCAATCAAAACTTGTCAAAACAACCAAATCGTTAATTCTGGAGCATATAAAATCTCACCATTTACATCTAATTTTTTAAAAAATTTTTGTAACGCACGTTCGTTACAAAGAACAGCTATCAAAATCATTGCTATATCCATCGCTAATTATCACATTAAAATTGTTAACGCGTAGCATCAAATAAGAATTATGTAACGTAGCCTCTCATCTTCGTTAAAGGTAATGGCACTGCTTATGTGTAACGTAGCCATTCACTTTTTCATGTCTCGGTAACTATAAACTATTTTCGTTATATATATATATATATATATATATATATAGTAATACCCCAATATAACACATATAAATATGGAACACATCACACACAACAGTAACCGAAGTTACAAAGCTTAAACCTAGCAAAAGAAAATGGTAAGAAAGCAAGATCATCAGATATTTTTTTAGATTTCAACTGTACTGATTAGTGAAGTAATACTAATTAAAAATACGATAATCTAAGAAAAGAGTAAGAACCAATAAAACAATTATCATTGAAAATATAATGCTAAATAAATGCTAAATACAGTGGAAATATATATATATATATATATTTATATACATATACATATACATTAATACAAAAAAAATAAACCCAGTCTTATATAAATATAAGCATACAATTAAAGTAGCGAGGAAATATTGGTATTGATGCTTGAGCGTTATTTCCCCCACAACACGAGTTAAATATAAAACGTACTCCTAATTAATTTTAGGTACAAATGTCCTTAAAAGTACTTTTTAATCCTCATAATACTTTATAATGAGGTAATTAGCATCATGTAATAGGAAAATAAATATATAATAGTTCCTTTCGGAGGTTTGATTCATGTTTAGGTTATTATAAGCTATGTTCCTTGTAAGGGACTAACTCCCCCTTTAGTTTTGCATTAAATAGAAACTTACTACGTAAGTAGAGAAATCTGAGCAATTAATCTTATCTTAGTGTTAATTTAAACGAGTTATAAATAAATACTAAACATCTTCCACAAAAACACTGAAGTATAACAATCTTAATAGTTGCTTGAATGGATGGCTAAATGTATACAGCTAGCTCTCAACTGATTAACTTAAAAGAAACTAGCTTCAGAGTTAGCTTCGTATCCAAATGACCTAAATAAGCATTTGGAAGATAATTGATTTAACTTTAGGAAAGTAAAAAATAACCCTCAAGTGAGTTCGATTTTTTTATAAATAAATTATAGAATTTATTAACTATTTTAAGAAATATTACTGAATTAAAATTTATAAATGTCCACACAACGTTTAGGATGTACTAGCTCTGAGCTGAAAAAATGGCGTATTAGTGGGGTCCCCACATGTGAGTTTGCTCTTTTCTTTGTTTTTTTATTTGGTTTCACCCAAAAAATTAACCACTGTATAGTGTAGTTTTTTTCAACACACTTTAATCGATTAACTTTTTACTCTTTGTGAATTTTTCTGATGATTTAGTAGTGTTGCAGAGACGATATTGACATACAAATATTGTTTGGCTCACGAAAAATGAAACAGATTGTAAAAATATATCTCACAGAAATGTTATGTTTGGTGAAAATGTGAAAAAAATAAAAATAATAAAATAAAAACATCGTTATTGGAATATAAAATTATGTTACTTATATATGCTCTGTTGTTACTAATTGACAATCTTTCAAAGAGACTGCAAAGTAAAAAAAAAGCACTGATAATATATGCTAATACATATATTGTCATTAATAATTATATATATATATATATATATATATATATATATATATATATATATATATACAGTTTTACTTGAGATAGATATGGATGGCTGTGTGTGAAATTGACTAACACTCCCACTCCTCCCCTTTTTCACTCAGCCATCCACATTCATTTCACTCTCTGCCACTGACCTCTCTCAGCCCGGACATTGGTCCTGCGCTCTCAGTAGCCACGGCCACTACTTCTTCTCATCAACCCATCATGTCAACCCAATATTTCGATGTACTTGAATGACATTTTTCTTTAAATTATCATCCTGAGGAAGTCTTACAAATAAAGACGAAACGTTGATTAATATATTTAAAAAATTGGCTTTTCCCTTTTTCATTTCCCATAGAAATATATATATATATGTATATATATATATATATATATATATATATATATGTGTGTGTGTGTGTGTGTGTGTGTGTTAGGTATATGTATATGTTTATATATTTGTGCATAGGATAGACAATTCATTCCTAAATTAATTAATTATGAATTTTAGAACACAGCTGATAGGCATGTGGGATACATTTATTTTAATTTAGCTTCACGCTAAGGGGGTGAAACAAGGTCGGAAGTACGTTGTTAAAATTCAGCTTCCTATTTAGGTATTAGATCAATTCATAACTATCCAACAAATTCCATTTTTTTTTGTATTTCAAAGTGTTTAAGGGGATATAATATTGGTAAAACCTCTCATTTAAAAATTAAAATATATCAGATTTTCAATCTCAAACATTTTCTAGAACTAAAATCATGTAATAGATTTTTATCAAAATTGGAATAATTATTCTAGATATAAGGTTTAATAGCATCATATCTTGATTCTTATCTTCGTAAAGGGACATAAGATTGGTGCAAAACTATTCTTTTAAAGGAAGCTATGGCGCCGAACCTTTCTTAAAACTTCAAATATATCCTATTTTGATGAAATGTAAATAATATGTATTACATTCCCCGGGAAGATAATGGAAGTTTTCCCGAATCTCTACGGTAGCCTCTCGTGTGCCGAATCTCTACGAGACATATATATATATATATATATATATATATATATATATATATATATCTATATACTACTAAAAGTCTATGGGTCTTGTATGTTTGCAATCAGCTTTCAGCTTTCCGGTTTTCAACATCCGGTTGCGCATGCGTAAATAGCATCGTCTTAAATCTGTTAATCCGATTCCGTTAATCTCTTACGATTAACGAACGCATGCAATTTTTCATTCTGGAAATTTTTATATCGCTTTTAATATAAACAATTTCATTTAATTTCATCAAATAGTTTTTTTGTTTACTTGACGACTAAAAACATTCAACGGGAGCACTTCGTAAAGTCTGTCGCAGTTTCAAACCCTTTTAAAAAACAAAAACAAACAAACAAAACAACAACAATCTATCTATATATTAATACGCTAAGGTGTACGTACGTGTGTCACGCTTCCGGCAAACGCTCTGCGCATGCGTGCCGCACCTAGATTATTAATAACATTTAATTAGCCTAATTTCTGCATAGTATTTTAATTATTTCCCTTTAGCGCAACGGTAAGCGACGTAGTATTTTTGTCTTTGGCCCGACTGGTTTATAGTTCGATCCCAACCAGCCGCTAATATTTTTTCTTCTACATTTCGAGCGGAAGGGGAAGAAATAATACATTTTTTTTAATCTTTTAAATGAAATTGTTAGTTGAAACTAACAATTTCATTTAAAAGATTATATATAAAAATTTGAATTTAACTATAATAAGTATTATGGTACCTGTTCAGTGCATATTTACCTATAAGTATGGCCAACCACTTATAATTCAGTAACTGTAATTTAAAAAAAAAACAATTATAATAAACAGAACGACGCATAGAAATCTATCTATATTCTTTTTTCAACAATTACATTTAATTTCATCAAATAGTTTTTTTGTTTTCTCCACAAGTGTCACGCACATACATGAATTCCATAGCTAATATAACAAACTGACCCAACGGGTCACGGGTGGTCTAGTATATATATATATATAAGGTTAATACAAAAAAAGATATAAGAGGCAACTAATATCTTTAATTAGTGAACATCTGGATAAAAATAAAGCTCTATATACTGGATTGAGCATTAATAGCAATAGATAAAGTGAAAGAATAAAATAAAGTGCGAATCAAATTTTATTACAATTCAATGTTCAGGCAAAGTTCTTTACAGTCCTTAACTCATGAGATTTCAAAGAAAATCTTCCCCTCAGAGGACAATTACCACAATGACATTACTGCAGGTAATAAAATTAAACTTTTAAAAAATATATAAAAAAATATATATAAAAATACATAAAGGTATATAAAACATCAAATATATCGGCCCAAAACATACTTTTTAGTAAAACTATACAGTTCATCCAAGTCAACAAGTCTAAAATAGCTTCAGGCAAGATATCAAAGAGGTTGATTAACAATAATCCAATTGGTGAATGTTCGTCCAAAAACGACAAAAGGTATCCAGGCGGGAAATTCGTTTGCTATCGATTCAGTAGATAACAGTGAACATTGTATTCAAGGTGGATGCCAAATGTTCACTGTTATCTACTGCATCGATAGAGAGAGAGAGAGGGAGAGAGAGAGAGAGAGAGAGAGAGAGAGAGAAAGACAAAGAAAAAATAGAAAGTGACTTATGGGGGAAAAAAACTCTTATACTTTTAAACTGATATATCCGATTGTAATGTAATTTAAACCATGTGTATAAAACACTAATTCAGAGAATTTTACAATTTTATGTATATATATATATATATATATATATATATATATATATATATGTGCGTGTGCTTATGTATATTATTGCATATCCTCCCTCTCTAAATGTATTTAAATTGTATTAACACGATCACTATATATAATTCACAGAATTACTAATCTTCTTACCCTTTGCCAATTTTTAGCATATTTTCACTCTTGAAAAAGTCCACGCAACAGTTGGGCGAAACGTTGAGTCTTAGGTCTTCCGCTGTTCCTTTTTAATTTCTATATACATGTGCATATGTACGTACATATATACATATATATATATATATATATATATATATATATATATATACATATATATATATAGACATATATATATATAATTATGTATGCATACATAATCTGACAATGCGGTTAATCGCTAAAACTCTATTCGTCAGTGCTGAACTTTTCGTTGCGGTGTAAGCTGATTATCTATTTCCAGAATACATAGACTTACCCATTAACAATAAATACAATTCCGACTAAGCGTCGTGGCAATTATTGGTGGCATATGGCCCCAGAATCATTACGCGTACTTCTGTAGCATACTATCATTAATAGACTATTGTTAATTATACCAATGTCTACTTCCACTTTTATATGATCGCTTCAATAGATGCGCTAGGTAAGAGTCACTTCTGTCTCAGCACGTAATACCCACAACTCCTACAAATAAATCTGTATAATTCCAAGTCATTCATTGTTTATATCGCATCATAAGAGATAAACTAAAATAAGTAGGTAGTTTATACCGCTTTCATAAGGGGAAAACATAAATATATGAGCTTAGAGAAATGTGTTTAGGTTTGATAGAAGTTCTACCAAATGTCACGTTCAATAGTCTAATAGACAGATAGATTAATAAGCAAATGTGTTCATATTTTTTGTTCAAACATTTACGCGTTATTTCGGTCATTTTATACCAAGGCGCCAAGGTGTTCACATATTTCTTCATATCTTCACATCTTTCTTCATATCTTCACATCTTTCTTCATATCTTCGCATATTTCTTCATATCTTCACACATTTCTTCATATCTTCACACATTTCTTCATATCTTCACATATGTATTCATATCTTCAAACATTCCTCCATATCTTCGCATATTTCTTCATATCTTCACATATTTTTTAATATCTTCGCATATTCCTTCAAATCTTCACATATTCCTTCATATCTTCTCATATGTATTCATATCTTCACATATTTCTTTATATCTTCACATATTCCCTTATATCTTCGCATATGTATTGATATCTTCACATATTCCTTCATATCTTCGCATATTTTCGCATATTTCTTCATATCTTCAAGTATATTTTCATATCTTGACACATTTCTTCATATCTTCACATATTCCTTCATATTTTCACATATGTCTTCATATCTTCACATATTCCTTCATATCTTCGCATATTTCTTCATATCTTCGCATATTTCTTCATATCTTCAGATATTTCTTCATATCTTTACATATTCCTTCATATATTCACATATTCCTTCATATCTTCGCATATGTATTCATATCTTCACATATTTCTTCATATCTTCGCATATTCCTTCATATCTTCACATATTTCTTTATATCTTCACATATTCCTTCATATCTTCGCATATGTATTCATATCTTCACATATTCCTTCATATCTTCGCATATTTTCGCATATTTCTTCATATCTTCAAGTATATTTTTATATCTTGACACATTTCTTCATATCTTCACATATTTCTTCATATCTTCACATATGTCTTCATATCTTCACATATTCATTCATATCTTTACATATTCCTTAATATATTCACATATTTCTTCATATCTTTACATATTCCTTAATATATTCACATATTTCTTCATATCTTCGCATATTTCTTCATATCTACAAATATCCTTTGATATCTTCACACATTTCTTCATTTTTTCACATATTTCTTAATATTTTCACATATTTCTTCATATCTTCGCATATGGGTTCATATCTTCAAATATATTTTCATATCTTGACACATTTCTTTATATCTTCACATATTCCTTCATATCTTCACATATTTCTTCATATCTTCGCATATTCCTTCATATTTTCTGCATATTTCTTCATATCTTCGTATATGTATTCATATCTTCACATATTTCTTCATATCTTTACATATTCCTTCATATTTTCACATATTCCTTCATATCTTCGCATATTCCTTAATATATTCGCATATGTATTCATATCTTCGCATATTTCTTCATATCTTTACATATTCTTTCATATATTCACATATGTATTCATATCTTCACATATTTCTTTATATCTTCACATATTTCTTTACTGTGTTAGCTTGTACTAGGTATTCATATTTGTGCTGTTTTCTACTATATCGAAAACATCTTATATTTAACCGATGAAGAGAACTCAAACAAGTACTACTACTTCAGCTCAGAATAGACCTGCGAGTAATTGCAACAAAGGTATCATTCCACGCTTCCCAAATTGGGTCTTCACTACCAGACGCAGTTTTATACGCAGTACAACTTCTCATTATCCCATAGATGGGATTTTCACAGGTACTAACATTGCGTCAGAATGAACCTGAGAGTAAGGTTAACTTAAGGATAGCTCAACACAGATCTCAAACTGAGTTTTCACTACCGGATACAATTTCAACAAAGATGCGTGTATCTCATATAAGGAAAGATTATCTCTTTCGGAACTCCAGAAAACAACGATATATATAAATATATTTCGAGGCCCACCTGGTCCTGGGTTTGACCTTAAACCACAACAAACGGTGGGACCCAAATTTAGGAGCTTTGTGGTGTGTGGAGATGTTTCTCAGTTGACATTACTTCCAGATCTACTCTGACTCTGAGGATCAGTACATGTTAAGATCCCATCTGTAAATATAATCTATCGTTTAAAAACAATATCCAAAAGAAATCAATAAAAAAAGCATTCGTATACAAGACAAATGGGCGGTTTCAGCATTAAATGACATAAATAGGTTGATATGCCGTAAAATAAAACACTAATCGAGTGATGAAGCGAAGTTGAATATTTTAGTTGTCATTCAGTATAATGTTTTACCCGAGCGACTCTTGTAGTGATAAACACGTTTAGAAATCGACGTTATTCAAAGAGAAACACGTAAAAGGAAAATGGGAATAGAAATATTTAAACAAAGACAGACATAAACAAAATAAATATTAAATAAAGCACCTGCAGAAAAAGTAAAAAAAAAAGCATTATAATTTTTTTCGGAAAACAACAAACGTGACCAGCCGAGAAGCTCTCCGGTCACATGCACATATTTTCGAAGGTAGACAAGAAATAAACAAAGGTTTAAAGATGATTCAATTTATCTTGTACCGGGAAGTTGGTTGAAGGAGGCTGAAGCGGAGGACAAAAGAGTTTCAGCCAGACAGACAGTATTTGGTTGAGGGCGGATGGGGCGTCTTCCGAGAGGTCATTGATATTTCTATGTCAACTGACCGAGATTTCTTCCAATAACTCGTACACTTTTCGTACAGAGAAAATTATTCCGAAACCCATTTTTAGCTTAGTGTCCTCATAAAATTTAATCGTTTTTATTTTCTTTCATTTTTTGCGTTTTTTCTATTCTATTTTCTGGATTTTCGTTTTTGATAGTTTATTTTTTCATCTAAAAATTGTTTTTTTTTGTTGCTTATATATCCATTTTTTTTTTTTCTTTTCTTTGTATTTTTTGTTTTGTGTTCGTTTCTTTGTTTATGTTATTTTTAAAATTTCCTTTTTTATTTTTATTTATCTTTTAATCTTTTTACTATGTAAGTCTTTCATTCCATTTTTTTTATTTCTCTTTCTTTTTTCCCTTTTTCTTCGCGTCTTCATTGAGTTTTACTTTTTCTTTCGTTTTCCCTTAATTTATTGTTCCCCTTCATCATTCTTTAGTTCATGTTTTTTTATTTTCCTTTCATTTTTCCTCTTTTTTTATTTTCACTTTCTTTCTTGATTTCTTTCATATTTTTCAATTCTTTTTTCACTTAGCTTTTCTTTCTCTCACAATTCCTTTATTTGACGCGCACCGTTTAGCGTTTGTCACGTGAGTGATTAACTAATACATAATGAACAACAAGCAAATTTAGGGCGCAGAAAACCCTAATTTTGAATGAAAAATTCCGTCATTAGTAGAACATATTAAAAAAAGAAAAACATAATTAAAAAAGAAAATAACAAACATTGAAAAATAAATAATTAAGTAAAATATCGGCACTTATGTTGGACAGGGTTAAAAGTAATCACGTGAATAATTTGACATATTTTTCCGAATATAAAAATACCCGCTTATAATTTGTTGTTTAGAAGGTTTAAGTTAAGATGAAAAACAAGGCTTACAGAATTCTAATCTAAGTCCGTAAAATGGCTCATCAGAAAATAGATATTCAATAGATATTAAAATGTAATCTATGAAATGCATCTTTTAAGTTGCATTAGGATTTGCACTTTACGATTTTCGTTGTGAAGGAAGGAGTTCCTTAACAAACCGATGAAAAGATACGCCGGATTCGAGCGCCCCCTTTCCTTTTCTTTCATTCCATTTCACAGGCTCACATATATACACAAAGAGAAAGGGAGAAAAATGTGAGAGACAACTTAATATATATATATATATATATATATATATATATATATATATATATATATATATATATATATATATATATATATATATATTTAATGCACATTAGATTATAAATATACACAAAAAGTAATGAGTAAGGATGAAATTAGTTAAAAAGGTCATATATTCATTCAAATTTGCGTACATTTACATATGTTAAATTCACATTAAATTACATATATACACATAGGCAAAGACAGAAACAAAGAGACAGATACATACATACATATATATATATATATATATATATACATACATATATACACATAAATATATATATATATGTATATATATATATATTCCAATGCACGCATATTTACATTTGTAATTGTTTAATGCATATTAAAGCACACACACACACACACACACACACACATATATATATATATATATATATATATATATATATATATATGTATATATATATATATATATATATATATATATAGAGAGAGAGAGAGAGAGCGACATATGTTATGCATGGAACAACAGAAATGCCTAGTTGAATATAAACCTTGCTTTGGCTTCCTTGTTTATATCTTATGAATTTTACAAGAAACGAATACATTTTCATAGACATAATTAATTTAGATGTATTAAAGCATCTTTCTACCTATTGATTGATATATATATATTTATATATTTATATATTTATATATTTATATATACATATATATATATATACACATATATATATATATTTATATATTTATATATTTATATATACAGATATATATATATATACACATATATATATATATATTTATATATTTATATATTTATATATACATATATATATATACATATATATATATATATATATATATAAACATTTATTAAAACAACGATTTTCTGTAATAATATTACGGCAATAAGATAAAATGTGGGTGCCGGCTTCAATAACAAAGCCCACCGAGTCGATGCGATATTTTGAAAATCTTTAATATTCAATAAACAACTCGATTAAAGTGTTTCTTTTTGAAATAATTAGAAGCAATTGCAGGTATTTAACACAAACAAGTCAAGATCACATATGCAATAAATATATCTATATACATTTATGTTAAAAACGTAATAATAAACTCACCTTATGTACAGATGGAAGACATAACACCCTGGAAAAAAGGTAAAAAAAAACGTATAATTAAGAATGTTATAATATTAATGATATAAAAAGTATGTACGTTTTGTTAACTATTTCGAATCTCGTCTGATTTTCAAAGTTTACCATACGAACCTTATTTAAGACAATGGCTGAAGTTCTTATAAATTATCCGAGAGAATTGCAATCTGAAATGTCTTCGAACACATCTATAGCAGATAAAGAAAGTTAGCAATACTAAGAATAGAAAAACCGCGATCAAAGACGCGGTTTCACTCAGGGGCGACAATCCGTTTATAACACTGTAAAAAATTGAAAGGTACCACAACATACTTGTTTCCTGTTTTTTATTTAAAAAAAAAAACTAATCCTATACTTGTTGGACATACTTAAAATAAAGACAACATTTTACGTGAAAAATAATCCTGAATTTACGTTGAGAAAACTATACCTATATAGACAGAAATCGACATATATGTAAACACGCTTATACCAATATGTATTCAGATGTGTATACATGTATATCTATAGACGCACATAGATATACCCATATACACACTTATATATACACATATATACGCATAAATATGTAAATATCTATACACGTACATATACATGTATATATATATACATATATATATATATATATATATATATATATACATATACATACGTATATATATGCCTGTATACAAATATAAATATACATACATATACACACATATACACATATATATATATATATACATATATATATATACATATATGTACATGTATACCCATATAGACACACATATACCAATGTATACATATGTTTACACTTATATATATTCAAATGTGCATACATACCCATATAGACACACATATACCAATGTATACATATGTTTATACTTATATATATTCAAATGTGCATACATATATATCTATACACATATATATATATATATATAAATATACTCAGATACACACATATATACACATTCATATCTATGCACATATCTATACACGTACATATACATATATATATATACATATATATATGTCTGTATACAACTATAAATATACGTATATATTTATATATACATATACATATATATATGTATATATACCATTTATACACAATTGTATACCAACATACATACACATATACCTATATATAGACATATATATTAAGATGTGTGTATATATATACATATATATATACACATATATATGCACATATGCATATATATACATATTTATGCATATATCTATGCACTACATATACATATAAATACATACATACATATGCATATATATACACAAACATATATATATATACATGTATATATACATATATATATATACAGATACATATATACACACACATATATATACAACCACATATATATATATATATATATATATATATATATATATATATATAAACGCGCATATACACATATACAAGGCCTGTCTAACAAGTATCCGACCTTAAGCTAGAAAAAAATATTTCAAATACGTGATGATGTTGGGACCGTAATCCCCTTCAAAGTAGGCCCTTTGTTTTTGTATATACTTTGCTTACCGATCTAGCCACTGACGGAAACTCTTCTGGGAGCCGTCGTGTTAGATTCAGCGGGTGTTTGGAGACTATACGATGTGTAACACAAATTAAGGAGTGGTTTAACCGATTCAAAATGAACTCACATCAGCGGAGAGTGTCCAGCGTTCTGGCGGGTCCAAACTGCTCGGGGCGCAGCTGTTGCTGAGAGGGTGCGAAAAAAGAGATAATGCGGAACGTAAGTGGGAAAAATACATCCAGAACGGTTTCCGGAAGAGGATGGATCGGTAGGCTTGGTGTGTACAAGCAGTTGGTGCCATCCCCGTCACGTATTTGAAATATATTTCTGGCTTTAGGTCGGATACGTTTTAGACAAGCTTCGTATATACGCACACACACTTATATACACATATATACAAACATCTAACACACACAGACACACACACACACATATATATATATATATATATATTAAATTCGAAAAAAAACTTGACAAGCTTCTTTAACTTCATCGAAAGGCTCAAATTCGCGACCTTTTACTCAAAGCCGCATACTACCAAAAGTATCAGCAACAATATATTCGATTTTGGAACAATTTATTTTAAATGGTAAAGTCTAAATGGATAATGCCCAATTAATGTAGCTTTGGTGATCTCATGATCTCAGTAGAAAATTGGGTGGTGTGTACTAAGGAAGGTGCAAGGGTATATTCTACTATAAAGAATGCGACCCGTTCGGTCACCTATTGAAGACGTTTTGAAGTAGTTATATTACTAAAAAGTGAGTTTGCAAAGTTAATTAAATTTTAAAGTATTAAAAGACACAATCAACAATTAGTCTGCCCACTTACTATATCTCCCTCTTCCACTTTACCATAACAGCTATGGCTTAACTAGTACTTATACATTTGGTGATATTTCCTACTGTTTTAATGGACTAGATTAATCTTCTATGATATATCGTATTATCACTTATGAGAAAGAGTAAAATCACTAGAGTGTTCTTTTTGTTGTAGTTTAGTGCTTATTTGAATATTTGTTATATATATAAATATATATATATATATAACAAATATTCAAATAAGATGGTGATGGGAGTCCGTCTTATTTTGCTCAATTCGGATTTAGCGGGTTTTCTAATTAAACAACGAATTTGGATTTGATTAGAGTTGCACATGTTGGGATCTCGGAACTTTGATTGGACTTTTTGTATTATTTTGATTGATTTATTTATCATTAACATTGAATATGGACACATTTCGCGACTGGATAACTTTGCCGGCCCCTTCAATTTCACATATTTGGACTGCTGTTTGTATCTTGGAGTAATGTCCTTCCTGATTATGCTTCTCAACTTGTATGACCTGGATGGACTGTATGGATTCAACAAAAGTATGTTTTTGGATTGATATGTTTGATGTTATGTATTTTTATATATTTGTGTATATAATTTTATATATTTTCAAAGCGTAATTTTATTGCCTGTAGTAGTATAACTGCGGTAATGGTCCTCTGAAGAGAAGAATTATCTTTGAAAACTCATGAGCTAAGGACTTAAGGATGCTTTGCATGAACTTTGAATTCTAATAAAATTTGATTGACACCTTATTTTATTACTTCATTTTATATTATAATATTAATGCTCTATCCAGTATATTGAGCTTCAGTTTTTTATGCGGATGTTTCACTAATTATAAGATATTAGTTGACGCTTATATCTTTTGTTGGATTGCTTCATATATATAAATATATATATATATATCTACACACAACTCTATATTGCTTACAAGTCATATAAAACAATCAAGAGCAAAAGTAGCCTATATATTTTTAATTAGTCTATTTGAGAAAATCAGGTTCCTATAAACCTGGGTCTTATACCTGTGCCTGAAGTTCTTATGATAATGAAATCGAAGACCCCTATTATCAACATTAAAGATGAAATTATAGCAACTTGTCTACAGAAAAAATTCAAATATGACTAAATGAAGTTCTTTTACGGTAAACAAAACCATCAGTTTTACGCATCTAGTATTTACAATTTTAAATTTATAATTGTTGGCGATTTACTAATTATACTAGATTAGTTTTTACCTGGTTTGAGTAAATCTATATTTTATAAAATATATTAAGTTTTATTAATTGTGGTAATTTTTAACAAGATTTGATCAGCCACTAACATAATCTTCATGAGGAAAAATAATTCTGTTTATTTCTTTAGATATAAAGCCCCCCCCCCTTTCGTATTAGGTGAACTCTGAAGTATTAAATCTGAAATCAAAGCTAATAAAACTTTATCTCCTCTACTTCTAATTAATTGCTTAAAATCCCATAGGCTAAATACTTTTCAGTTAAACAATTTTTTTAATTGCCAAATAGTTAACTTTTCAATCAATTTCTATTAAACTCAGAGTGACTCACTTTCCTTTGATTATATATTTTTCGTTCTGGTTTGTCAATTCATATTTTCGATTATTTTTAAAAAGAAATTTTAATCCAGTTTTTTTTCAGGTGACCACTGACTAGTAGGCGTCCATTTGCTGTTTTGCTTTCCATCACATCGTGAAAATGTGTACAATCTTCTGTCACAAACATGCATTCGGTTCTGCATCGGTTGGAAATATCCTTTGGCTATATTTTTTTATAGTAAATCTGGCTCAGCACAATGACATTATTTTACAAGTGTTATAAGAATCCTACATCATACATCAGTATAAAAAAATCAGTGAAAAAGACGATATTTCAAATTATAATTGAAACTGCTTTTTAGTCTACATCCACTGACATTTAGGAATTTACAAGTTGTTCCCCTCAAATGTATTACTTTGAAATGTCCGGATATAAGAGCATGCAACTTTTCTAATAAAAATATAAAATAAAAGAAAATTATGTTCAAACTTGTATAATAATTTATTTTGTTTTTGTATATCTA
>OY744530.1:89130951-89155951 GCA_963556195.1 Sepiola atlantica
GAGACAATGGCTGAATCCTTAGAAAGCGACCTCCAGTCTGTAGTAGAATGGGGTCATAAATGATAGTAACATTTAATACTGCTAAGACAAGCATCCACTAGTCTCTCCCTGTCAGACAAGGTCCAAAAAAGTAGCTAATTTAATAGGCCCCTCACTATGCACTAAGCTCTAGCCCTGTCCCATCACCGTAATGTTGCATCATTGTGCTTGTGTTACATATATTTAATGGAATGTGCTCCGATGAACTTTCTGCTTTGGTGACCCTCGACGTAAATACATGAGACAAATCCGATAATCAGCTTAATCCCATCCATTCACGGCTGAGGCGCCATGATGCCGGAGGGCCTTCTACTCCAATAGCTCTTTTCTCTGTACTGCCGGCCTTTGGGACTCCCTACCGGGTCGTGTTTCTCCGATTGTATTAACATGCAGAAATTTAAAACTAATATGAAAAAGATTCTCGCTGCACAACTTCCAATTTAGGATTATCCCCCAAAAATGTCAGACTAATTCTCAGTAGAACTTTATGTCTAAAGTGGCAACTTGCCTTGTTTGGGGTGAACTATGTTAAGAAAATATGAACATTTATATATACATTATTGATCATAATATACATATGATTTACACGTATTTTTACATACACATGCAGTGCATATCATAACAACGAAAGGAAACAAGGAGATATGTAGATCACAGAAACTGATAGAAAAGGGCAGCTCGAAAGACAGCCAGGAAGTAAGGTAGATCGCAATGACACACGGGAAGACGGTTAGATAACAAAGAGAGACATGAGTGCAGGTAGATAATTGAGAAATACATGAGTACACGTAGACCACTAAGATAGGAGTACATGTAGATAACAGAGATAGAGAAAGAGAAGAGCACATGTATATAACAAAGAAGGCATATATACAGGAAGATTGCAAATAGAGACAAGAGTATTGATTTACTCCTCTCCAGGAGTTAGGCACAAGGCCAGTTTTTATCTTACTTCCGCAAGTAAGATGTAACCCAAGGTCGGGTCGGGAAAGTGGGGTTTAAAAATTGCCTGGACAGCCCCGTTGGCATTCCCCGGTAGGGGCGCCTCAGACAGTAAGCAATAAACTTACTCCTTCCCAAAGAGGGGAGGAAAAACCTGGGAAGGTGAACTTCCCAGAACTGCACAGGACAGATCCATTGACCGGCGTGAATCAAGACCCGAAGGCCAAGACAACACAGAGTAGCACAAGCAAAGACAGGAGGTTAAATAGATAATAAAGACACGTAAAAAGGCGGTTAGGGCACAATAGAGACAGACCGGAGGTCAGGTATATCACAAAAAGAAACACGATTACCTGTGATCACAAATAGAGACATGAGTACAAGTAGATCAAACCGAGACAGGAAAAAAGGTGGATCATAAAACAGACGGGAAAAGCAGTAGATCACAAAGACAGAAGAGACAGATAGGTAGATCACACAAATCCGACAGGATGAAAGAGAGATCACAACTAGGGCATACCGGATGATAGGTTGATCACAAAGAGAGACAGGCGTAAAGGTAGATCCCAAGGACATACAGGAGTACAGGTGCACATCAAAGATAGCCAGGTAGGCAGAGATATGTGAAAATAGGCATGAGGGCAAGCAGATTACTAACTAATAGAAAAATAAGTAGATCACCAAAACAGGCAGGGAGATAGATCTCAAGAGACATACGGAAAGAGAGGTAGATAACAAAGAGATACATGAATATAAGTAACTCAAAAAGAAAGAAAGGAGTGCGGGTAAATTACAGGGAAAGGCGGGTGTACAAACATATTACAACAATAGACATGGCTTAGGATAGGTCACACACCGAGACAGGAGGACAAATAGATCACAAACAGAGGAAAGAGTACAGAAACATCATAAACTAAAAAAAAATGAGACAGGGGTACACATAGATCACAGACGAAGCTAGGGGCACAGATAGAGCACAAATACAGGAGTATAAGTAGATATATCACAACAAAGACAGTCAGAATAATAGGTAGATCACAATGAGAGACGGGAATAAAGGTATACAATGAAGAGAAACAGGAGTACAGTTCACAAACAGAGATAGGGGCTGAAATAGATTACAAAGACAGACAGAAGGTCAGACAGATCACAACAAAGACATAGGACAAGATAGGTAGATCACAAAGACAGACAAGAGTGCAGGTATATTACAAAGACAGACTTGACGACAGGTAGATTAGAAGCATAATTAGGTAGACAGGTAAATCATAAGCTAGAGAGATAGATCATTAAAATAGGTAGGAAACAAATCAGGAAAACGGGTACATCACTAAAACAGGCAAGAAGACAGGTAGATCACAAAAGCAAACAGGAAGTCTAGCAAATCAGAAAGAGTGAGATTGGCAAACCATAATTACTGAAGTAACAACTTATATAAATAATAATAATAATTCATTTACTTAGTTACATTTTAAATAAAACATACACTTATTCAAAAATCTGTGAACTTATAAATACTTTACTAAAGGCTTGATATTTTTCGGTCATCATTTTTTATTTCCCCTATTTGAACATAAAACACAATTAACTCAGCCCAAAAAACGCAACATTTAACCGGGTATAATCCCCTATATAAAAACACCAGATG
Organism: Sepiola atlantica; assembly: GCA_963556195.1. Lineage (NCBI taxonomy): Eukaryota > Metazoa > Mollusca > Cephalopoda > Sepiida > Sepiolidae > Sepiola > Sepiola atlantica. Next base: position 89,133,581 of record OY744530.1, read on the forward strand.
GTACTTTTTGTTTTAGTTTAGTGCTTATTTGAATATATATATATATATATATATATATATATATATATATATATATATATATATATATAAAGAGAATCTTGGTATTTTTTCAACTATTAAAACTAAATGGTAAGAAAAAACACCAATTTAAACTCCAGGCTTTTTCGTTGAAAAAACGATTAGCTTGTAAATTAATAAATCTTTTTCAATCACTACATTAGTTTGCTTCCCAGAATTTACGTTAGTCTTAATATTATTTTAGTTGTTTACCATGAAAAATTGTTTCAGGAATTACAAAAACAAAAATCGAATTTTATGTCATAGCTTCTCAGCAGTGTTGATCAGACACCACTTCCCTAAATAAAAACCGAACCAAAGCCTTCCGGATATCAGATCTAGTTTTTTTCTCCAAATTATTTTTTTGCTAACCTATTTTTCATTGAAAATCTCATAACTTGTGTCGTTATTTACAAAAATTGCTGTATTTTATTGAGTTCGTACGAATCTATTATACAACCTATTTGGTTATATATATATAGTTGTATGTACTTATCTTGTTATTTATATTTAGTTTCATTTTAAAATATTCAAAAATTAAATATATATACAGATATATATGTATTTTTCTATATCACACTATATGTGTTATTTATATACGGTTAAACTTTTTACACTGAATTCATCATATAGTTTTTAATTTGCTCAATCAATTTGCTTTGATTTATTTGAATATATTATATATCTGGTGATTCTCACATTATATATCTGGTGATTCTCACGTTTTTATAGAAGAAATTCATCCCTACATAACCGCAGTACCTTGTTGTGGCTTAGCAACTCAGATTTAATTTTAAAAGTCTGCTTCAGATACGAAATACGGATACTTTGTTTCCAATTGAACATAGCCATTATATATATATATATATATATATATATATATATATTCCATTTCCCATTTCGTTGGTGTATTATTTCCTTTTTTATTATTTATATATATATATATATATATATATATATATAATTTATATGTTTTTTTTGCGATACTTTTGAACTAATTCAATAATGTATACGGAAAAAGATTTGATTTTAATGCTAGTTGGAATAATTTTCCATTTACTTATGTAATGTCGTCAGATGGGGAGCGAGATATATATTTTTGATTATTAATTATTCACAAAACAAAACAATGCAAATAATCGTTTTTAGCATCGGAAAAGAGGAACTAATATTGCGATTTTTCTGATTCCCGATTTCGATTACGATTAATTGTTCTAACACTAATATATATATATATATATATATATATATATATATATATATATATATTAGGAACTATTCTAGTCGCCCAACGTAAATAATTTTATGAAATTTTCATGGGGTAAACAACGTCATATAAATACATATGTATATATATATATATATATATATATTTATATATATATATATATATATATATATATATATATTTATATATATATATATATATATATATATATATCTAAATATATATATATATATATATATATATATATTTATATATATATATATATATATATATATATATATATATCTAAATATATATATATATATATATATACATATGTATTTATGTGACGTTGTTTACCCCATGAAAATTTCATAAAACGTTGGGCGACTAGAATAGTTCTTAATATATATATATATATATATATATATATATATATATATATATATATATATATATATATATTTCTGGAAAATTCTTGGTCTGATGAGGTTGACTTTCTGGGAAAAGTGCAACCGAAACATGTATGCACATATGTAACCAATAATGTTTGTATAAATAAAACTTTATACTTATATATATATATATATATATATATATATATATATATATATATATATATATATATATATATATATATATATATATATATATATATATATATTAGTAGTATGTTTTTGAAAGGCTGTGGGCAATGCAAATTCCGGGTAAGATGCAAGTTGTAAGGAACAAAAACAATAAATCGAATACGAAATATGACTTACTATTTATTTTTCCTAAAATCTTACGTAACAGCGAGAGTGTTTTTAGCTGTTTGTGTTATGTCCGGGTGATTAAAAAATCATTATTTAATATTTCGGGACAAGAGACTCCCTTTTGTCAAAAAAAATGTAACCAGAAGAAAAATTTCTCTGACTGTGCAGAGAATCTTACAAAACAAAATGGCTGACAGGTGTAGAAACGCAGCGAAAAAAGTCTCGCAGGGAATGTAAATTAAATTTTTTTTGATAAGGTTATGTAACATATATGATTTGGTGTTCAAAAATTCAAATTTGTGTAATGCTGGTTAAGTGCATGGTGCCCGATAAACTGTAAGTTTTAATAATATATATATATATATATTTTTATAATTTAAAAAAAAACTTTTTTATTAAGTTCATATTTGGTTATTTACTTTTATTTTCAGTGTGTTTTATCTTCGTATTTTTATTTTATTTATCTTTCTTTCGTATTTTAAGAATTTTAATATAAAGTAAAGTAATTAATCTCACATTTTAAATATTCTAGATTTATTAAATTTATTTATTATCGTCTATTTAAGAAGTGTTATTAATTGTGAGTTTCGTCAAATTAGTTTATCGAATTAACTAGATATATCTACTATAAGATAAAGGGAAATAACTCTGTTATGCAAATTAATTTATTTTATGGATTCTTTAGGAGGAAGTCTGTATAACAATATTAGTATATATATAAAACATATATACACATACATGCATATATACATATATATATATATATATATATATATATGTATACATACATGTATACACATATATATGTGCACATATGTATGTATTATTGTTTGTTTAATTGTTTATTTATATATTCTTCATTTTTATCTTGTTTACATATTTTTATTTATTTTTTATATTAATATTTAATTTATTTATTTATTCATTATTTATTTATTTATTCATTATTATTATTATTTTTATTTTTGATTTAATTTTTTTAAAGTTTTATTTTTTAAAATTTCATTATTTAATATTTGCATGTTATTTGTATACGTTTTATATGTGTTTGGATTAATTAATTAACAATGCTAGGCTATGGGGTGACTTATTTTGGTGGGTTAGAGGAGTATGTTGCATATGGTTTTTGGTTTGTGGTTGAATGTGCGTTAGGATGTAAGTTCATATGGGGAGGGGCCTATTTGATTGTTTGGGTGTGTGATGATTTAATATAGGAGGTAAGTAATGAGTGAAGTGGTGGAAACGGAGTATGATGAGTGTTAGATATGAGGGTTGGTCAGTGGGTGAGAGGTAGATATTATAGAATGAACGGTGAGTGGAGCTTGTGACGATGATTTAGTTAAGGGTTTAATCTGGAGATGAGGATTGATTCTGTGATGCATATGTCACCAATGTTTCTGACAGAGGCTAAGATGGAGACATGAATTTCACGCTGAGTGTTTGAGCAAATCTCTGTGTGTTTGTGGAAAGAGGATATACGGGTATTCAACTGCTCCTTTATGCGCAAGTGTAGCGGTCTTGTAGTGTTACCGATATAACATTTGTTGCATTTATTGCACTGTAGTTTGTAAACACAGTTAGTGCGATAGCACAAACCTGTGTTGGATATAGGGCAATTGGCCAGGGAGCAGGGTTCGGATGTGTGGTTAGTACGCTTATTATCCGGAATTTGCATTGCCCACAGCCTTCTAAAAACATACTACTACTATACCCAGCAATGCTTCAAGCAAACTACCATTCTCTACTATATATATATATATATATATATATATATATATATATATATATATATATATATGCAAAATAAAAATGGAATTGAGGATAAGCGAATCAACAAACTAACAAAAATACAAACTTAAACACATATAAAATTTATGGCCAGTTCGATAAAATATATACACGATGTTAAACTCCGTCGGCACAAGAACGGAATTGTTCAAACACGCGGTTTCTTTAACATTAATACCGCCATTGCAAAAAAACATTTTATTTGAATATAACTTAGCTCGATACGAGGATGGTTAATAAGCTATTTCTCTGACTTCCTCCTCAACCTTTGCCTCCTCCTCCCATTGTTTTCTACGTACGCTTCAATTTATCTTTGCATGCCTTCTATGTTCACTATTATTCCTTTTTCTTTCCTTCCTTACTTGTATTTACACCTGCTGTCTTTTGACAGTTGCGCCAAATACTGATACACATCTTTTTATTCTTTCTTTCTTTCTACTGTTTGTTTACGTTTTTTTCTCGACGCGTCTTGTACAATTTGAATTTCTTTTCATTAAAGTTCTTGCTTCCAACCGAGGATGGTTGGTTCCTAGCAACTGAAATATCTTGGTAGAGCTTTTATATGTGTTTGAGTTTATATTTGTATTAGTTTGCTGATTCGCTCATCCTCAATTCCATTCTTATTTAACATCATGTCTGAAACATTGTTTCTATTTTCCCCTATATATATATATATATATATATATATATATATATATTGTAAATGTATAGACACTATTACATACCGATATGTTGTCTCAATAATACAGTAAATAGAAGCTCAATAACTAAAATATTTTAGCAATTCTAGTTTTCTCTTATTAATATGGTAAATTATAATTTCGAAGAAAATATTTTGTTTTTTTTCAAGTTTTTAAATTAATCTTTTACTTCTCAACATCTACCCTAGAACTTTGATACATTTTAACATACTGATTAGAATAATTCTATATTTGAAATACATTTAACAAAAATATATCTTAATCCTGCATAAAGTTGAATTTTCGGAAACATAGGTACATTAGAAAACGTGTTAGACTATTTTTTATGGAACTTGGGTTAGATATTTGAAATGCTATTGTATATGTGTTTAATATATTGAAATTTACTATATGATCTATAATATTGATAAAAACTAAATAAAAAAAGCAAAATGAATTAATATTTGATGAAAAAATCTTAGTTTTTGTACTTGGTCAACACTGTTTGTCATTTCATTAGTTTAATAAACGTGATTTATAAACGAACACTTTTAAAATAGAGTTAGTTGTTTAACTTGTATCCATAATTGTAGGTCGTTTTCCGCGTTAATTAAGTTGTCCTTTACGCGTTCATATATTGATATTTTTAATCTACATGCGCGGTCATTGGGGTGTGCCGAGAAAGGTATCGATGCGTCTACAACTAACTGGTCATGATGACAACAGTTTTCATGTCAGAAACATTGATATCTATAACTAATATCCGCATCAATTGTTTTTATAATCTATGTTATCTTTCTCTCACTCTCTCTCCCTCTCTGTCAGTCTATTCCTTATCTATATCTTACCACATTTATTTATGTATTTCTTATTAAAGTTATTTATTTTCTATCGTTGTCATTATATTTGTTATCTATCTATCTATCTCGGTATATATATATATATATATATATATATATATATATATATAAATGTAGCTTTTCTTAACACTATGTTGCCGTTTCACATGGCATCCGCTTGCAAGACACGTATAAATAATACTTTTATTTGTTATCTATCTATCTATCTATCTAACTATCTATCTTGCTATATGTATATATATATATATATATATATATATATATATATATATATATATATATATATATGTATATATATATAAATGTAGCTTATCTTAACACTATGCTGCCGTTTCACAGGGCATCCGCTTGCAAGACACGTATGAATAATATTTTTATCTATCTATCTCTCTATCTAACTATCTATCTCGCTATATTTATATATATATATATATATATATATATATATATATATATATATATATAAATGTAGCTTATCTTAACACTATGCTGCCGTTTCACAGGGCATCCGCTTGCAAGACATGTATAAATAATATTCTTAATGTCTTTATGCATTTGAAAACAATTTCCAACGCTTGTTATAACATTCTATTTGAAATGATATCGACCATTTTGCGTGTGAAATGTCTGCTGTCTTAATTTTAATTGATCTTCATGTTTTTTATATTGTTATACCTATTCTATATTTGTCTTAAAGGTTAGATGGCTATTAGCTATCGGCGAAAAAGGACAACAGATTTCGTTATATAAAATATTTTGAGACCATATAACTGTACTAAGTATATCAATATGTAAATAATAACTATCAATCGTAAGTATATAAACATTTAACTGTAATATTTACTTTCGGGTACCATTTTATTTGCCAGGTCGTCCAGCTTTGATCACAGAAAAGCGAACGATGAAAATCATGGTACAGTGTAACCCGGATATAAGAGAGCTGTCGGGACCGGAGAATAAGTCTCTTATATCCGGGTTCCTCTTATATCCGGGTATGGTCTATTTTGTTTATGTAAGTATGGAAACACCACATATAACGTTTTTTTTGTTTTAGTTTATTTAACAGTTATAAACATAAAAAATACTTTTCAATCAGTTTTTACAAATAATTCAGTCAAAAATTACTTTTTCTTAAAAAGGGCAGTCATTTTTTATTGTACACACCTCTCTTTGTTAAACCCGGATATTAGAGAGCTGTCGGGACCGGAGAATAAGTCTCTTATATTCGGGTTCGCTTTCTAACAACAACAACAAAAGAAATCTTTTTTACGAATATTTAATGGATATGGCTATAGTGAAGGTCATAGAAAGACTCACCAATGAGGTGAGAAAATTTAGCAACGTCTTTTGACCGATTTACGACATCACACTGTCACTCAACACGAACTCTCTTATATTGGGCAGGACGGGGCCGGAGAAGAAGTATCTTATAGCCGGGGTCTCTTATATCCGGGTCTCTTATATCCGGGTCTAATTTATAGACATTAACACAGACTGTAATTTGGGACCAGCGCCCATGTCTCTTATATTCGGGTTGCTCTGATATCCGGGTTACATTGTATACGCTATTCGTATGATTCTGTTCCGTGTAACTTTCTTTTCCAATGTTCATGAGTATTATTAAGAGGACCGATTTGATTGATGTGAAACACATCATTATTGTCGTGACGACGGTGCGGAGTCGCATTCCTGAAAATTTCTGCTAGCAGTGAAGAAAAGCGTGATTGTGAAGGATGAGAAAGTTCATTTGATTCAAGAATGGGATTAGATTTTGAAGTAACTTTTTCATGACACAATTCTAGTTATGTTTAAGTCACACCACGTGTATACCTATCTATATTTATAATCGACATGTGCATCAATTAAGGTGTGACTCGTGCTGAGAAAAAACTCGATCAGGTGTCATAAACTGTGCTCATGGCTGCATCTGGTTTATTTAAAACGAGTCGTTAAATATAGATCCATTATATATACATTAATATATTCATGCAAATACACACACACATATATATATATATATATATATATATATATATATATATATATATATATATATATATATATATATATATATATAGGGTGAACCAAAAGTAGGTGGACAGTAAAAAAACATTTTTTTGTCGAAACGTAAGAGGCAAACTTCAAAGCTGTGTAAATATCTCTAAATAAATGTTTTTTACTGTCAACCTACTTTTGGCTCACCCTGTATATATATATATATATATATATATATATATATATATATATATATATATATATATATATATATATATAAAGATAAATGAAAGAAGAGGGATAAATATGTACGAATGACAAATCTATTTCAACTTCGATTGTTCAATGCAAGGTGTACTTGGTAAAAACATGTTTATTTTCAGTAGCTTTTAGTACTAGGTTAATATTTGTTGATAGGGGTGGGTGGGGCAGTAGTATCTGTAGTGGAAGATCGATCCTAAGAAGGCATATGGTCGGGCAATTAACTATATGCTTTGCTATTGGGTTAAAATTAACTCTAATAGGGGAGTGAGGACGATCTAGATATTCAGGGGGCAAGACGATTTCAGGTTATGTGTATTTATGTGTTCTGGGGTGGGGCTGTCTATTGGGGTTACAAGCTGGGCGTATTTAAATCTCCTCTCATGTTGGCATCTGGAAATTATCTCATTTCTTGAATTTATAACGTTTTTCTCTTTTGCAGCTGCGAGTATCATTAGTGCTTCAGATGCGCATATTGTGACAATTCTTTGAGCCCGGTGTGTAGGACTTTGATTTTTTCAGTATAGACAATTTTAGGGAAAATTGGGTGTTATTTGATATACATTCTTTTATTAATCCAGTTAGAGAGGTTTTGTTATTGGTATTGTTATTGAATGAGTAAGTATGGGAGGAGATTCTGGATTTTATAGATTGTGAGGTCGATCCTATGTATGTATATATCTTAGGGTTAGCTATTCTGTCAGTTACTGGGTTGCTTCTGGTTGGGGGCATCATAGTGTTGCTAGGCTGGTTCGGGTTTGGGTTTCTAGAGTTAGGTGGGGTTGTGGGTCGAGGTGATGTAGGTTCGGTGGTATTGTTTAGGTCAGTGGTGAGTTGGGGTAATTTGGTTACGGTACATGCATAGACCACATCTGTGTGTATGCAGTTATTATTTAATGGACATTTTGATGGGTTATGGCAGTTGTAATTATTAGTTGGTGTATCTGGGGTATCTGGGGTAATAATTGATTGGGCACGCTTGATTTTCTCATTGTTAGTACTTATTGTGGTTTGTGCTATGTTAGGCATTGGTGAGTACGATATCTTGATATTATTTTTATTTAGAATGGTATTGTATTTGTGTGGGTATCTAAATGAATTTTCAACTATTTTGAAAAATTCTCTAGGGATATTGGTTTTAACATTGTTATTGTACGGAGGGTTGAACCATATATATATATATATATATATATATATATATATATATATATATATATATATATATATATATATATATATATATATACGTGGTGGTGAAGGAAAATTTAGAATGACCATTAAGTTTTTTTTTCTCAACTGGAACTATGTCTATTGTTTTGAAACGTAGAATATATTGATGTCATAATAATACTTAATTTATTTTCCACTTAGTTCACCTCAAACAAGGCAAGTTGCCACTGTAAGCGTAAGGGGCTACTGAGAATTAGGGTGACATTTTAGGGAGTCATCCTAAATTAGGAGCTGTGCAGCGATATGTGTGTTCACATAAGTTTACAATTTCTGCATGTCGGTACAGTTGGGGAAACAAGGCACAGGGAAGGAGTTCCAAAACAAGACAGAAGCTATTGGAGTAAAAGGCTCTTCGACATCTGTGGACCTCCACAGTTTTTGGATGGACTTTAGCTGATTGTCAGGTTTGTCGAGTGTATTTACTTCGAGGGGACACTAGGGCAGCAAGTTCATCGGAACACGTTCCATTGAAGTACCTGTAAAACAAGAACAATGATGCAACATTGCGGTGATCGGACAGGTGCTGGAACTTGGTGGATTGTGAGGGACATATTTGATTTGATACATTTTATTTGACTGTGTCTAAGAGAAGGAGACTAGTGGATGATGCACCAGCTCAGATTGAACGACAATATTTCATACATGGTGGCTTTGTAGAGATAATGTCAGGTGTGAAAAGTTTTTTAGCACGGTAGAGGGAGACCACTTTTTGCAGCAGCCTTGGCAATGTCTTCTAATTATTCGTTCCAATTCATGTTAACTGTGAGTGTTAGGCCGAGGAGTTTGAACGTTGGACTCTCAGATATGGTGTTATTTGCCATGGCAATCGGTGGTTGAAGAGGTGTCTCTTAGTTGTTGAAGGAAAGGAGATTTATCGTTGCAGCATTAAATTCTACCTTCATTTATGACCCCATTCTACTACAGACTGAAGTTCATATTCCAATGATTCAGCCATTGCCTCGGATATGTGCGCATCCGTGTTATCCACATGACGAGAGTAGAGCGTGGTGTCGTCAGCAAATATACCCATATCAGACACAATGTCATCAAGGAGGTCGTTTATGAAAATCGAAAACAATAAATGTCCCAAGATCGATACTATTATCTTTACCTTTTCAGAAACTTTTGCCCATATGAGTAATCAGTAAAGCACACGTAAAAAAGTATGTGATATTCTGAATGCACTAGTCACACCAAAGAAGATTTAAAGAATATTTGGTGTGCCAGAAAAATTGTTCATTTTGTAAAGAATAGAATGCTATAGCAAAACTATTACGAAGAATGCTGGAAGTGGAGGAGTCAACACACTAAATAGCAAAGCTTTTATTAAAGCTTTCAAATTTAAAATACCAAAAGAATCAAACCAAATCCATGAGAAAAATTGCAATTTAACATGAGGTAGACAACAAGACTGTTAGAAATGCAGTAAAATATGATTTTAAGTTAAAATCGTACACAAGAACACCAAAACACTTGTTGATAACAGCTGTGAATGAAAAAACATTGAGAAGTGCAATTAATTTATTACATGGTTCAGTAAAACCTCCTACATTTTAACGGTCTTTCCAGAGAAAAAGATCTTCACCGACGATTCTGTTCTGAACCGCAGAAATGACAGATCTATCGCAAAATCGACAGCTGAAGTTGAGAAGACATTCAGAACAAAACATTCTGCTCAAGTTATGGCTGTTGATGTTGTGGATTCCGATGGAATAGAAATACTTATAACATTCTACAAAGCTGATTAAAAGACCAATGTCAATACATATTACAAGACTCCGAGATACCGGGTATTGCCATAGTTTAAAGCCAACTACGCAGATGGTAATTATGTTTGGAAATAAGATGGTGCTCCAGCTCACACCGATAGGAAAATACAAGATTTCTGCAAATTTAGCTTTAGAAATCATGGTAATCATGTTTATGGCCGCTTTCTAGCGCAGATGTAAACACTCTGGACTATGCTATTTAGAGGGTTTTAGAACATGCTACGAAGAGAACATCACACATCAATGACGAGTCTCTGAACACTACTATTAAAAAAGAATGGGGGAACTTGTCTCCTGAATATTTGAGGAACACCTGTCCAAGTTTTAGGAAGCGTGTGCAAAAAAAGTTATTGAGAAATAAGGAGGACACATAGAATTAAAAAAAAATTCTATTATGTAAATTTTCTTGTGGAAAGTAATTTTTGAGGACTTTCAATAAACTAAATGGTCATACAATGATTTTGATTCCCTGCCTAAAAATATAGTAAACTTTGCTTCCACACCCTGTACATATTATTGATTGTCCACGAATAATTCTTTTTAAAAATATTATTATAGGATATAAATAACAAGCACAAGTTAAATACATATAGCTGTAAGTCACCACCTAATTTATTAAATATTGTGTGAACAGTATATATATATATATATATATATATATATATATATATATATATATATATATATATATATATATATCTATATATCTATATATATATATATATATATATAGATATATATATGTATGTATATGTATGTATGTATATATATATATAAACAACCCAAATATTTATTATATATACATGTATACATACATTTATGTATATCTACCTATCTCTCTCTATCTCTCTCACTCTCTCTCTCTCTCTCTCTCTCTCTCTCTCTCTCTATATATATATATATATATATATATATATATATATATATTCTCATTGCGGCATTGGACATTTTCGGCAAATCCTGTCGCATTTTTCAACCAAACATAAAATAATGAACATTAGTCAGGAAAGTCGCCTTTTTAAAATAGTATGCACCAATGACATTGCCTTTATTTAAAAATTAGTCTCAACCATTTTTCGTTTTGTTTTGTTTTGTTTTTTGAAAAATATTGTTTTAGCATTACTCCAATATTTATTGAAATAAAAAAACGTAAACAATGCAAACATCCAATATATTTTTGTTTAAATTTTGTACAGATTTTTCTTCCAATTCAAAAAAGAATGTCGAAAAGTTATTGCGCTGACTTTATAGATAAACGATGAACTTAACGAGACACATTTGTAAGAATCCACGTATATTCAGCTGAACATGGTTGCGAAGAGTCGATGATGCACCGTTTTATTTTCCCACGGGTTTGTGGTCAACATTGTCCAGTTGGTTATCAATCAGGATTGGTGAGTTTATTTGAAAACAATGTATTTGAAATAAATATCGCATACTAATGGTGTGCACCTGCAGTTTACACTGTCATCTACAAATATTTATATTTTACATATTGTTATGAAATGTCAAACGTGTATATATATATATATATATATATATATATATATATATATATCCGGCGGATGCAGGTGCGCTACGAAAGGACAAGATAAATCGTCACCGTTTGAAACTGATCTCATCAACAACACAAGTTTGCTTTTGACAAGTTTCTGTCATTCAGACGCTTGATTGATATGGGACAACAAAACATTGACCTCATTCATTTTTTTTTTTGGGGGGGGGGTGATTTTTATTTCTTTGAATGAACCGAATAAGATTAGATAATATAAATGCATAACTTCGTACTAAGTGTTGCTTCCGACGTTACTCGGGAATAAACAAGGAAGCGCGTGTACTCCAGCCCCCAGGCATAGATCCCATATTACCATTTTAGGGTATCTTTTAAAATAATCCGCAGAGTGAAAACGCTCAAAAAACAAATATACAACAAATAAAAGTAACTGTAGCCGATAAAAGTTATTTTCCAACTTATCTGTGACATTTGTTTGTATTTTAAGCCGTTCCAACTGCTATTTATTAGAAATAAATATTTTTGTCACACGAACATTGGACAAAAAAAAATGGCGATTGGGGGGTTATCGTAACGAGGATAAGGCTGGACGCCATTTTTTTAAGTAAAAATCTGTGACCCCCAAAAAACAAGAATTTTTTTTTACATCTAATAAAAACCCATTTATACTACGTAAAAAGGAAAATATCTATTCTCGACGTAGCTCACCTTCATTTGTTGCATATTTATTTATTTTATTTTTTCGTTCGTTTTTTGGACCCCGTTAGCGACTCTTCGGATTATTGTAAAAGATACCCCCATTTTAATTCTTAATTTTTTTTTATTTGCATTATTTCCGAATTTCAATTAAAAAGATGGTATCTAATAAAGTAATGCGTCGTCTTTGCTATTTATGGGTGTCCAGTGCGAATGCAGACCCCTCGATATAACTGCAAAATCCTTAATAACAAATCAATACCAACGTTTGATTCATCGTAGTTTTACTCTTTTACTCAGAAAAAAGGTGTTTAATCTTGGAATATGGCTTTGTTTTCAAGTGCTTCACGGACGGAGAGACATTGAGTAACACCGCATTCGTATTATACTAGAAGACCCGTAACCCGTTGGGTCAGTATTTGTTACATATATTGTAAGATGTTATGAAAAAATGTTTGAAGTTTAAAAATATGTATGAAACTCTTTTGTCATGTCATAAAACCCTCGTTACTTCTCACACTCTCTCTATTCAGTTTTCTCTCCCCCATCCTTTGTTATTTCTCTCTCTTATACCCTATCTCTATCCTAGCGTTCCCTTTTTTCCTCCCCTTCTCTATCCTTCTTCTCTGTCTTTCTCTGTCTCTCTCTACTAAGTCTAACTTCTATTTGGAAATTCTTACTTTTCAAATATTAATGTCACTCTTTCATGAAGAATTTTGACCTTCATCCATTTTACCGTCTCCCGTCGCCCCCACTCCCTAAATCTCCCCTTTCTTAATTTTATTCTCGCTTAATTAATTGCATAATTCTCTAATCATTTGCTCTCTATTTACCTTATTCTCATTTACTTGCACCACCGGAAACATAATAATTTTTTTCCTACGATCTTTCAGAATCTGTAGTCTACAATATCTAGACGAAGAATTCAAATACACCACAAATCCATTGAACACATTGCAATACCCCACATATTTTATATTGAACACAAAGAAAAGGCCCTAAAAATATTTTCAAAAAACAATAAGCAAAAATCTTATACACCGGACACTTCCTTCATAAATAGACATCTTCTCTTACCTATCCATGCCAATAATACAATAATTGGCAACATTAAATAAACTAGGAATTCCGACAATACAAACTACTTCACAAACTATAAAACAAGCATTAAAAACATCAAAACATTAAAAAAAAACACATCTAATGCAGATATATACACTATCCCATTCTGTAATTGTTATCAGATATATGAAGGGGAAACTCAACTGATATACGGATAAAACGTGTGCACGGTGACAAACAGGCAAGCAAGAGCACATTATCAGTGTTTGCGTTATACATAGATTTTCAGCCGAGAAATATTTTCATTTAACAGATATCAATAGTATTTTGCTAATAAAACAGCATTTCATTCATTACGTAACATAACCACGACCTTTGAACCTTTACATCGAGTCACGGGTACCCATTGTTTTAAAGCTTAACTATTTATTATTTATAATACTTTCAACTTATCAACTTATTATTGACATAAATACCATGAATAATTGGCTTCTCGGAATTGGAAATAAATCGAACCAAGACAGCAGACCCTGCATTACAAAGCACTCAATATCCTTTTAGACAGAGTTTATAACAATAATAAAGAAGTAAAAGGGGCTTATTTAACACTTTACTGTCGTTTCACGGTAGACCCGATCATCACAAGTGTATTCTTGTCTCATACATGTTTTTGTATCTGAATACATGTTCAAACTAACTGGAAATCGAATTTTACTGTTAGAATTTGGGTCCCAGCTGATTTACACCGGCGTCGAAGAAGACCAAATTTCTGGCGATTGGATCTACCGTAAACCGATATGGTTAGTACATTTTAATTATATATATATATATATATTAGATTTCTTGAATGTGAGATGATATATATAATTATTTCCACAATCAGACAACGCCGCAGCCCACAACCTATGAAAAGAAACAAACCGCAAGTCCTAGACTCGAGTTTCGCACTCCTTTGGGCTCATCAGTAGAACACATCCGAACTCAGGATTCGAAACCCGAGTCACTTGCATGGTAAGCGAGTACTCTGCCACTGAGCTACCTCGCCACATACAAGAATGTCTATTAATTTACACAGATAAAGTGAACCGCGGCGATGACCGACTGTGGAATATACCTACTCTTTTCAACAAGGGGTGTAGTCATCCAACTACTATGAACCCAGGCCGATGTCTCACAAGTAGGATTTCTTTTCATAGGTTGTGGGCTGCGGCGTTGTCTGATTGTGGAAATAATTATATATATATATATATATATATATATATATATATATATATATATATACATTAATAAATAATTTAAATGTACTTACCAATAGAATTTTACTGCAGATCAGATCGTCAGAAAGATGTTCCTATATATATATATATATATATATATATATATATATATATATATATAAATATTTAAATGAAAAAGTTTTTTTCCATCTATCCTAACTATATTAACATCAAAACACGTAACACTTACTTAATTCTAATGATATGATAATATATAGAAATAGACTATATATAGGCATCTCCAACTCGCTCAAACAAATCTCGATTTTGCGTATTTGCATATTTATTTATTTTAGTGTTTTAAATAAGTTAATATTCTGTAATATACCTTTCTACTTTGTATTGTCAAATTTTCTTCTACATACGCAATCGTTTTATCGATAGTACTATTATTATAATTTTCAATAATATACGATAAAGAGATTTTATAAAAAATGATGACGTTTAAAAACTTTAGAATTTCATTTTCAAAGGAGATAATTTACTTCCTGCTTCAGTAAAGTGTCAAATATCGCTGAGATATTGAGAACAGAT
This sequence comes from Sepiola atlantica, assembly GCA_963556195.1. NCBI lineage: Eukaryota > Metazoa > Mollusca > Cephalopoda > Sepiida > Sepiolidae > Sepiola > Sepiola atlantica. The sequence continues at coordinate 89,149,265 of OY744530.1, forward strand.
ACCAGACTTTGATCTTAGCCAAAAGGTCAAGAAACCATGAAAACATATTTTTTGTGACTAGGCATTTTTAAATTAAAAAAAAAATTGATTCAATTGGAATATTTTTTAATGGGCGGTGTAGTATCGGTTCTGTTTCCATAAGACTGTCCTCCCAAGAATTATCTCCTTCGTTTTAAAAGTGTGTATGTGTGTCCTCCAAGAATGAAAAACAAAACAATACTCGATTTAGTCAGAATATCTTTTAAGGGGGGTAGTGTAGTATCGGTTCTGTTCTCATAAGATCGTCCGCGCAAGAATGACTTCATTCTTTTGGGGTAGAAGGAAGTAGTGTTTGTTCATCATGATATTATCCTCTGTCAATGAGGGGGGGGGGGCGGCAGTGTTGTATATGTTCGTTTACCATAATACTAGCTAAAGAAGAACGATAACTGAAATTTATAATAAACATGTCTTTTTTAACTCGACAATTATGAAAGCTATCGTTCTTCCTTAGCTAGCATATGCATCTCTGTTTATAAAGATGGCGACTATATGTTTCCAGTCAATTTTCATTTAAGCGTTTCATGTGGACAATGAAACTTGTCATGGTTTTTAATGTTATCTAAATAAATAAATGCACAAGTTTTTTCCACCTATTCTTATTATATTCACATTAAAACGGTTTATGCTTATTTAATTCTCTGTAGTATATTTTCATTCGTCATGATACATTTCTCCCAAGCATTACCTCCCTTTCGGGGGGGGACCGTACAGTGTACATTTGTTCATTGCGATACCATTTCCCCAAGATTAACAATTTTGTGTGTGTGGGGGGGGGGGGGTAGTGCACTATCTATTCTTTTGTCATGGTATCATCCTCCCAGGCATTAACGCCTCCTTGGGGAAGGGTCAGTGTATGTAGTTCGTTCGTCATGATATCATCCTCTCAGCCTCTCATTTGCATATTTATTTATTTTTTAAGTTTCTAATGAATTAATATTTTTACTCTGTTAATAATACATGGGTTTATTATTTTTTTAAATAAATGTGTGGTTGTTGTTGTTGCTGTTGTTGTTGTTGTTGTTGTTGCTGTTCCTATTTATTTCCTCCCACGAGAGAAGAGTTAGGCACAATGTCAATATTTAAGATGTGAAGAATTCAGCCTCCCTAAAATTGGCACTATGAATTGGAACATATATTTCTATTGCTTCGGTCTAGAAAGATTTCTCTTTCATTGACAGAGAACATAAAAACTAAGTGCAGATTCATAATCCTAACCAAAATGCCAAGAAGTGATGATGATGATGATGATGATGATGATGATGATGATGATGATGATGATGATGATGATGATGATTATGATGATGATGAATTAAAAATGTGTCATATAAAAAAACATCTTCTAATCTTTCAAATTTATAAAAAAAACTATTTTTCTTTAATATTCTTTACGTATTTTTCTGTCTTTTATAATAAAGGCGAAGAGTACAAATTACCCATTTTTAATTTCAGCAATATAAAATCGTTTTCTCTTGACAAATCGACGTTCCACCCTTATTCATTTGATTATATAACCAGTTTTAATGGGGAATTCCTTTTCATTTTTATGCTGAAACAAAATAAAATGTATCGACGTGAAATATCTGAAAAACCATATCAATTAACCTTTTTGTTGTGTTTTCCTAAAAGAAAAATTTGACGATGTTCATCCACAGTATATTTCCCTCACATTTAAATATATCAAATAACACTGCGACAATCATCATTTTTAAAAATTTCCTCTAAATTACCAAAATGTCAAATAAACATTACTGATATGGTTTCTGTAAAGAAGACTACAACATCAGTAATTACCGCCCGGAGGGTAGCTAGTTTTTGTTAGTATACATATAAAGGACAGTTTGTTCGTATGTTCTCTATATAACTAAATATGGTAGAACTAAAAGGTAAATCTAGTAGATGATATGTAACTTTTAACGATGAATTGAATGATTGTCAAAACAGTTTTAAAATGTATTTTTATTTTTACAAAATGCCAGTCATATATTCACAGTCAGACCCAAATAGCAATCCGTTTGACATATCTCTACTTTATTCAGACTAGCCTAAATAATTATTCATTTGGCATCTGATCAACATCAGGTACCCTGAGTAATGTCGTTTAACGAATATATATATATATATAGAAAGATGGGGACTTATCTGGAAAACTCTAGAAGTCTCTTAACTAGCAGAAAAAACCCAGATAAAAACTACAAATGTATATATCTTCTATATAAAGTAGAGCCAGTCCCTTTCTCAGTATTTGCGATAAATAAAATGTTGTTTTAATACAGGCTTTATACTTAATTCTGTTAATCAGTAATTTATGGAAAGTATTGGTCAATATTAATTTAATATATTTTATTCTATCTATATTTTTCTTTTAATTAGTGAGATTTTAGAGGAGGAAAGACCAACACACTTTCCCACATCAGTAATACTGTCACTCATTAACAATCATATTTTCATATATATATATATATATATATATATATATATATATATAAATACTACTAGAAAGACTCGATGTTGCCCAGGATTGAATCAAGATCTTATGTACATCTACTCTCAGCCGATATCATATCATTACCTTTTTATTCTTATATTTGACATGTTATGAGATTAAATTTTTAAGGTGGGGTCCAATTATGCATACACCATTGCTTGTGTAAGATTGTGTGTCAGTACAGTGACAGTTATTAAAATAATGTTTGGTAAAGGTATTGTATTGATCCTTCTTGAAGCACACCTGGCGTTTCCAGGAAATAAATGAAGACGCGCGTGCAATCTTTATCCAAGCCCTCAACTTCATATTAGCATTTCAAACACTTTTTCCTATAATTTTGCAAATTATAACTCAAATAAACTGCCATAAAATGTCGTATTTTTTCTGGATGCTCGGACAAAACGAGCACATTGATCAAAATGTTATATATATTTATAAATAACCTGGATAGTGTAGTTTTCAGAATATCCATGTTTCACATATCTATCTTGAAAACAATAGCATGAGTTTATCATCAAACAGACAAGAGCTACATAACCCCTCTCTCTCTCTCTCTCTCTCTCTCTCTCTCTCTATATATATATATATATAAGAGAATGTAAGATTCTTATATATATACATAAACATTCAAATGTTATTCAATTCAAAATCTATTTTAGAGTTAACTAGAAATATATATCATCAACTTGCAAAAATTATAACAGCTCGATATCGAATCGTATAATGAAATAGAGCTAAGTGTATATATGTAGTATTCAATTATTTTAACATCATATCACAAGTAAGTAGTACATACAATGCTATCTAAGTCGTTTACAGTTTGTTCTGCAAAGACACTGTTAAACAGATTTCCTGATATATTGTATAACTAAAAGTCGTCAGGAAACCAAGTGTCAACGACTTGGATACGATTGTGTGTACTCTATATTTGGAATATGCTTTGAAAAAAATAGTAATAATAATAGTAAAATATAGTAGTAGTCGTCGTCGTAGTAGTAGTGAAGCTTAGTCGATCAACATTTGTTTTCCTAAGGCATATTTTCTCATGTATTTCAATCACACAAAATACATGCTAAAATACATGCGAAAATATTCCTTAGTTTTTGAATTGGGTTTTGTTTAATAAAACTTACAGTTTAATTATTTTAATTAGCAATAATTTGCAACAAAATCACAAAGTGATCCTTCTTTTACTAAGTCTCTGTCTAGCACTCGCTTTCTCTCACTTTGTTATTTATGATATTTACCACTCTCGCGTTTGTAACTCTCTCTTTCTCTTTATCTGTTTATTCACACTCGATGGTGATATAAAAAACGAAAAATATAAAGATTGAAATAGTCGAAACCCAAAGAGAATAAGCCCACGGGTAGTTATAATATATAGGGACAAGAAGAGAACAAAGGCTGAGTAAAAAGGAGAGAGATAGTGTGACGAAAATCGACTAATATGTATTTTTTCAATATTTCACCCTTTTGGAAAACTTATTTTTTCCCGATTCAAACAATCAAACTTGAGGGGCCTTGTTCAGTCACCTATTCAGCTCGAGTTTGATTGTTTGAATCGTGGGGAAAAATATATTTATATATATATATATATATTGATACCTACGTGCATATAATAGGGATCTATGGACACGTGTTTCTGGCCAACATCCGTAACCAACATGGCGAACCTTAGCAAAGATCAAACCTACGATGTTACTGTTTTCAGTCTGGCGTTTTACCACAAGACCACAAACATTGTCGGAATATGTACAATTTTTTGTCGCCGTAACTTTTGCTATTGTTTTAACTAGCGATATAAACATAGCTGTTTTCTAAATATTTCTTAGTAGGTCTTAGTAGTTCGCCAATAAAAACAATAATACAAGCTACGTCACATCATGGCGATAAAAATCGTACATGTTTCGCTAAGGTGTTTGTGGTCTTGTGGTAAAAAGGCAGACTACAATCAGTAATGTCGTATGCTCGATCCTTACTCAGGTTATCTATGCTGATGACGGTTGACGGCCAGAGATAAATGTCTATAGTTTTTTTTCATATTTACGTAAATATATACATAAAATAAAAATAATAATTACACGTACTATTAAAAAAGGCGACTTTATGCAATATTCTGTACCGCTTAGAAAGTAGACATTTTTAAAGTAAAACACTTATATTTCTATCGCTAAAAAACAATAACAAAAGCTATATATATATATATATATATATATATATATATATATATATATATATATATATAAGTCAGTTTATATTCCAATAACCATGTTTTTATTTTATTATTTTTGTTTTTTCACATTTCCCAAAAATATAAAATTTCTGTGAGATATATTTTTTACGGTCCGTTTCATTTGTCTTGTGCCAACCAACATTTTTATGTCAATATCATCAGAAAAAATTCACAAAGAGTAAAAAGTTCTTGGATTAAAGTGTCTTGAAAACACCTACACTATACAGTAGTTCATTTTAGGGTGAAAACAAACAAAAAACAAACAAAAAGAGAGAGCAAAAACTCACACGTGTGAGATCACACTATTACGTCATTTTGAATTTATATATATATATATATATATATATATATATATATATATATATATATATATATATATAGTCTCGGAAGTTTCTCAACCATTAAAACTCTATTTAAAAAACAAAAAAAAACAAAAAAACTGATAGTCCCAAGTCTTTCAGTGGAAAATCACTCATGTAAGTCAATTTATTTTTGACAGTTATTATAGTTTGTTTCTAACACTATTTTAAGGGATCATCAGTTGTTTACCATGAAAAACTGTTTCGGGAATTTATATATAGTTAATTAAGTTTAAATATATTGATTAAACTAACTTACAACCAATATTTTTTCAAATATCTGAGTTTAATTTTACAGTCCCGTAGTGTACTTACATCGAAACGCAGGTTAACCTGTGTAGGCAGATTTCTTGTTTGTATTCTTTGTAATTATATATATATATATATATATATATATATATATATATATATATATATATATATATATATATATATATATATTAACAAGTATTTTTCTCCTATTTTTACAGTTAATTAAATTATATAATTATAATGACTCAGCACCGGTTCGTCTTTTAAAGAAAAATCTAAATTTATTTCTTCCATGTTCCTTAGTTACCAATGCGAAAAACAAAGCATAAAGATTAGTACAAATACTGAACGCGCTCATCCGATTATTAAGCAGACGTGAGTATTTATTTACTCCTCTCCAGGAGTTAGGCACAAGGCCAGTTTTTATCTTACTCCCACAAGTAGGATGTGACCCAAGGTCGGATCGGGAAAGTGGGGTTTAAAAATTGCCTGGGCAGCCCCGTCGGCATTCTCCGGTAGGGGCGCCTCAGGCAGTAAGCAATAAACTTACTTCTCCCCAAAGAGGGGAGGCGAAGCCTGGGAGGGTGGACCTCCTAGAACTTCACCGGACAGACCCATAGACCGGCGTAAATCAAGCCCCGAAGGCCAAGACAATACCAGTCTATGGGGTGCAGTAGCTATCGGAACAGATACTACACTTTGATCTTAGCAAAAAGGCCAAGAATGATAAGAAAACTAATCTCTCAAATCGGAACAGAATCGAATTAAGACAGTAAATATCGAGAAACAAAGTCCTCAATATCCTATCAGCTAGAGCGATATCAATACTAAGTGAGAAGAAGGTGTACACTGCTTTACATTTAAGTGTAGTGTGTTAAGCTGAATGCATCATATTATCATTTACTGCTTTTATATCTGCACTCAGTAGCATATTGAGACTTTATCGAAAACCTGCTGTCTTAATTCTGTTATGTTCTGATTTTGAAAAGTAAGCAATAGGACGAAAGTATTTCAAGTAATGAGGGGAATCGAGAAAGTAAATTGCAAGTAAGACACCCATTTCAGACTTACCCCGCCGCCTGAAATAAATAAATAAATAAATCCTCCACTTTGTAATAAAAACTCAGAAATTAATAATCTTGATAGTTTATATATGAAAAATTAAATTATTGACGTAAATTTATGATTGTATATAAATATTTTAATGATACATCTTAGTAAATAGTGAATGAGAACACTGGCGATAATACTTTTTTCATTGTTCTTTATGAAGGGTGTACACTAGCATATATATATATATATATATATATATATAT
>OY744530.1:89160951-89205951 GCA_963556195.1 Sepiola atlantica
CCGGATGGCTAAGACGTTCCGAGCTTGAAACCGACGGTACAAATGTTGTACTATTTTTTCTGTACCAAAATAAATAAATATTATGCTCTTCATTTTTAACTTTAATTCTTAATTAATCGAGCACTCTGCTGGGATTTTTCCTACTTTATTACAAAGAAGTTATATATATATATATATATATATATATATATATATATATATATATAGTCAAATGTTAATCATATACAATTAAGTTAACACAAGTTTTTATCTTACCAATAGCTTGAGAGATATTTTACAACAGTATCAGTGCGTAAATTACCACCATACATCAACGAGGGTTTGAACTCCGCATAGCGCATTCCATATGCCTATCGTTGGTGCCTACAGCGGTAAAAAGAAGCTAAAAGACGAGCTTTATGATCTGTTTCCTCTCATCGTGAATGTCTTGTGACGAGTGTTGAAATGTAAGTCGGTTAGCAAATGGAACGGGTTTCTGTCGCCGCCATGTGCCGATTGTGATAATTTGTCGCCGGCGTCAACACTAGTCGTAATGAAACCAGTGTAGGAAAAGCGGCAGAAACATGGGCGAACGAAATATTTGAACTTACGTCGATTGCAAAACTATTTAATCAGCAGTCAGCTCAATGGAATCTCGATATAAATATCTGCACGACTCGTACTCTTGCGTAGGAGTGGCAGAAAAACCGCAAGATTTTGCACTGTGAGCGTTTCCCTCCATTTTCACGACAATAGAGGCGAGTCAAAAGAGACGACGAAGGCAACAAAGAAGTGGACGGAAAAAAAGGAGAAAGACGACGACGAAGAAGAAAATCAGAAAGAAGAGAACGACGAAGAAAAGAAAGACAACAAAGAAACAGAAAGCAGCAACGAATGACAAATACGAAAGAATGATGATAAATCAATAAGAAATAAAGAAGAAGAATAACAACAAGAACAAAGAAAAGAATGAGAACAAGAAAGCGATGTAAAAAAGATAACTTCAGGAAAATAAAGAAGAAAGGGAAGATTTGGTACGAGCAAAGAAGACAGAAATAGTTCGATTTGTTTGTTATATCGTCAAACAAAGAGAAAGAGCGGGAAAAATGGCACACTTTGAGGCGAGGAAGAAAAAAGCAAATGAGAAAGCGGAAAAGAAATCCTAAAAGGAGCCGAATAAGAAAATATAAGGGCGAAGAGAAAAAAAAAACGGAAAAGAAAAAAAAACAACAAAAAAAAACAAGAAGAACGAAAAAAAAACGATGAATAACGTTTTTAAAAAAAGCCATGAAAAATGTAAAAAGGAAGATGAAGAAGGAAGCGAAAAAAGGGGAATAAGAAAATTTAAAAAAATTGAGAAAAGAATGAAAAAAAACAAAAACGATGGGAAGTAAAAAGAAGTGTAAAAGAAGAAAAAGAAAGCAAAATAAGATAAGAAGAAAAAGAAGAAAGAGAGTAAAAACATGAGGAAGAAATAGAAACAAAAAATAAAAAAGCAAAACAGAAGAAAACAAAAACGAAGGCTAAGAAGGTTAAACAGAACACGAGAAAAGAAAGAGCGTTCAAGTTCACAAAGAAAATTAGAGGATTGGTATAGCAATCAAATTCACCCACAGAAATTTGGTGGCCGCATGATGCAAAGAAAGAGTTGGTCACGAGCGGTAATCTGGGTGAATATTTGGGGTGAATATTTAGGGTGGGCACGGTAAGAATAAAAAGCATTACTTTTTGATTTGTCATGCGAAGACAAAGTAAAACAGACACAACGTATGAATTCGGAGAAAAATAAGCCCACGTTCACACCTACAGAGAGAAGCGAGCCACAAATAAAATGCCAATATCTAAAACTTATCGATGTCATAAACTACTTACCACTCATCTGCCTCAATCGATTGACCTAGTCAACCTGTCATTTTGAAGTCTACCTATACCGGCTACCTGCTCGCATACAGCTAGATAGCTAGATGACTGGTACATATATATAGTTATGGCCAGGTGACTGTTAGAAATAGAAACATATATATGCGGACATGTAACTGTTTCAAAAGTATATATATATATATATATATATATATATATATATATATGTATAAATATATATATGAATATATATATATATATATATATGAATATATATATATATATATATATGAATATATATATATATATATATATGAATATATATATATATATGAATATATATATATATATATATATATATATATATATATATATATATATATAACTCAATAGAATTCTAAATGTATGACACGTGGAGTATTATGTATTCATGTTTTCACACGAAAACTAAATATATAAAAACATATATGAATAGTTCGAATGTAAATCTCGATAAATCCATTTTTTAATTGAAAGATTAAAAAAAAGAAGGATGAATACATAAAAGCCGGACTTCAATTAACGGCTTATTTTAATGGAAAGTCAAAAAAATGATGCCGATGTCACACTATGTAAAACTTGATTTTGGAGTGTGGTAGAAATGCAACATTTTTTGTAGTGAGAGCTTCAAAATTTGAAAATGGTGTGTATCACGTTTTGTATAAAAACTCTTAATATATAGATATACACTAGAATTTCACCCCTTGGATCGCCCATTATACTCAAGTTAAATTAGTTGAATAGGGGACATTTGAGTTTGCAGATAGAGTTAAATTAAAAACAAATAAAAGGACAAATTCCTAAATTAATCTCTTTCGGTTCACTATCTCTCTCTCTCTCTCTTTCTCTCTCTCTCAACCTTTTTTTCTCAAACTATGGGTTTAATATTATTAATATTGTGGTAAAATTCAATATTATTTATAATAGACTATTCCAATCTCTATACCCCCCTCTCTTTCTTTCTCTCTCTCTCTCTCTCTCTTTCTGGGTTTAATAGTAATAATACGTATGATGCTATTCCCTATTGTTTATAATGGACTATTTCAATCTTCTGGTTTCTAGTTAGTTTCATTGCATTTGCCTGTTTATAAACAGAGAGAGAGAGAGAGAGAGAAATAGAGAGAGAGAGAGACAGAGACAGAGACAGAGAGAGAGAGGGGGGAGGTAAACAGAACCGAGTGATAGAAACTGTACCAGATAATACTGTATATTAATCATAGAATATAGAGTGAGATAGGCTAGGGGGAATAGAAAGAATCCTAGTAAGAGATGGGTTACTTCGTGAGTAAATTAAAAAATACGACTAATTAGAATAATTAAAACGTTTTTTTTTTCAAACAATAATGTAATCCAGGGGCGGGCAACCTCCGGCCCGGGGCCACATTTGGTCCGTGAAGGCTTAGTGTCCGGCCCACCACCATGCTAGACTTTATTATTGCAATCCGGCCCGCAGAACTCCTAGTAAAACTCATATCATTTTGTGACATAGACGTAAAAGTAGGTTTCGAATAAGATTTACAGTGGGATAAAAATGTATAAATATCAGCGAGCGATGATGCATGAATATTACATTTTTCTTTAATTATTAATTTCAAAACCGTGGCCTGAGATAAAAATAGAAAAAGAGAAAGAGAGAAACCAAGAGGAAACGTGAGACGAGGAAAGGGCATGAAACATAGAACTTATGTGAGGTGTGTCAAAACGAATGCTGGATTACCTTGCTACTTCCCCGTCATTATTTTTTAGTGTTCGCAAATGGCTCTTCGTCGGCGCCTTTTATAACATCACATACAGAAGTCTCTTGAGAAAAAATATCAGATTTGTATAGTGTTCAATGCAATTTTTGTACAATTTATTCATGTAAACAAAATATAGTAATTCTGAGATTTCGTTTTTCACTCCGGCCAGCGATCTCCTTCCAAAAGTTTCATCTGGCCCTCACTCTGAAAAGTTGCCTGTCTCTGAATCCCAAAGAATATTTCAACATGTATTTCGTGGTATTAAAATATATAATAAAATGACCTGAAGGAAATAAACGTTGATTAACTCAGTTTCTGTATAAAAATAATATAATTATATATAGATATGGTAATCTACATATTTATGTGTGCTTGTGAGGCGTAGACCCTAACTGCGGACCTAAAAAGAAGGATATAGGCTACAGAGCTGAGATGCTTGCGAAGGATCCTCAACATCTCACACAACGACTACGTTAAAAATAATGATGTGCAAAACAGACTCATACAAGCAGTCATATCTTAGGAAACATGATAATAATAATAGAATTAACTTTACTATCAGTAATAATATTCTAAAATGTCTATAGCTCTAAATATAGTTTCGTACTTACTACATAATTCCCGCCAAAAACCTTCTATAATACTAACACATGGTATGTACCTGATTAACCTCATTCCCCTGAAGATGGACCCGGATGGGTTTGAAAGTACATGGGAGACACATCCAAACTATGGCAAATTCATCAGGCAATTCCCCTCCGAAACTAACATCCTGATCCGGACTACTGAAAAGAATCTACCAAAGGATATCTAGACATGAGTTGTCTCTTATATTCAACAATACTTGCCTGCAAGAGAAGATGCTGCCTATATATATATATATATATATATATATATATATATATATATATATATATATATATATATATATATATATATATTCACTCGCCTTAAACTTCTCTGGCTTCTTTTTTCCCGGTAGGAGAAAGTGCTGGTAGGGATTGTGCAAAACTCATTTCACCATAAACTCTTTGTGCAGCCACATTACCGAACCTTTCGAAACAAAAGGAGGGTATATATGTGTGTGTGTGTGTGTACGTATAGAAAATTAATGTTAAAAATATATATTTTAATATATCTTTTATTTATTTACTATTTATTGACGTGCAGGAATACAAAACGTCCTTTATAAAAAAGAGAAAAACATTTCGGCCGCGATCCTTCGGCCTTCTTGAATGTAATGAGGGTATGTTTGTGTACGGCGGGAGGTGCTTAGTGGTAGCAGGAAAAAAGGAAAAAAGGCCAGTGAGATAATGTACAAACACGTGTCTATCCTAATAGGTAGGCAGCATGAGTCAAGTGGGCCATACACTAGGTTCAAGTATACTTAGATATAAATAAATATGTATAAATAAGTCTATAAATAAATATGTGTGTATACATACCCATATATACACACTGACATAAAGGCACATTCACCTACGTATGTCTACATACATCTACACACACGCACGCACAGACATACACCCATATACACACAGATCAGGAGAGAGAGAAATAGGGGGACAGAAAGAGATAGAAGGATGGACAGACGAATTAGCTGGAGTTATGAAAAGTTCAGGGTGGGCGGTTTGTGTTAATATAGAAAAATGAAAAATTTGTAGAAATTTACACATACACACGCACACACACACACACACACACATATATATATATATATATATATATATATATATATATATATATATATGTATCTCACCATAGAAAATGCATTTTAGATTAGAACAAAAATAAAAATTCCCTCAGCCAAGAAGGATATCTTCTCTATTAACAATAGACAGAAAAGATTAAGTGTAGTATCAGAACAGATACTACACTTTTCTCCTAGTCAAACGTAAAACAAAACAACCAAACAATAATGAGTAGAAAAAATTGAAATGTTATTGACTACTCACCCGAGCCTAGTATTACACAAATAAACTGATTTATTTTGATCGCTTCTTTAAAGTTTGGATTCGTTGGTCTGTTCTAAAATAATCCAAGCGGATGAGAGAAGTACATTTCTAATAGACTATGACACCTAAAAAAGAGATCGAATTCGTTCTTGAACTCATATTTGTCGTACAGTCAGACGCTTCTATATCGGCACCGAATCCGTATTTTTATTCGTTTTACTTGTGCACGCTTTGCCCCATGTTCTACCGCATCTAAAGGTCAATCTTACCTTTTCTTTTATTCACTGTACTTAAGGTCTGCACCTGCCCAAATTCAATAGAATGATTCTAGGTCCACAGAACACGAAACAATGCAAAGAAGAAAAACATATCAACATATAAAGAGGTAAGGGTGTAATGATTTTACTGAACAGAGTTGGGATTGGTCGAAGGAGTGACAGAATATCAAAAAGTCTGAGTCTAAATAATTTGCGGTCTCAGCAGGTGTGGCAAGCATTTTATCACGGAGGCATCAGGATATATGGAGGAGTTTGAAAAGGAAAAAAAAAAGAAACCAATATTAATGGGAATACAATTTATTTTACATTATCAATAACTTATAGAAACATCTAGTGTTCCCGGGAGTAATACTTTCTAACTTAAAAGTGTATAACACATTTTTTATTACGTGTCGAAATGTTTAAGATGATGATTTTAAGGATGGCTTGGCCTTTTGGCTAAGATCAAAGTGTAGTATCGTTTCCGATGGATACTACACCCAATAAACTGGTATTGTCTTGGCCTTCGGGGCTTGATTTACGCTGGTCTATTGGTCAGTCCTGTGCAGTCTAGGAGGTCCAGCCTCCCAGGCTTTGCCTCCTCTCTTTAGGAAGGAGTAAGTGTATTGCTTACTGCCTGAAGTGTCCCTACCGAGGAATGCCGACGGAGCTGGCCAGGCAATTTTTAATGGCCAGAGTGCTCAAGTTCTCGGGCTCTGGCTTTTCAAACCCACTTTCCCGACCCGACCTTGGGTCACATCTTACTTGTAGGAGTAAGACAAAACTGGCCTTGTACCTAACCTCCTTGAGAGAAGGTAAATAAATACTCTACTCCTCTTGGTGGTTATATTTACAACTTTTCGGCCGATGTAACCTCGCTCTTCGGGTGCATATTTTCATACTTGGGAACATTTATGTAGAACTTGGGAACATAGACAGAATTTCGAGCTGAACCCTTATTGGTCTCATTTCGTCAACCATGACCGAGTAGAAGTGTTATTTTTTTCATAGTCTTAGTTATTATCAACTGTAGCAAGGATTGAACTTTCAACTTCTTTGAACCGATCGTTAAGCAACGCTTATAACAATTAGGTCATATGTTGAGGTTGTCGAGTTCAATACAAAGTTACCCTGATTCGAAAAGATGAACCGAAAGAAGGCTGGGAGTTACATAGACCGAAACCTTTGGAATATAACAATTAATACAAGGATAGTAGTCCGAATAATCCAAATAATACATATGTATATGTCTTATATATTCTGTCACTGTTCTATTATGAAATCATTAAAATGTATAACTCAAAGGGTTTGATTTCCACAAGCCAACAAATAAACATATATACTAAAAAAAAGATAATAAATAAAAACATGGGTTAGCAATGATTGATTCACGCCATTTATGATATAATTCCTTGATTTACAACTGTTTTACACAGTTAATTTGTCTGTTCATATATATATATATATAATATTTGTCATTGTTTATTATCTATCTACGTATACGATTCGTCCTTTTTTAATAATCGAAACACATCAGCATAGAGATATGACTATTCACTACCGGTCATGAGATTCGAAACCCCGGATGATAAGTATTTTGCAACTCAAATCCGACGCCTTAACCACACGGCCAATTTTAAATAGCTAATAAACGGTGATAATTTTAACACTTTATCGGCGGCTTAACGTATAGAGCGTTCTACTTCTTTTAATGGAAGGAACGATGCATTTAAAGCTAGTGACGTATATATATATATATACGTATATATATATATATATATATATATATATATATATATATATATATATATATGTATAAAAAGGGGTGAGACTATCAACATTTGTATGAAGTTTTTTTTCAACATTTATTTATTATTTTGTTATTTTGTCATTTTATAATTTTATAATTTTATATAACGCGTTTCAAGCGTGGTGCGCTCTCATCAGATATGTAAATGCATCTGAAGAAATGTCTTTCGATTTGAAAGAGAGAGAGAGTGTGTGTTCTTTAATTTGAAGAAATGAAACAACACACTATAGAATATATAGTACACTACTGCGACCTCCCCTAAAAAGAGAGAAAGTAATCTTGGAACGATGATAGCGTGAATAACAAACATATATTATGTTTTCCCCATCTCCCCCCAAAAAGAGGTAATACCTGGAATGAACGTATCATGAGGAATTAAAATATACTACACTACACCCAAAGAAAGAAGTAAAGCGTCGGAGAATCCCCCCCACAAAAAAAAAGAATTTTGTTATGCCTATTCAGATGGTATCATGACAAAGGACCAGATACTGCAAAATAGAGGAGGTAATATCTAGAAGTATCAACCTATAAAAGAAAAAGTATGCGAGTATGGTAAATGCCGAACAGAAAATAAGGCTTCAAAATATAATCGCCATCTTTGTAAACAGAGAAGTATGCTTGCTAAGGAAGAACGATAACTTCCTTTCATATTCTTTTGAATAAAAAAGACATGTTGAAAAACAATGAGTTATCGTTCTTCGTTAGCTAGCCTCTTACTCGACTTGTTAGATCGCGACTTTATTTTTGTGACATTTTATTTTGGCGTTTCATGTGTACGATTAAACTTTACATAACTTAAGGTTGTTCCTGTTTTTTTTTTGCTTTGCTTTTTAGTAAAACATATTTGAAGTAAAAAAATATAAGTTCAGTAATGACGAAACTTATATCACACTAAATAATTTACGTGACTGACATAGGATTTAACGTCAAATGAAAGAAAAAATACATACTTTCCTAAAGAGTAGGAGCTAATAAAAAAAAGCCAACATGCCTGTTTTTTATTTACTAAAATAAAAGTAAAGTACCTTATTTATGGATGCCAAGTGCAAAGGCAGACCTCAAAATATTTTTATGAATAAAATAAAGTACAACACATATTTTTATAGATGTGAAAATAAACGCAGACACAACTTTTTTATGAATAAAATCAAATCAAACGTTTTCCTTTTTATACATGTCAAGCTCGAAAGAATGGCATTGTATTAAGGTTCGATGTTCAAGTCTTAAAACATAAATTAGAATTTTATTTCGAGATAAAAAATAGAATTTAAGACTAATTAATAAAACTCTAACAAAAATGTGTGCGAAAACCAAACGAAATAAGCGAGATATTCAAATAATCCCTATAGTAAAATTGAACGCCGGACAGAAAACGTCTATTTCTTCTCTTCAATTTTCAATTAAAACTATTTAGCAATTTGAAAATATTTTTTTAGTCTTAAATATAAAGGAGGATGTAATACATGAGAGAATTCCCCCACAATCCATTAAAAACAGAGGAGATAATTCATGGGATAACGGTCTTATGACAACAGAACCGATACTACACTTATAAATTCCGATTAAATCGAGTTTTTTTTATTCATGTAAAAATGCCTAGTCGCAAAAGAATAATTTTATGGTTCTTGTTTTTTGGCTATGATCAAAGTGTAGTGTTTCTTCTCCTAAATACGAGCTGGAAGATTTCATGTAATTATCTCCCTTGAAACTGAAAGTTTAAAAATAAAATTCAAAGCTGTCGTTTTTTAATAAAATCTATTTAATTAATTGTATTTATTATTATAATACTATTACTATCGAGGAAAATATTATTAATATAAAATAAAATTTGGCAATACCAATTTATATTAGAGAATAGGTATAGATTAGAAACTTTAAAATAAAAAAGTATGCAAATGTACAAAAGCGAGTTTTGTTTGACGGAACTTAGAGATTATATATATATATATATATATATATATATATATACAGCATGTACAACAACGGGTTTGGTTTGATGGAACTAAGTGATTGCTATATATATGCTGCATCAGTTTATTTACTTTTAAACGTTTTAATGTTAATAAACTTAGGAAAGATTCGCATTTATTCATATTTAGATTGGATTAGAATATAAGATTAGCTAAATAAAGTATTCTCCAGTATTTCGCAAGGTATTTATTACGTTTAAAAAATTGTGACTGATGAACAGACGGACGGACGTACAAAATCCATATTTATATAAAATGTATATTGCAAAGGAGAACTAATTTGAAAATTTCGAAATTGATATTAAAGCTAACGTTGTTTATTTCTGTCACCACATCAAGCGCATTATTTTTATATGGTCTGCTCTCTTAATTACGTCAGAACTGATTTTGAAGAGTTGGTTGATATATATATATATATATATATATATATATATATATATATATATATATATATATATATATATATAGAGAGAGAGAGAGAGAGAGAGAGAGAGAGAAAGATGGAGATAGAGAGAGAGAGAGAAAGATGGAGATAGAGAGAGAGAGAACGAGAGAGAGTGTATGAACGATGGATTTAAAACATGAAATCAATTAAATTATTAAAACATTAAATCAATTATATATATATATTAAATCAATTATATATATATATATATATATATATATATATATATATATATATATATATATATATATATTATATACACACACGGCACAATCACGTTAGATCACCGAAGTTAAGCGGCGTCGAACCTGGCCAGTACTAAATGGGTGACCATTTAGGAATACCAGGTGCTGTATGTGCTCTCTGCTTATCTCGGCATTTTTTCCAGTCGTCTTGTACTACTATTTGCCATTGGAATCAAGCAATGCCGACTCAAGAGAGCGGTTGTTGAAGATTGTGCAACCCTTGCAATTACAAATTCACGCGCGGGCAGCCCCAGGCGGGGCACCCATACGTCGAAATCGACGGGAGAGTCCATCATATATATATATATATATATATATATATATATATATATATTATGCCTACTACAACTCATTAAATTATTTGGATTATTCAGACTACTGTCCACATCTTGGTTGTTATATTCAAGTTTCAGCCGATGTAAACTTCGACCTTCTTCAGGTACTTTTTCGAGAACCTGTACTGGCTATCGAACTGAACCCTATATTTAATCCAGCTGGAAAGATTATTCTAATTTCGTCATGACCACGCAAGGATATAGAATGTTATTCATTGATAATATTATCATAGAAGACTGTCACTTGTAAACCAACACTTTTAATCTAGATGTCAATGTGGACAATTTAAGTATATCTTTTGGGAGCTATCTTGATGTGTGTTATACTACATTTTACTGAACATGACATACCAAATGAAACACTATTTCGAACAGTAACGCTAAAAACGTAACAAATGCTATTTGGGACTTAAACCTGGCAGACAAATAAATATGTTGTTTCGAAATTAAACATGAAAAAACAAATAAGGTGCTAATTCAGACATAAGTTTTACAAAACAAAAATGCTATTTGAAACTGAAGTCTTACATACAAAACGAAATGTTGCTTTAATTCAAGTATTACTGACAAATTGAATTGCTTTCTTTTTAAACGGCAACGTTACAAGTAAATGCAATGCTATCTCAGACAAAAGCTTGAGAGACAAAAAGAAATGTTGTTTCAGACTTGAGCATGACAGACAATATAAGAAATTCTCTTTCAAACGATAGCGTTACAAATAAAAGAATATGCTATTTCAAATTGATTCTGATAGACAAAGAAAATGTTCTTTCAAACTTCATCCTGAATGCCATTTGAAACCCTAGCGGTACAACACAAATAAAATTCTATTTTAAACAATATTCTGATAGACAAAAGGAAACCGTGATAGACTGAATGAAAGAAAATGCTATTTAAAACTTCAGCCAGATAGAACAAAGGAAATGTTTTTAAGTCAATCACAACAGACCAAATGAAATGCTATTTCAAACGGGAGTGTTACAAACTAAAGTAAATGCTATTTCAAACGGGAGTGTTACAAACTAAAGTAAATGCTATTTCAAACGGGAGTGTTACAAACGGGAGTGTTACAAACTAAAAGGAAATGGTGTTTCAAACTTAAGCATGACAGACCGAATGAAATCCTATTTAAAACGGAAGCGTTTACAAACTAAGAAAATGCAAATTTAAACTGGAGCATGACATACCAAAGTAAAGGTTCTGTAAAACGTAAGCTTAGTGCTTTAAATATGTGTATTTTTTGTAAGCTTAAGCATTACAGACAAACGTCTCTATTACTGGGTTGACAGACTATTATTAAAGTTATACAAAGTTCGAGAGCAAAGGAAGATGTGACAGGAAAGAAAATGCTATTTAAAATTTAAGCGTCGTAAACCAAACTTTAACGTCAGAGACCAAAGGTAATATTGTTTAAAACTTGACCGTAAGATATTCCATCTCAACCATGGCAGACCAACTAAATTGATATTTCAACGTGAAATTTAACAGAACTAGTAAAATTGTATTTAAAACTTAAGCGTGCCAAACCAAAGGGTATGCTTTTTAAAATTCAAGCCTAACAGACGTAAAATGCTATTTAAGCCTGAAGCCTGACCGATCAAGTAAAATATAACTACAAACTGACGCATAGCAGACCAACGAAAACTCTGTTCAGAACACAAACCCGACAAACCAATTAATATGCTATTTCAAACTTAAGCGTTACAGACCAAATGAAATACTATTTTAAACTGAAGCCTAGCAGACCAAAGGAAATTCTATTTCAAACAGAAGCGTGGCAGACCAATGGGAATTCTTTTTGAAATGGTAGTGTAATGAACGCAGTGACTGATGGAGCCGCTGAGAAAATCAACTTAACCCTATAAACAAAAGAAAGTAAAAGACTTAACGTAAGTAAGTACTTGTTAACACGAGAACATGTTTCAAAGAGATGTATGTTATGCCAACCTTGATGATCACATTCTGGATTTAACCACATCAATGAAACGCTCTTAAATAATATTGCCGACTTCTCAATAAAAAGGTCAACTTAACCTGGGATATTTAAGGAGGGAAAGGAATATTTTATTCTTTGTGTTCTTATGGTCTATTTTTCCGTGAATTGTGGAATCTTTTACATTTAATTTTACTTATCTAACATTTGAAAGAAAGAAAAAGTTTAAGGGCTCGGCTTTTTAAACAAAACAAAACACATAAGGATATCGCATCACTTTAATATGGCTGTAAATATAATTAGAGACGATATCTTTTAGAGTTTGCGAAAATGCATATAATTTTAAGTAAGATATATATATATATATATATATATATATATATATATATATGCTGTATATAGTGTGTGTGTCAAGTTATATTAATCAGAAATCATCGTGATTTGACCTCATCTAGAACGCTGACAATTCCACTAGGCATATCATTTTTCAGAAATGTAAAAAGTTAGACCAATCTGGATTAAACCGCGGAACGTCTCTAAAATATGTAACATATAGTTTTTTTTAATAAACTACATATATATATATATATAATAAAAATAGCTAAGCCGCGGTTTACATATATATATATATATATATATATATATATATATATATATATATATATATATATATATATATATATATATATATATATATATAAAGAACCCTGAATTTTGAACATTATAATATTCAACACTAAGTGCGTTTTCTGAACTTTTCATATGATTTGGGTTCTTTATCGTTTTATTAATTTGCATACACCTTAAATACATTTTTCACTGTCATTTACTGCATCGATTGCAAACAGATTTCTCGCCTGGATAATTTTTTCATTTTTGGACTACCATTCACCACCTGGATCACTTTTCAATCAACATCTTGGATATCATTCCTGAATATGTAGTAAATCGTATGACTTGGATGAACTATATAGCTTTAACAAAAAAGTATTTTGGGGCTGATATATTTGATGTTTTATATACTTTTATGTATTTTTATATATATTTTTATATATTTTCAAAGTTTAATTTTATTACATGCAGTGATGTCATTGCGGTAATGGTCATCTGAGATAAAATAATCCGACGGTATGAAATTAAAACGGAATAAGCGGAAGACCTAAAAAGCTCAACGTTTCGCCCAAATGTTGTATGGGCTTTGTTAAGAGAATGGGCTCCTACTTTATCTCCCCTAACCTATCAAAAGCAATCATTCATGAAAAAAAGATATATCTAGACACGGTTTATTCCCTTAGTTTCGAATTATTCTTCTTTTGGACCCCTTTTTTACTCTTTATTCTTTTTGTTCTTTCCCGTTACTAATTTGTTTTTTGCTATGTATTTATCTTTGACTCTATACATATTTAAATATCTTCCCTCTCTACACGAACCTCACCACTATATATATTTATCATAATTCATAGACTTTTTTCGTCTTTTGTCATTTTTTTCATTTTTTCGTTCGCTCTTGACAAAGCCCAAACATTTGGGCGAAACGTTGAGCTTTTTAGGTTTTCCGCTTATTCCTCTTTAATTTCATATATATATATATATATATATATATATATATATATATATATATATATGACACTCTAACATTTACATTTTCCTACTTTTCACCAAGTATTTAATACTTATGAGTATATTTACATTGTTTCGAGACACTGTGGAAATTTTGAGGTGATAACGTTTTTTGTCCCTCTGTGTAGATTAAATCTCTTCGAACTTTTTCTTTCAACCATGTTAATTGGTACACCGCGATTCAAAACTGTTTGTGAACTACGTCTGCCAATACTATTTAAACTATGTCTGTCTATATCGTGTTTTTCCGGCAAATTATAGATTTGTTATAGCATTTATGAGGGTGTACGAGAATCTTCACATAGCTGTACACGTTTTCTATTTTTCGATTGTATGTATATATATATATATATATATATATATATATATATATATATATATATATATATATATATATATATACGTGGGTGTGCAAGTTTGTGTGGTTCTTGTTGCATTGTAACGTTCAATATGTATCACAACTTTCCTTTTTATAAACCATATATTTTGTAGACAATAATTATGGTTATCGTATCCTACTGTAAACTTTTTCACATTTTTTCACATTTTAAATTTTATTTTACCTATACTTAGTCTTAATCTCTACTTTTATTTTATTTTCAAGTGTCTATAGTTGGTATAATATTCTACTACCAATATTATTCCTATTGTTATTTTATCATTATTATTATACTTACTATTATTTAGCGTGAATGTTAGACTTCATTTTATGTTGCAGTTTTAAAAATTTTTAAGAAGTTCATGTTTATAGATAATCGTTTTGAAAATTGTTTTTAAACAAAATATTTTCAGTTTAATTAATTTTTATTATTCATCAAGTTTTACATTTGTTTAAATTTTACATAATTTTGTAATTCATTATGTTAATTGCGTCTTCCATTTTTGTATTTTTGATATTCTTTTTTCCCCATTGTGTTCGTTTCTATGTCTGCTTTTATTCTTTTCCATGCTCTTTAGAAGAAGATTGAAATGTTGATATCCACACCATCCGACTCATTCTCAAATAGCTGTGTAATTGAGCGTGTTGAATACTGTAATGTTTACTACTTCATTTGACTTCAAGATGTCGGTGTCTATACCTTGTGCTTAGATTTGGTTTCCATAAGGTCTATTTCGTCTTGGAAATGATCGTACACATAACTGGTGTTGATGTTGAATTTTTGGAACGGAATATGTCATAAACTTATTTATCTATGAAGTATATTATTTATATATATATACATATATATATATATATATATATATATATATATATATATATATATTACTATTTCATGTATCCACATAAAGTTTATAAGGATATATAGAAAACAGAACAATAGAACAGGATATAGGAAGTAACACTAACCACACCTTTGTTCGTGGGAAGCCCAACGATCGGCTGAGAGAACAAACAAAGAATCTGATTAGTTAACTAGCTAGCCGTGTATATAAAAACACCCGGCAAAAATAACTCCATGCATTTTAGCCTGAAGATTCCCTCCGGGGATGAAACGCGGGAGCCTCTGTGTAGCGTAACTGCCATAAATATATTTTCATAGCTTATAATATATATATATATATATATATATATATATATATATATATATATATATATATATATATATATATATATATATATATATATATAATTTATTTAGATACTGTATATTACATATTTCAGTAATGTACCGCGGTTTCATCCAAAAGGGCAGATTTAGACATTTTTAGTAAATGGGCTTTTTTTGATGAAACCTCGGTACATTGCTGAAATATGTAATATACAGTATATAAATAAATTATTTTAGCTCTCTTATATGATCGAGCACTTTATTTGATTTATTTTCATATACAACCTGACACTATATATATATATATATATATATATATATATATATATATATATATATATATATATATATATATATATAAGAGGCTAGTTTAATTGGAGCCGTACTTAGTGTGTATATAAATGTAATTCATAGAAAGAAGTGCAGAGGTGAACATTAATAAACTAATTAATATTGACGCGATCCGCCGTGAGAATATCCGCCTTGTCACAATAATTATTAGGCCTAATAATTTATAATATTCGCTAATAGAATATAGAATTAGAAAAGAAAAAATACTAAAATTATAAAATGAAACAAATCACCTAAAAACAGATCTAACAAAGGGAGACTACTCTAAAGGGAGTTGTTTCTCTTGTCTAGAAAGTTAAAACTAATTAATAGAACTGATTACTGAATGCAAACACGGCAAGTGAATAAATATAATTATATTTAAATTTAAAAAAAATATATCAAACACAGATCTTAACGAACAAGGGCAACTACTCTCAACGTTTAACAAAGTTGTTTCTCTTGTCCAGAAAATAGTTGTTTTTCTCATGAAGGAAATTTAAACTAATTAATAAAGCTACAGCTGAATGCAAGAACGGGCAAAGAATAAATAAAAGCAAATTTAGAATAAACATTTCAAAAATTATAAAATGTTCATAAAAAAATACATAAAAAAGATGAATGTGGACATTGAGATTAATTAATATTAAAGACTAACATTGAATTTAGAAACAAAAATTAAAAAAAAATACTTTTGATTTCAAGTCCATCTCATTTTCTGCCGAATAGCCATCACCGGCAACAGTCTTCCAATGTACGTTTGAATTAAAGTTAAACACATATCTTAAGAAGAGGAATTTACTTCTTGAAATATTATATTATACGAAACTCACATCAACTCACACTAATTCATGTCAGATTGTAATATAATATAATATATTGTATTAATAAAAAAAGGTGGAGACTTCAAAACTCATTCCACTGTTAAATTTATTTACTTAGGTTCGTGTTTATCCGTTACACATCGGCATTGCATTGCCTTCAATACATTACCTTTATATATATATATATATATATATATATACATATATATATATATATATATATATATATATATATATATATATATATATATATATATATATATATGTATATATATATATTCCCGAAACAGTTTTTCATGTAAAACAACTGATGATCCCTTAAAATAATGTTAGAAACAAACTAATATAATAACTGTAAAAAATAAATTGACTTACATGAGTGTTTTTCCACTGAAAGACTTGGGACTATAAGTTTTAAAAAAAATATAGTTTTAATGGTTGAGAAACTTCCGAGACTATATATATATATATATATATATATATATATATATATATATATATAGTCTAAAGAAGCTTTGAGTCATTAAAAAAAAAAAAGTAAAAAAGTAAAATGCAGTTTAAATTCCCAGACAAACTAACTAAATCCAAAATATTGCAGACTTAACATTCGTTGGAAAATTAATAAATGAAAAAATATAAGTAAAATAAAAAAAAAATAAAAATAAAAAAGGGGGGTTAATTATCTAAGAGTGAAACAAAAACAGGAAACCTTAAGCGTCTAATATTAACACGGAGATCATCAGCTGTTTACCATGTAACTGTTTCGGAGATTTAAAAACAGGACAGTTTTAATATTCATGGCTCTCCAATGGTACTGATTATACGACCATTTTTCCAATAATCAAGTGTCGAAATAATTCAGCTTAAAATATCACTAATATATACATAAAAAAATAATAATAATGATAAAATAATAATAATAATATATTACCCTTAAGACTACCGTATGATATAGTAATAGTATATATATACAATATTATGATATCGAAAATGTCAAAATGTATTAGACATGATTACATTAAGATTTAGTCAAACTAAACAGAAATACAAATCCGGCAATAAAATATCCTACAAAATGAAATAGAAAAGTCGTTCAACGGGTTCGACATTTTCTGTATTTTTGCCGCTCAGAAAAGTGAGGGATTATCGTGTTTTCTGTTCGAATGCTATGTTAAAACTGATTTATCAAATAATTATATTTCCCTTTTGGAGAGATCATGTAATCAGAGATCAAAAAATACATATTTGTAAGATGGAGGGAAGTGAATGATGAAACGATATCAATAGTGGGAAATGAAATTAAAGTTCTGACTTTTCTTGAGTAAATATGAACTCTACACTGGACCGTTCCGGAAATTTATAAATATATTTTATTTTTAGGGATATAAGAGCCTTACTAGTACCGAAGAAGGATTCCATTTCGTTGAGCCGAATCTATGGGAGGAGGACACATTTGTAATAATGTGCACACATTTATATTATCACATATCTGATTTATATAAATGGAGACATGCTTGACATGCTTGACAAGCTGGATGCGTGCCACCGCAGACACCTCCGTTCTATCACAGGTCACTGCTGGCCGAAAAAACTTATCAGCAACAAGGCACTATACGAGCTGTGCAACGAAAAAACCCTTCTCCACAAAGGTCGCCGAACAAAGATGGTCTATGTTAGGCTATGTCCTACGAATGGAACCTGTCACTCCAGCACAGAAGGCACTAGACTTTGCCGTTACTGGCTCGCAAGCTTACCAATCGCGACTAGGACGGCACTGCACAAATCTGCTGGGCACACTACGTGCTGACCTCAAGCAGGCGGGACTAGGACCACTACGTACAGCGAAACAACTTTATTGCCTACGACAACTTGCGCATGACAAGGCCAGATTGCCTGGGACCAGCATGGAGGACTGACTGCAGCTACGGGATGCCATTTGACTACCGTAGCCGCAGAACACAGGTTTTAATAAATAAATGGAGAGTAAAAAATGCACCGTGGATGTACTTTCGGTAGCCCTATAACTCTCCTTCTTTGGCACTTAGTTCTCAATCTAAATGCGATGTTTTTACTGACAAAAGGAAGGGAAAACTTCGCGAACGATATTTGGTATGTTTTGTACTAATCTATTTATTGTCTTTGTTGCAACGTCACTAACAAGATGGCTGAGGGAAAACGTTTTTCTGGGCTGACGATATCTACTTGATAGTCCAAAAATCCGAACACTGGAGTCACATCCAAGGATATTGTCCTATCAGCATGTGCCAAATACCGATGCTGCTCGATTGCCATTTAGTGAACGAAGTCGAGACCACGCAGTAGTCCCCTCTGAGGCTTCTTGATGTCATATTAGTGGAAACTGTCACGCATTCTCTTTCTTCAACGGCTTAAAATGATAATCTGCTTACTTATTCTCTCACCACTCTGTTCTCAACTCCTCTAATGACCCCTTCCACGTATCTTTCAATCCCAACATGATAAGTATAAAAGCAAAAGATAAGTTTAAACCCAAAACCTCAATTCCGAATATGAACCCCTTTTCTCAGGTCTCCTTTTTCAACATAAGGGGTCTGCGTTCAAACTTTCAAGGGTTAAATTGAGAAGAATTAATCCAACTTATTGTTTCTGTGTGATACAAGTACTGACCAGTCAACTTCCGTCGATGACTTCAACCAGATTCCGGGTTATTCAAACATGATCTTAAAACCCGACCATCAAGCTCATCATGAACACCGACGACCCTAAGTTACCCTACAATGATGGAGTTAAGGTCATTAACCGAATCTTGACAGGATACTATCTTATAACCCCTATTCTAAAATTGATGTTTGTGGTGACTTTAATATTCACAATATAAAATAGCTAGTCCACTTTTAATAAGAGTAATGATGAAAGAAGGTTCTGTCATGACTTTTTCCTTTCATATGAGCTGACCCAAATTATGGACAAATCCAGCCGCGTACTGGATGCTAATGGACACTTTGCACACCTTCCTGATCTTCTCTTGACAACTTGCCCAGAGCAGTGGACATCTACTGTTCTATCAGTATTGGGATCTTAAGAATACCCCATTGTAAAAATTAAGATCAAATCTAAATTTAGTAATACCCCAGATGTACCATTCTGTTGCAGAGTGTATCGAAACTCAAGGGCTGATTGGGACAGCATTCATCTCGAAAATCCTTCTGCAGTACATTTTCAAGAAAATGTATCTACTATCATCCTATATATCTGATTGGTCATAACTTCTTAAATATTCCAACAGCGACCAAATTCAGCTATGGTAAACCTCTGGGAGAGCCGCTGCGCTGCCGTTGCTCACAGAAATCACTATTTCAATTTTTCTCAGCGAAATAGATGCTCTGAAATTAAAGCTGTATTTAAAACTGCCTGCAACTGCTGTAAAAGGGTTATGAAAATGCTAAAAGAGTCTTATGCCCAATTTGTTGGATCCAGGATTGATGAGCAGCTGCTTGGTTCTCTATTAGGTTTCGAGGATAACAAAGTACTGAGCAGAGGTACGCTATCGATTCAAACCCTCATTAACATACCAGAGGTTATCGCTCCAACATCAGACAACTGTTTGCAAATAATTCTGCATCAAATGCCATCCTTTTGCGATCAGAATTCCCCTCCCAGACTGTAAATACTCTAAGCGACATCACCATATTTGTCCAGGATGTTGCCAAATTCATCAAGAATATTGATGTCAGGAAAGCAACTGGTTCTGACGATATTACAGTCATTGTGCTAATCACACGTCAGAGAGAAAAGGCTCCAATCTTCACAAAGTAGTCCAATTGTGGCTTGAAGGGATATGCTTCCCTTCTCATTGTAAGAATTCGCAAATCTCCCTAAGATTGAAAAATACTGAAGATCGGTCTTCTGCATTTCAGTACGGACCGATCAGTGTCCCGTACGTCATGTTTAAATTTGTGATAAACCAAGAATTTGTAAATCACAATCTGCTTAGTGACAAGCAAATATGGATTTTATCCGGTGTTCTATCACCCAGAATCAGTGAATCTATCGACTGGTGCTTCATATCTATGGCGATAGCTCTTGATATACCGTGGCCTGTGATAGAGTCTGGCACAAAGGTTTTCTTCAGAAGCTTTCTAGCTATGGAATATCCGAAAATATCTCATCAACTATTAAATGTCTTCTCTGTAATAGGTCTGTGAAAGTACTTGTTCATGGGTTGCAGTCTGAAACATATAAAATCAATGTTTGTATGCCTCACCGATTCATTCTGGCCCCCACTCTCTTCCCAATATTCATGAATGATATTCAAAATTATATTCTGAGATAATTTGTTGACATCCATACAGACTACGCAACTGTCTGCGGCAGCACTTCGAAGAGCACTGATGATCATAATTTTGTCTACAATCTCTCATTCGACCTGGTGCAAATAGTCCAATGAAAAAAGGGGTATTGTATCCTTTATCACCTCCAAATCGAAGATTCTCATCTTTCACCACCAACGTTCAAATCCTCGTCTCGCCTCAGTTAAAATCGATGGCTTTCGTCCTTGAAAAAGCCCCCACTTTGAAAAAACTACAAGGACTGATTTTTACCCCAGGCCTGAAATGAAAGACTTACAAAAAAACCTTTTGCTAGAGTCGCTGGAATAATGGCTTCATCAGTCTACCACTCGAAAAGTACCTGACTCCTGATGCAATCCTCCACTTGTATAAGAGTTAGTTTCGGCCCAAGATGGAACACTGCTGCTACATCTGAGGAAGCGCAAGTCAAATCACTTTTTAAAAACTTGACTTCGCAATCTAGTGGCAATGATCCCTTCTTTTCCCTGTAGCCTCTTTTTCACAGAAGAGACATTGACAGTATTTCCCTACTATATCGGTATTTCCATGGTAGAACTTCTATGAACGAAGTTTTTTTTCAAGAACTCCCCACTTGTTGAACACGGTACCGCGAGAATGTTTCCCTACAGAATACTACATGTTCGTTTTCAAATCCAATGTTAACAAATACCTTCGAGTCGCCTGTAAATTAAATATAATTATTCATCATTTCATAGTACTGTCCAACATCCAACTGAAAATTTAACTAACTCTATCCATAAGTGGCTTTTGGCCTTGGTAAGTGGCAATTCATTAATATTATACAAATATAGTTCTTGTATTAATTTCAACTGTGTTCAATACATGGGCAGAGCATAATAGTTATGTGAAAATACGGTTTGGGGAAAGTTACAGTGGCTATGAATTTAGGCTTCACGTGAAAATGTAAACAAATAAATAAAAAATTAATTTCGACATGATATAAAGTCTTCCAATCGCAGTGTCAGACACCAGTGTTTACAATTGATAGAAGCTGGTGTGTGGGTTTCGAATTTGATGCGAAATAAATTATAAAGTGATGCTGAAATGGTGTTTTGTGTTATTTCAATTCTAACTCTAAGATGTGCGAAGGTGTACTCGATAAAACATGTTTATTTTTTCTTTCCATCAGACATTTATTTTTATAATTGCTCTATCCCGTATATTGAGCTTAAATCATTTCACTACAGGTTCAATTCTCTAAAAGTATACTTTTAGTCTAATATATATATATATATATATATATATATATATATGTGTGTGTGTGTGTGTGTGTGTGTGATAATATAGAAAATACCAATGTTTATATATTTCAGATTATATATATATATATATATATATATATATATATATATATATATATAAACATTCGGCTTGATTATACCTTTTTATTTTTCAATTTTTCTAATAATCCTTTTTGATGTCAAAATAGAAAAACATAATCAATGTTCTATACGTATCACTTGCAGTTTCTGATTCTTCGTCGAATCATCTTCAAGTGACAAAACGTAAATGAACAAAAAGCTGAAGAAAAAAAGAGAATTTCAAAAGACAGCCAAGAACGCCATATGTGAAGTCGTTAAACATCAACACAACAAACTGGTGTAATCCCTAAATAATTTGTAACAATTTTAATTCCGGGACGCCTGAACATTTGTTACAGGATACATTTTTTTTTACGTTCAACAGTTAAAATATTGTAAGTTATTTCGTACGTAATGTTATTCATTGTAGGTGTCTATGTTTAAAAATAAAACATAGCTTCAAGCATTTTTTTTTAAAATTAGTACCTGCAAGTTATTTTTCTCACTTTTTTTCAAACTATGCCTTGTATTTTAACACAATTTTTTGTCTTTTTCTAATGGAAAGACAGAAACTCTGCAACGACACATATATAGTTACGCCCCTATTCAAGATGTCTTCCATTTGAAAACAATTCCGGCTCGCACAAAGTATATTGTGGAAGGAATCAAATAGAATTACATTTTTATCTCATGCTGCAACGATCCACAATTCAAACTGAAGAACCAGACTCAAATATTAATTTTGTAGGAGTAAAGGTATCGATGACAACGAAACGATAAGGAGACAACCTTTACTTTATATATTAAATATATAATATCATACTTTTTTGTAATATAATAATAAATACTTCTTGAATTATGTTTAGAAAATAAATAATAAATAAATAATAAATCAAATTAATTAAAAAAATCAAATTAAATTTTAAATCACACCCACAAATTCAAAGCCAAATGTTAAGATACATAAATATTTACTTGGTTATTGAAATCTTGAGTTAAAAAGTTATATTATCATCCTCCACTGTATCATAAAGAGCAATGCGTTTAACTAGCTTTTTTACACACATCATGTTGATGACACTTTTGCTTGCTGTCCCTCACGGAGTGATGCTGAACAATTTATTCGTCTTCTTTGGGACTTACATCCAACGTTGCAATTTACTATGGAGGTCGGAGATTGTGTTTCTCTCCCATTCCTTAGTAGTTTAGTGTCTAAAGCTGGTTTTACGTTTGAAAACTCTGTGCATAGACAAACAACCTTTACAGTTCTTTATCTAAATTGGTTCACCTTCGGCCCTAAATCAAGAAAAACAAATCTTAGTAGTACTCTTACTCATCGAACACTTATGATGTGTTCCCTAACTCAACTAGATGCGGAACTTGGTGAAATTACCAATATTTTTTATGCCAATGGATACCCCATCAATATCATAAAAAAGCACAATTGAACACAAAGTTGCTATATTTAATGGTTATGAATTTATTGGCCCGTCACGATGTCATATCTATTAAAAACTTCCATGGTTAGGTCCCGACTGCCTTGACATTATCAAAAGGATGTATTCTTCTACTCAACGCTGTTTTTCTAGCAACCATGCTGAGAATAATTTACACGACTCGAACCTTTTTCTCTTCTTCCCGAAATGTTGATTTGCAAGTTATTCAAAAGAATTCTGTTGTTTATAAATTCCAATGTCAGTGTGAAACTGACTACGTTAGTAAACCATCCCAAAGATTAGAAATGAGAATAGCCCACATTACATTCGTTTCAAGAGCATCCGGAAACTTTCAAGCACATGAATCTGACATCGGTAATCATCTGCTTGGTATAAATACTTGTTTTAACCAGTATTCCAATGGGTGGTTTTCTGTTTTACCTAGTGCCAGGTCGAACTAACATCTCAATATTATTGAGGTGTTAGTTATTAACAATTCTCGACCTAGCCTGTGTAGACAAAATATTTGAAACATCAGTTAGACATGTTGCATGATTCAAATCTTCATTACATTCAGAGATTTATCTTTTTTTCTCTCAATTTATTTCTCCAACTGAAACAATTTTCTTCTCATTTTTCATACGCTGTTCTTAGTTTTAGATTTATCATTCAGACGTTTTCTCCTTAGAGGGTCAGACGATAAGGCCTTAAGGAACATTTTAGCAATTTTCTTTGTTTTCCCACCCGCCCCGTTTCATTGATTAAAATAAATAAATATATATATATATATATATATATATATATATATATATATATATATATATATATATTATTTACCCACTAGGAGTTCTCACACAGGTCATCAGTGATTGCTCACCGACAACCGGTGGTATTCCCTGGAGTCTGTGTGACAACAAGTCTACCCAGATTTCCAGTATTCTCCACCTCTTTTCGATAGTCACCACAAATAAACTTGCAGTATCACATAGCCGTTTACCATTGATTTCTCGCTGGTAAGGACCATTGGTGTTCTCTGGGATTTGGGTGGCAATAAGCCTCCTTAAGGTCCCAGCAGTCTCTGCACTTCCAGTGGAGGTCTGGTTTGTGCTGTCCCTCCTCGGTCTTCTCATCCTCCTTGACCCTATGAAAATATTTTGTGCGGTGTCAGCCTAGGCTGGTATCATTTTTTTTTTTTGTAATAAAAAATTAAAAAAAAAAAAAAATTGGGGGGGGGGGGAGCTGATTATTTTTTTAATTAATTTATTATTTTTTGGGGGCGGCTGATGGTGTTTCTTGCTATTTCTGTTCATTGGTTCATTTTTGTGTCGTGCCAGTTGAGGCCGGTGTAATTTATTGGGGGGGGGTGAGCTTATAAAGCGGTGTTTCTTGCATTTTCTGTTTCTTTGTTTGTGATGTGGTCTTTCGGTGGTTTTGTTTTCTTCCTGTATCATCATCATCATCATCATCATCATCATCATCATCATCATCATCATCATCATCATCATCATTATTATTATTTTTTCATGTATCCACTTAAAATGTTATAAGGAGATATTATATTTTTTGTATCAATTATCATGCATCTTTTTCATGTATTTTTACTTGTCGGTAGCTCATTTTTATCTTTTTTATCTATCTTTCCTGTTGATAATGATTTAACAATTCTTTGAGAAGCTACAAAATGGAAAAAAAGACTACACATTCCTCTTAATTTCTGCTGCTAAACGCGCGTAAAAAATGATAATAACATTGAATATTGAAAAAAATAAATATAAAAAATAAAATAATAAAAAATACAGTTTTACACATATTTAAATAAATCTTTCTTGTTTGTCGGTTGGACGAAAAGAAATTACAGGTATTCCCGGATATTAAAAGTACAGAGGTTAAGTTTAGTTGTGGTGTTTGACAACAGATGAAGAAATTGGAAGATCTGGTGAAAGGTATGTTTATGGATTGATTTTTCATTTGAACATGGGAATGCACATATTATATATATATATATATATATATATATATATATATATATATATATATATATCCGTCTTGTCACATGAAAGTTAGCGAGTAAAAAACTGCCGGACGAATCCATTCCAAGTGTTTAAGGGAATTGAAAAACCAGATAAAAAGTCAGACCACCTCTTCCTTCAATCTATTTTCAATAATGGGATGTTTTCTTTCTTTTTTCTGCTTTTTATATCGATTTATTAATTTTCTTTTCTCTTTTTACTTTCCAGTTTTAGACGTTTACCTTCCTTGTTATTTGTTTAACTTCACCGATGCCAACGCTATATATATATATATATATATATATATATATATATATATATATCAATAATAGTGAGAACACTGGGCGTACATACTATTTCCCCTTCATCTTTGACGGAAATTGTACACTCGTATATACAATACTGATGGTAATCACTCAAATTTACCATAACGTTTTAAATATACATTTAAAGAAATATATGCATCCTGAATATTTCATGTTTGCAATTAATAAATACTCACTATTAGTATTGAAAAAAATGTGCATATTGTTTTCGTTGTAGATATCATCCATAAGTAGCACACATACTGTGTACATATTGTTTCCTAGTAAATATCAAGCCAAAGTAGCACGTGTACGGTGTGCATATTGTTTCCTTGTAGATATCATCCATAAGTAGCACACATACTGTGTACATATTGTTTCCTAGTAAATATCAAGCCAAAGTAGCACGTGTACGGTGTGCATATTGTTTCCTTGTAGATATCATCCATAAGTAGCACACATACTGTGTACATATTGTTTCCTAGTAAATATCAAGCCAAAGTAGCACGTGTACGGTGTGCATATTGTTTCCTTGTAGATATCATCCATAAGTAGCACACATACTGTGTACATATTGTTTCCTAGTAAATATCAAGCCAAAGTAGCACGTGTACGGTGTGCATATTGTTTCCTTGTAGATATCATCCATAAGTAGCACACATACTGTGTACATATTGTTTCCTAGTAAATATCAAGCCAAAGTAGCACGTGTACGGTGTGCATATTGTTTCCTTGTAGATATCATCCATAAGTAGCACACATACTGTGTACATATTGTTTCCTAGTAAATATCAAGCCAAAGTAGCACGTGTACGGTGTGCATATTGTTTCCTTGTAGATATCATGCGAAAGTTGCACCCGTACGGTGTGTATATTGTTCTTTCGTACATCTCAAGCCAAAGTAGCACACGTACTGTGTGCATATTGTTTCCTTGTAGATATCAAGCCAAAGTAGCACCCGCACGGTGTGCATATTGTTTTGCTTGTAAATATCAATCCAAAGTTGTACCTATACTGTGTGCATATTGTTTCCTTGTATATATATAGCCAAAATTACATCCGTACAATGGGCATATTGTTTAGTTGTAGATATCAAGCCAAACTTGCACCGAATAACGTTCGATGCTGTTGCGTCATTTACTTAAAACATATATTTTTTTTTAAAGGAATAGAGTTTTTTTGGTTTAATTTATATTTTTTTTTTTTCAAATTGAAAATGTCGCTCAGGAATATAAACTTCTGAAAAAATTGATAAACCATCAAACTGCAGTAAAGTGTTTAAAAAAGCCAAATGTATTATTGTTTTATTCAGTTTGATAACAAATTAAGAAGAAGTCAAATTTGACTTCCATGCAATCTGTTTTAATATGGAATTTTTGTTTATATAAATATCTCCACGTCATATTCGCTATGATTATGCGATCATATTTGAAGCATAAACTTTTCGTGGACTTGGAATTGCACAGGTTTATCAATCATAAGATTTGTCTCTCTCAATCTTGATGATGACTAACTCACGACAGGTGACGGACAGTCGAATTGCTACGTGTGCCGACTGTTGACTAGACAGTCGAGTTTCGATCTCGGATTGAGACACTTGTCTGTCTAACCACACCGAAGAGCTGTGATACAGCGAAACAGTCTCTATGTTGATGCCCTTATAAAGATACAATGTCTTCGGAACGGATACTATTCTGCGAAGTATTGATGTTATAAAGACTTGATCGATGATAGAAAAGTAACAGAAATGTATACAAGTTATAAAGATTTAGCAATAATAATAATAATAATAATAATAATAATAATAATAATAATAATAATAATAATAATAATCCTTGGGAGGCTTATTACCACCCAAATCCCAGAGAAGACCAATTGTCCTTACTAGCGAGAAATCAATGGTAAGAGGCCGTTGCGATACCGAAAAGAGGTGAAAAATACTGGAAATCTGGGGAGGCTTGTTGTCACTCAGACTCCAGAAAATACCACTGGTTGTTGTCGGTGAGCAATCACTGACGATGATCTGTGTGAGAACTCCTAGTGAGTACAAATGATAATAATAATAATAATAATAATAATAATAATAATAATAATAATAAGAAGAAGAAGAAGAAGAAGAAGAAGAAGAAGAAGAAGAAGAAGAAGAAGAAGAAGAAGAAAAAGAAGAATAAATTCTATTTAAAACTGTACCAAAAAATTATTTTTGAAAAAATCTGGTCGGCGTAAACAGCATTTCTCTTGCGACCACAAAGATAAACATTTTTTTAATGAGTACCAGTGTGGGCATTACGCCAATCCCATTCATAAGTAACCGCTGTTCTCGTTCATTCATAAATTCGCACTTAGCATCCGCACTAACGTACCGATTGAAATAATGGCGGACATTTACAAAGAAATCAAACACATACTTAAGCAATATCTCAAAAGCTATGTAACTGAATAAGAAGAGTCCAAAGTCGTATTGATCTCTAATTTATAATAGAAAGCAATGCATCTTACCTTGCAAACAAATTAATCCGAGAGTCGGTTATTTCATTTTTGGAATACGCATGTGCGGGAGGCTTTCAATGGTTCCAGACATTTCATTGGTTGAACACGTAATCACTTTTGAATGGTGGTTATTTCAAATAATTGTCGTCTTCCTTAAATATGAGAGAACATATAGACAATAATTGCAGGCTTCTAACATATATATATATATATATATATATATATATATATATATATATTTTAAAGACATATAATAAATATAATTTAATTAAAGATGTTTTTTTTTAATGCCTGGTGTTTGTGTATTTTCTCGTGGACTCACTAAACACTAACAGTAAAAATGAATACGAATAGGCCTGAGTAGTAAAATATCTTCATTCAGCAAATACACATATATTGAAAAGATCTTTATTATATAATATATACATGTTTACTAAGATGTTACAAATCATTTCTTTATTAGTACATTTGTCCAAATCAAAATAATCTTTTGTTTTTTATTTTCAAGTTTTGTTCACCGTTGTTTGAAACATTGTAGTAAACCTATATTATATTATATTATTATTATTATTATTATTATTATTATTATTATTATTATTATTATTATTATTATTATTATTATTATTATTATTATTATTATTATTATTATTATTATTATTTGTACTCACTAGGAGTTCTCACACATATCATCCTCAGTGATTGCTCACCGACAACAACCAGTGGTATTTCCTCGAGTCTGAGTGACAACAAGCCTTCCCAGATATCCAGTATTCTTCACCTCTTTTCCATAACGATGCGGTATCGCATCAGCCTCTTACCATTGATTTCTTGCTGGTAAGAACCATTAGTCTTCTCTGGGATTTGGGTGGCAATAAGCCTCCCCAAGATCCCAACATTCTCCGCACTTTTCCAGTGGAAGTCTGGTTATTATTATTATTATTATTATTATTATTATTATTATTATTATTATTATTATTATTATTATTGAATTCTGTTTGCCTTTTCTAATATCGACCCCCATAAATGTTAATAACCCACAAAACATATATATCGTCATGCACGTACGTACTGTTTCGTCATATCGGATTTCCAATTTTCATTGAGGTTTGGTTCGCTGCTTTTTGCCTTTGGATGTGTTTACTTGAAAACAGGAAGAAATGCGTTTTTTTAATATGGCTAATTTTGTCTGATCCCCCCTCTAAGGACTAAGGACTTGGGTGGAATCTTCGCCGTTGGATTTTCTTGCAGATTCTTCTGGATTTACCAATTACATTTGAACCCTATACAACTTGGATCTCCGTGTTTGGTGACTTTCATTTACACACCCGTTTGAACTTTTAAAAACTTTTTAAAAGAGAACTTTTAAAAAAAAACTTTTTCCAAATTTTGAATATTGACTGTTCTTATCTGTTAACTTATCAATCACTACTTCCTCTGATGATAAGATTTTGATCTTTGAAAAGCCGTGCTTAAGGAATGCAATTGAAAGAGAAGAAGAAGAACTATTTTTATTTACTAAATGCTCCTTGTTATGAACAACTGAAGATATTGATCTGTTTCCATTTACAGGTCTAACTATTTTTCATTGATTCACCTTATATATATATATATATATATATATATATATATATATATATATATATACATATATATATATATATATGTTGTGTGTGTGTGTGTGTGTGTGTGTGGAAAAAGGTGAAGATATTTGACAAAATAGTGTCAAAATGACCGAAATCTTTCGATGTTCACACATTTTCTAATTCCTTATCATATCTTCACAATGTATAAGGTATACTGAAACGTCACATTGACCGCATGAAAGCAATACACATGTTTCACGAACAAAGATTTGCTAGTCATTTGTATACTATATATATATATATATATATATATATATATATATATATATATATATATATATATATATATATATATATGGGAAGAGAAGGATGAAAGTAATCCGACGTGATGGGAAAATGAAAAAGGAAAACCAAAAAATGGATGTTTTTTATGTGTACATCAACGTTTCGTCTTTATTTATAAGACTTCATCAGGATGATAAAATAGAGAAGAAATGTCATGCAAGTACAGATACATGTAGGGTAGACATATTGGGAAAAATAGAATGAAATAGTGGCCAACTGCTGGGTGGACGTCCGTATTTGTTAGAGAAATAGAAATGAATGTAGAAAAGAATGAGTGGGGGAAAAAATGGAAGGATAATATATATATATATATATATATATATATATATATATATATATATATATATATATATATATAAATAAATATATATATATATAAATATATATATATATAAATATATGTGACTATTTTTATTTTTTATTTTACCTCCATCCTACCAGAATCTCCGGCTTAATTATAGCATTCAATCGTAGAATAAAAATACTCGAAGAAGATACGCATGCCGTCGCTTTAGTAACTCTCACTAAAAAAAGAAAATAATAGAAAAATACTTACCATTCTACTTGTTTATACCACATTTTACCTGGTCAAATCATTATATTCATGAACAAACTTGGCACGTTCTCTCTATATTATTCCCAAGTCCAATTCTCGATATTGTAATTAAACCAAACTGTTGGCGTTGCTATACCGTACGAATGTTTAGGATATATAAATACTAGAAAAGTTTGTCGAAATTAGATATCCTTGTTTGTAAAGTTCTAGAATTATGCTTAGTATGCTAACTAGCTTTAAGTATCAGTCTCCACTATACACGCGTCATATATACACTTTCTATGAATATATTTGTATGACTTACTACAGAGCTCTACTTACGAATTGAAGTAAATACTGAAAATTGATACATAAAAGATTATATCCTCTTATAACATTTTATGTGGATACATGTAATAATATACATATATATATATATATATAATATATTACTATTTCATGTATATACAGATAACACAATAAAAAGTGATATGATATTTTGTATTTATATTTTCAGTATTTACTTTAGCAGTACTCAATACGTTAGTAGAGTTAAGTAGTAGTATAAAAATATATCAATGGCAAGTAAGCTACACAGAGGCGTCCATGTTTCATTCCCGCATTTATTTAGCCTGATGATGACCTGCACAAATGCGCCATTGCCACGTCTGTGTAGCTTACTTACCATAAGTGTATTTTGATTATATATATATATATATATTATTCAAAATAACCGACAATCTATGTCTGGATATTTTTGTAAGAATCCATTCCATTTTCCGGATTAAAGTCCTAATCTCGGATGAGAATTGGCTGATGAATCTGCCGTAATTTTCTTTTTGGTCCAAAGTACTTTCTGTATCATCTGGGTCCACCTTCAGTGGAAAATGGAAGGGATCCAGGGATCCATACAAAAATATCCAGACATGAATTGTCAGTTATTTTTAATAGTACGTGCCTTAGAGAAAAAATGCAGCCTCGATACACACGTATATATATATATATATATATATATATATATATATATATATATATATATATATATATATATATATATTCGTATTATATATATATTTTAAAAGATAAAATGTTTATCTTTATCTTCTTTCTATTTTATATATATGTATATGTATATATATATATATATATATATATATATATATATATATATGTATATATATATATATATATATGTATATATAATATATATATATCATACTATATATATTATTATACTAAAGAAGAAATATAAAAAAAAGAGAACGAAATAAAATGAAAACTTAAAACACGTGTTGTATGAATCCAGTAACTGCGCAGAATATAAAAAAACGCAAGACGTAACTTCGTTAAAATAGGGAAGAGAAAAGAGAAAGAAAGATAAATTGAAATCGTCATCCTATTTAATCATCCAAAGGCATTTCTATTACCTAAGTCCTTGTTTCACCGTGCTGTTCGGGTATGACGAGCATTTTCTTAGCATACCTTCCTTCCTCCACCCGTAACACACTCATCTCCTCCTACTACTACGTCTTCGTAGTTGTGTTACTTGACGTCACCTTCAACCCATCCACCCCCGACGGGTCACACACTTGGTCATGAGACAACAAAGACGGACCAACCCTCTTCCGTTAGTTTCTGTTCCAACTACACTTTTACTTGATGCATTTTACTATGATCAAGTGATGCAACGCTCTACCTAGAAAAAAACTTACTGTAACATAATCCATTTATGTATCTGCGGGGGCGGATTTGAGGTGCGGAATAGTAATGAACCGAATTAACTTCATGTATGCGGGCTTAATAGAACAACTTATATATTCATGAAACCCGTACGTACAAAACAGTATGCAAATAGCATGTTAAGGATGACTACATATACACATTTATGGGTGGATCACTCTAGGAAGGTAAATTGCCAGCTACCTTTAGCAATACTACAAAGTTCAAATCATTGAATAGGGAACTTTCGGCAGATGATGTTAATTATATAAACAGCAAGATTCCCTTCCTCTTGGCTTGTGCTTACAGCGTAACGAATAGAAGTTCCAACTGTCGAAAAAACAGTCAACTATCAATCTCTTCTTAAAACACTT
This sequence comes from Sepiola atlantica, assembly GCA_963556195.1. Taxonomy (NCBI): domain Eukaryota; kingdom Metazoa; phylum Mollusca; class Cephalopoda; order Sepiida; family Sepiolidae; genus Sepiola; species Sepiola atlantica. The sequence goes on from OY744530.1 coordinate 89,194,292, forward strand.
TTACTCGGTAAAAAACTGTTTATTTTTCTTTCCTTAAGTCAAGGCTTTTCAAAGATTAAAATCTTATCACCAGAGGAATTACATAGATGGATGAGTTGGCAGTGGAAAAGTCAAAATTCAAAACTTGAAAAAATATGAAGTAATGGAGAGTAAGAGTGTGCGTGTAAAAAAATTTGGAGTCTGCCCAGTTGGTGAATGTCCGTAGATAGGGTGTCCGGTGCAAGAAGATTTAAAGATGGAAAAAAGAAAAATAAACATGTTTTTACCGAGTACACCTTGCATTGAACAATTGAAGTTGAAATAGATTTGTCATTCGTACATAATTATCTCTCCTCTTTCATTTATCTTATATATATATATATATATATATATATATATATATATATATATATATATATATATATATAATATATATACATATATATATATATATATATATATATATATAGTATAGATTTGAATTTCTCTTCAGGTCTGAGGAATTTGTCTGTGGATATATATATATATATATATATATATATATATATATATAGTAAGTTATGAAAATATATTTATGTCAATTCAGCTACACAGAGGCTCCCGCGTTTCACCCCCGGGTGAATCTTATACCTAAAATGCATGGAGTCATGTGTTATTCTATAGACGGCTTGCTTGTTAACCAATCAGATTCTTTGTTGTTCTCTTAGCCAATCATTGGGCTTTGCACAAACAAAGGTCCGGTTGATTTTACTTCCAATTTCCTATTCTATTGTTCTGTTTTCTATAGAGTGGCCAATATCATGTTTCTTTGTTGTGCCAGTATAATGGATGACCTTATTTTAACACGTGGTTCCTTGTGTTTTTATTTTAGGTTTTAGTCTTTAAATTTTTAGGATTTAGTTTAGTTTAGTTTTTGTTTTACTTATTTGTTTGTTTATTTATTTATCTATTTATGTAAGGCACATTTTATTCTGTTCAAGCAGCTATTTATGTTACTTCACTTCTACAAATTAATAGATTTTTGAGGTCTTTAAAGTTTAGGATTTCAAAATTCTCATTCAGACATAATTTACTCGGGTGTCTACATTTCTACATGTACTGGCCTGTCGTATGATTTTTAATTCAATTATTGGTGAGCGTCAATTTTCTTTGAACTCCCAGTAGTGGTTTGCTAGTGCTGTTTTAATTCGGCGTTCTTTGTTTTTAAATGTGCTTTTGTGGTCATAATATATGATTTTAAAATCTAGGGAGGTCATACCCACGTAGTATTTCTTATTATTCGGCCTCCTTGGCAAATATTGTGGCTTGGTAAACAATACATTTGGTAAGGCATTTATTTTGTAGTGGACAAAGTGTACGATTTATGCAGTTACATCTTTACTCTTCATTGCTAACTTTTTCATTTCTATTCGGGTGACTACTATTAGGGTTTTGGTTTTTTCCGTTTGTATTGTTTATATTTTTGTTCTTCTTGGTGTTATTTTAGCTATATTGTCACTTTTTTATGTAAATTGTTATTTTTATCTTCCTCTCTGCTGTTCTATTTTTATATTTTGTTATTGTGTGCCGTAATTATTATTTCTAGGTTTTCGCAGTTTAAGGTTTTTTTTATTGAATATTTTATGCAGGGGATTTTCTTTCTTTTTTTAAACAGAAACCACCACTTTATCAAGGCCGAGGCCACCCGTGGACAAGTGTTAATGTGATTTTCTATTTATCCCCCCTAGATACAAGTGTCACGTGGGTTGATGGAAGCGTCTTCAGTGGAATGACTTGGATTTGAACCTGGCAAACCCAGGTTCTCAGTCCGCGTCGATACCAACTAAGCCACTGTGCCATCCGCTGTGTTTTTCAATCAGATTTTGGAATTTCTTGCCGAGTTTAGTTTTTAGCATCTGGTTATAGGGGGGTGTATACCAGATTATATTTCTTTTTCTTTTCTTTTTAATTTTATTATAATTATTGGTGTCTTGTGTCTTATATTTAATTACGGTATTATGGTAACCACTATTTTCTAGATTGTATTGTATATGTTGCTTGAATTTTTAAAACATTTTCGTTGCTAGAATTATTGATAAGCATACGTTCGATAGAATTCGGAATCTGTTTCATGATTGATGGCGGGTGATTAGACTTTGGGTTTACGTGTATTGGATTGGCGTTATCTTTTAGGTATGGTTCGTAAGTATTTTTATTTAAGTTTAACGTGACGTCTAGAAAGTCAGTTGTTTTAATGTTAGCTAGTACTTCTACTTTTAGGCCGAGTTTTTTCATTTCCATATGTATAATTTTCTTGAAGTTTTCTCCTTTGACTTTGTTGGAATCTCTTATTATCGCTAATCCATCATCTCCATGAAAGCCGATATATGTATTATCAAATATATTTGTGAGTGTATATAAAATGAATAACCCCACAATGTCTGATACCTCGGCAGAGTCAAGGGCACCCATGGCAACATCAAAGGAGTTTGCCATATTTGTTTTAATCCATTGGTCATTCATATTGATTAAAACTGATCTCCTACATTTTGTAATGATGTGGATTTCCTCCTTGGATATATCAGTATACATCTCGGCAAATTCTAGGGCGATGTTGAAGAGTTATATAGATGGATAGACATCCACTATGCCAAATTATACGATGGTACATTTGTTCTTATTTTCGATATTATTAACCCAAGTGATTGCTTCTGTAGTATTAACCTATTGGTTTAATTCCCGGTCTTTTTTTTTATTTATTTGTTGATTCTAGATAGAATTGTTTTACTAATTCTACCTATTTCCGGTTTCGCGGATTAAGTAAGCGAGCACTAGGGTTATTGTTAAAATTACTTTTGTGGTATTTAAATAAGATATTGGCTTTAATTTACTAACTTTGTCGCTATTTTTTTAGTTTATCGCTGATTTGTTTACTTCCAGTATTTATTATATCTATGCAATTACATTCGCTTGTATCTAGTTTTTTGTAGTTTTTTGTAATGTTTTCTGTGAGTAGTTTGTTATACTCTTGTTTATCTATTTTATAAAATTTCCTAGTTTTGTCCGCTTTTACGAAGATTTTGTTAGAGTTGTCTATGTTCTTAACGATGGTGTGTAATTGTTTTTGGAAATTATTATGTTGTTTATGAAATTCTAAATCTTTAATTACATTTTAGAGGAAATGTTCAAAGCTAATTATGAGATCTATTGGTTTAGCGTTTTTTATGCTTTTGAATCCGTAGGATTCTTTTGTATCTGGGTGCTTATCTTTATTATTACGGAAGAGGTGTGCTCGCCATCGCATTCGGCGTATTAGTCCGTCGGTTTTTTGTTATTAATTTAATAATGTATCCATGCTCGCTAGGTGTTGGGATATTCTTAAGTGATGTTTCTAAGTTAACTTTTTCCATATTATTTTTCAGTAGTGAAATAAATACTTGTGAAAGTGCTCAACTGCTTGAAGAGCTAAATATTACTATTTCATGTATCCACATGAAATGTTATAAGAGTATATATTTTTTATGTATCAATTTTCCGTATTTACTTTGCCAGTGCTCGATGCGTAAGTAGAGCTAGGTAGTAAGTTATAAACATATATTTATGGACATTAACTACACATTGCAGTAAATATATTTTTCATAACTTAGTACCTATATATATATATATATATATATATATATATATATATATGTTATATTATTTAGTAATACAGAGCACAATTCCGATAAAATAATATTAATAAAATATCCGTATAATTTAATTACTAGCAGAACTAATAAATAACAAATAAGACGAAAATTATTTTTAAAATCAAATTATTTAATTTCTACTTTTGTTTTGTGTTATTTGAGGTGTGGTCTAATAATGTTTTATGTTACACACACACGCCAAACAATTCAACAATTGAAGTAAACATTTTTATAAAATAAACCCTCCCACATGTAAACCCAAAAATCAAATAAGTATGACACAGAATATTACGTACAAATGGCAAAATAAAATAGCACCAAACGTGCAAAGTTGTAATTGTATTAATTAAATAAGTTAAGTAAAAACAGATAAATTACTTAAGTAAAGTCACATAAACAATAATTAATTTTCCATATTAATAAAATTGTCTGACGCGTGTCTGTCTCGTGTAAACGTATCTTTTATAATTACAATTTAAAATATATTCTTAGTTACTATTAATCGAATATGTATTAAAATTAAACATTGACTAGCATAACATACAACGAATTTAAAAAATCTTATTTAAATTTATAGCCGATTCCGAACATGTAAAACATTTTGACCCTCCTTTCACTCAAAAATTCACTAAAATTCAGGAAATTATTTTCATGAAATTGTCAGTATTTATTAAGCAATGTACTATTTTTTGAAAACAAACTACACTTTTACTAACGTTATATTTTGTAAGTATTAATAAAAATCGCATAATTTTTTTTATTTTAAAAAAATAAAATAAAGCATTGTAGATTTTGACAATGAATTTTATTCACGAAATAAACTCCTAAATTCCGTGTTAATAAAATCACTATAACTCGAAGAAAACTTAATTTTTTAAATTAGCTATATTTTCATTTGATATAGCATATTTTAATCAATATTACCACCCAAAAAATAATATAATTGCAAAAAAATATTTAATGTTATTTTTATGATTAGAGTTTCTGGGAAAATTAAAAATTCGATATTATTATATTTCTCCTTCGCGCATGAACGTGTGATCATCGGCGTAAGAAATATTTTTATAATCTTGAAAATCTTAGAAAATAACAAAAAAATAAAACATTGAGAACTAGGATTATAACGAAAAAACAATGAAAACAATTGGATAATTTCTACTAACGATTGACGTGGAGATGTATCGATACGCTGTTCTGAAATAAATAGGCGGGAGTATACCTCCACTCACCAGCTCAGCGTCTTCTAAATTTTATTTTCAGATATTCAACGATTCCGTTAATTTCACAATTCATTGTCAAATTTAAGTTTGTATTTGTTTTGTCACTTTTTCATTAATAAATATTTAAAAAAGTTAAAACAAATAGAATTTAAAATTGAAAACATCATTATTCATTAATTTAAGAAATATTATTCTTTAAATTAATAAATAAGTATTTCCTTTAAAATTTGAATTCTATTAATTTATTCAAAATAATTGTTTTAACTTTTTTCAATGAATAAATTATCAGTGTTGAAAAGAAATGATAAGAGACGGTAAATCTCAGATCAATTCATTTATATTTCAAAATTTAACACAGCCAGTCCAACTTTTTTTTTTTTTTTGAAAAAGAGAGGTTGTTACTCTCGAAATGATTAAAGTCTCCACCATTCCGGACCTGTAAATATTTATGAGTAAACCCACCAATTTTACCATTTACAGTCTTTATATTTAAATTTTGAACTATAAATTAATTGATCTGAGATTTACCGTCTCTTGTCATTTATTTTTTTTCATTCCTATTCAACCTTCCGGTTTTCAACATTGCATTGCTCCTGCCTCGGAATTCTCACCTTCATATGTACTTGATTACTAGCAATGCTTAAAGCAAACTACCATTTCCTTATATATATATATATATATATATATATATATATATATATATATATATATATATATATATATATATATATATATATATGAAAAACCACATGATGTTAAAAAAGATGTTATCTTCGCAAATGCACGATTAATAAAAACAATTACGTATATAATTCACTATTATTGAACCACTACTAAGAACTAAAATTACAGCCGTAATGAGAAAAATACAATTCTTTAAAACAGTGACAAATATAATAAAGATAACTATAAAAACAATAACAAAAATAACAATAATTATACTATAAGTGTTGAAATACCCGTTTCTTCGGGGGATCCGGTAGCATCAAACAAAACACAACGATTGAGACAAGGACGTGCTTGAGAAACTCTGTTTTTTATTCTTCACCACCAGCTGGTGTAAGTTTTGTATACACATATATATAATTAATATTTCTTTGTTAGCAAAAGTCCTTTGGCATTATTGTTCTTTCCCTTGTCTTACGAATACCCCTCTTTCTTTACCCGGTTGACGGCGGTTGATTTTCGAATCTACCCAACGTTATTTTCACGAAAACCAGGCAGAGTGATTTACCTTCCAACCTAGAGGGAAACACAACAATACGTTCTATAACAGTCTGCTCCCGGAATCTAGGGAAGTCTTGTGGTCCCCACGCCAGTTGTTTACGGCAGTTTGGCCGTGGTGGGGGTACCTCTTTTCGGGGCTGACCCACGACAAGTTTTTCTCTATATCCTCCCAACTCGATCTCTGCTACGTAAGCGCTCTTTCGTCCTCCGTTAGAATCGCCATTTTAATTTCTGACTTTACACATCGAGTGCCTTCCTCTTCTGAACTCTTTTAAAGGTTACCGAGTCGGTTTTTACGACGTCATACTCCGAAATGAACTCGTCGATCTCACACACCTGGGCTTGTTCAAAAGTCACCGATTCATTTCCTGTGTTCGTTTATGCCTAATTGACAATCTATCTAGTCTTCGGCTTTTCTTCATTACGCTGGGGCCATGCTCTTAGCCTCCCCGTGACGTATTATGCGTTATTACTCAACATGTCTGCATCATTATTTTACATAAGTAATAAGAATCTAAATAGAAATAAAAAAGATGAGGATAGGAATAAAATGTAACTGTAAAATGAAAGTACATTGCCCCTTACAAAATAACTGATTAGCAAGATCCATAATCTACAAAGCCACAATATATACCAATGTAACCCTAATCAAAAAAATATTATATCAGAAAAAAACACATTGTGTAAAAAAGATGTTAGCATCGCAACAGCACGATTAATAAGAAAATAATATATATATAATTGTTGTGAAGTTGTCCAACAGTAAATAATAAATAAAGGAAGTCAAGTCGAGGGTTGGCTTAACAAGTGTATTAACAAAGTAAGAAAGTGACTAGCACTTGGCTAGACAGTTACAAGACTGTGCTTTGTCTTCTCTGTGTCTCTGGTGACTCGCACTATTTATAGTTACAACCAGTGTAGTTTTTCCTGTGTAAGAACGGCCGGTGTAACAATAACACATTTTTATTGAACCACTACTGGGAACGTAAGGGCAGCGATAGATCGCCGGTAATCGAATGTAAAAGGTTAAAATGGTAGAAATATATTTAGATTGATGGTTGGCTGTGAAACTAGAAATATTACTTCATCGTAGAAGTGAAATTGAATGACATTTAATTTAAGATAACTTAGACATGAAATTTAATCAAATGAATGGGTAATGTTTATAATTAAAAAAAGTAGATAAAACACTAAAGAACAAAATCAAAAACCTCAAAAGTGTCAGTAAAATAAAACTTAAATATTCAATATTAGTGTATAAAGTAGATAAAATACACAAATGAAGAAGTGAACTAAAAGTCATCCGACAGCATAAATGACTCAGAAAATTAACACATTGTGTGTTTCAGCTACTTACGAAGAGGAAACTCCGAACTCTCCTAAAAAAAAACGAGCAACATTCATGTGTTGAATAAACTGAATTTAGGACACTGATCGAATAGAACTTTGAGAACACTCAGCTAAACTATAAAAATCGATCCGAGTACATAAATCCATACATATTATTTCCATCAGAAATAAAAGACATTAGTTGCCATTAGTATACGTTTTCGCTTACACACACCACCACGCACACCCACACATATGAAATAAAATACTGTTTTGTTTTTAAATTCCCGAAACAGTTTTTCATGGTAAACAACTGATGATCCCTTAAATAATGTTAAGACTAGCGTAAATTCTTGGAAGTAAACTAATATAGTGACTGCACAAAGTAAATTGACTTACAAAAAAGTGATTTTCCACAACGGGTTGGAACTAAAATATTTTGTTTTTTATATAGTTTAAATAGTTGAGAAACTTCCGAGACTATATATATATATATATATATATATATATATATATATACAAAAACAAGCGATACATATAAATATATATGAATCAATATATATATATATATATATATATATATATATATATATATATATATTAAAAAGTCTATATATATATATATATATATATATATATATATATATAAATCATTATGTATATATAATATAAATAATATATATATATATAATATAAATAATATATATATATATATATATATATATATATATATATATATATATATATATATATATATATATATGAAAAGAGAAGGATGAAAGTAATCCGACGTGATGGGAAAATGAAAAAGGAAAACCAAAAAATGGATGTTTTTTATGTGTACATCAACGTTTCGTCTTTATTTATAAGACTTCATCAGGATGATAAAATAGAGAAAGAATGTCATGCAAGCACAGATACATGTAGGGTAGACATATTGGGAAAAATAGAATGAAATAGTGGCCAACTACTGGGTTGACGTCCGTATTTGTTGGAGAAATAGAAATGAATGTAGAAAAGAATGAATGGGGAAAAAAAGGAAGGATGGGGTGAGCCAGGAGTACTGTAGCTGGTGGTAAGAGAAAGAGGTGGGGGATGAGCAGGGGTAAAGTGGATGGCAGAGAGCGAGGTGAGGAAGAGGGGGGGAGGGGGTGTTTGACCAGATGGCTGCGGTTCAAGATTGAAGGGGAAAAAGTAGGTTGGAATGTTTGTGTATGGGGGGTATATGCAGGGAAAGGAGGATGGGTAGAGAGGAAAGGGGGGCTGTGATTTTGGTGGATGGGCGAAAGTTATGGTCTTAGAGAGCGTTTTGAGAAAATGAGGGAATTTAAGAAGGGGTATGGGAGAAAATAGTTGAGTGGGGGGAGGGAGGATTTGTTGTGATAGGGTGTGAAATATTTGAAATATTTGGAAAATGATAGCAATGAGTGAGGGATTCCGGGGGGGTGGGGGTGGAGGAGGGCGGTGATTGAAAGGGTGGGTATGGAATATTTGAGATATTTGGAACATGAGAAAGTTTATTTGGACTGCAGTATTAAAAGTGTGAGGAAAAAGTAAGGAGAAAATGAAGATTCAATGAGAAAAAGAAAGGGAAAAGTAAATGGGAGAGTGTTATAGAGGTTGGAGATGAAAAAAGTTTAACCATGATCAGGCAAGAGTCTTTGTTCTGTGAGGATGATCTTGCTTATTAAGGGTGATAGGTTAAAGAAACCATTACGTTGCTTGATGGTGGTGGAGGCGGTGATGAGGGCAGTTTCTAATAATCTTCGCCGAGATTTGTTGTGGATATATTTAGTGATTTTGGCTTGTTCAAATTTGAACGCATGACCATGTTGGCCACTATTTCATTCTATTTTTCCCAATATGTCTACCCTACATGTATCTGTGCTTGCATGACATTCTTTCTCTATTTTATCATCCTGATGAAGTCTTATAAATAAAGACGAAACGTTGATGTACACATAAAAAACATCCATTTTTTGGTTTTCCTTTTTCATTTTCCCATATATATATATATATATATATATATATTTCCCATAACGTCATCGGACGTCCTCGGGGAATCAGGCAGATACTCTATCTGTCCTAAGTTATATGTGGGCATGATAGAACCTGGTAATGATCATATGCCCCCAAGGCTACATCCAGCACCTGGTGTTCCCAAATGGTCACCCATTTAGTACTAGCCATATATGCACACATTGTTAAAAAAACAGAATTCGTCTGTTTAATTATACTTTTTTTATTTGTTCAATTTTTCTGATGATCTTATTTGTAGGTTTAACAACGTTTTCGATTCATCGTCAAATCATTCTCAGGTGACAAAAGCAAATGAACAAAAAGCTAGAGAAAAAAACAGAATTTTAAAAAGACGGCGGAGAAACGTGTATAGAACGTTTTTCGTATTTATCATTTTGATTTTACAACAAAAAGACCAGCACCAAAAATTGAAAAAATAAAAAAGTATAATTAAACAGGCGATTTCTGTTATTTTTAACAATGTTTGTATAATGAGAAAATGCTGCCTAAATACACAATAAATATATATATATATATATATATATTCATATATTAAACAATAATTATTAAAAGTAATATTCCATACAATATATAAATTTATGAGTAATATATAATTTCATATATATATATATATATATATATATATATATATATATATATATATATATATATGTGTTATAATGGAATAATTCCAGGAAGAAATCCAGGTAAGAGAGCTCAATGTGGTAAACAGAGCAAGAATAACTTCTCCCTCTTCCTCTTTTCGGGCCGAAAACAGAATTTTAGCTAGCCAAAAATTGTGTGGCGTGTGTGTGTGATGTTAAGAATAGGTATATGTGTGCGTGTGTATGGAGGCGTATGAACGTTCAATGTCACCAAGTCGTAAAGGTAGAAATATTATTTTAATAAAAACAAACAAAAAAAACAATAAGATCCCTTTCGATTGCCTTAGTTAAATATAAGATGTTAATTCCTACTCGCTCTGTAATGGGTGTTCAGATTGGCTGCGACCACCACTCTCTCTGGTTGTATTTGAATTGTCGAGGGTGAATTCAGTTTTCTGTCAGTATCAAAAATGAAATTGTCTAATTTGATGCTTGAATAAAACCGCAAGGTTGAAATAAATTATTGCATCGACAATCATGTAATTTCGTGTTATTATATTTTACGTTATATATATATATATATATATATATATATATATATATATATATAACCATACTATTTTAATTTATAAAGGTTACCAAGAAAGGGAATTTAAAGCTCAATAATACTTTGTAAACTAGAACTCAAAATATAATAAGAGTTTAGGAAAGGAGTCCGAGGCTTTTATTTTAATTTTTTTCATACGATCGTCTCCACCGTATTACATCATATATTGTTCTTGTTTACTACAAACTTAAAGTTATGTTTGATTTATTTCATCAGTTGGGGACTTAGTACAATCAGAAACCCTCATCTCAACAAAGAAACAGTGAATCGACAAACTACTTTCTTTATAAAAAATGAGCAGTTAATTTTTAGATGTCGGTTTGTCCGGCTGGTATATATATATATATATATATATATATATATATATATATATATATATATATATATATATATATATATATATATATGTGTGTGTGTGTGTGTGTGTGTGTGTGTGTGTGCGTCTGTGTGTATGTATGTGTGTTTGTGTGTCTGGAAAAAAGTATAAGGAAGCAGCGGAATTTTGTTATGTTTAACAATGTTTGCTTAAATGAAAGAATGCTACCTAAATATACAAACACAATATATATATATATATATATATATATATATATATATATAAAGCAATGAAAATATTTTTGTTGCAATTAAGTTACACAGAATCTCCTGCATTTCATCGCCGGGCAGAATCTCCAGGCTTAAATGCCTTTTAGCCAGAAGATTCCCCCAGAGATGAAACCTGGGAGCCTCTGTGTAGCTTAATTGCCATAAATATATTTTCATAGCTTACTGCCTAGCTTTACTTACGTATTGAGCACTGTTGAAGCAAATACTGAACATTGATGCATAAAAAATTACATCTCCTTATAAAATTTTATGTGGATACATGAAATAGTAATATATATATATATATATATATATATATATATATATATATATGTGTGTGTGTGTGTGTTAGTGTATATATATATATACATACATATATATCAAACTTAATCTGACTAAATCATTGTAACTTTCTGATTAG
>OY744530.1:89210951-89223451 GCA_963556195.1 Sepiola atlantica
ATATATATATATATATATATATATATATATATATATATATATATATATATATATATGTATATATATTATCGATTTCTCCAAGGATATTGATATGTATTTACATTATTATGACGATTTATATATATATATATATATGTATATATATATATATATATATATATATATATATATATATATATATGTTATCGATATATCTATCTATTTATCTATCTATCTATCAATCTATCTATCTATCTATCGATAACATATATATATATATATATATAAATATTACATATATATTTTATTACTATATCTAACTGTATATAATTATATATACTGATATATAACTAAATATATATCGATATGCATCTTTTAATATACATATAATATACCTATATATATAAATATATATATATATATATTCATAGGTAAATATATTAATATATATTGAAGTATATGTATATATATATATATATATATATATATATGTAGCTCACATATATATATATATATATATTTACATATATTTATATGCATATTGATACGTATTCACATTATTGTAACGATGTATATATTAATATATTTATCTGTATACATATATTTATATATATATATTAATGTGTGTATATTCATATAGGTATATATATATATATATATATATATATATATATATATATTTATAAATGAATTTGTATAAAGAGAAGTATTAGTATATATTTTCACACATTTATATGTGTATAAATTAATATATATATCTAGTGATATATCTATATAGATACATATACTATTCTACGTGAACTGACATGCATATGTATATATACATATACTGACAGGTTGTTATATATATATATATATATATATATATATATTTATGTTTATATATAGATAAAAGTTATATATATACATATAGATACCTTAGATCTATATATAGACATATCTATTGATCTTTTTAATAATTGATATATATACTGATATAATATATATATATATATATATATATATATATATATATATATATATATATAACTAATAATGCATATATATATATATATATATATATATATATGTATACACTAATTAATATATATAGTTAGTAATTAATTGCGTTGTAGTAATACGATTATTTGTCGTCCTGAGTACTAAGTATTGAGATAGACTTTATTAATAAGTATGTCTATATATATACATGCTTTTACTGATACACACACATACGCACATATAGAAATGGCCGTTTTAATTGTACATACGTATATTAATATATATATATATATATAATATACATATATATATATATATTGAAATATATTTCGAGAGATTATATATGTATGTATATATATACATACATACACACACACATATATATACATACTTTTATATATATATATATATATATATATATATATATATATATATATATATATATATATATATATATATATATATATATATATAAATGTATGTTTGCCATACCGCGCGTATATGTTTCCCTGTTAGAAACTTAATCTATTTTATTTCGCTTTTCTTTCAAAGAAGTATGTACTTGTTTTTCATTTCTATCAAATTTTTTATTTGATTTCAATGAAATCTTTTCTAATCTGTACTAATTCTTTGTTAACTAACGCCGTTTCCTCTCAGAATTGAAATAGAACAAAACTCGCATGAATAAATTTCACAGTTAAATAACATTTTGCTAAATTTTACGTCTTATTCTTTCCGATCCAATCGTATCACAGACTTTTTATCTGTAAAAATACGACATTTTTTGACTTAAATTTATTTTTCAACAAGAAATAATCGGCGCGATTTATTGTTTTTCGGAGCTCATTATTAAATTCAAATTTCTCATGAAATCCAAATTAATATTTTAAACTTGGTAAATATTTAAATAATAATAGCTTTTATGTCGTTTATTAAATTCTATAAGAGAAACATTTTTAATCGAAATATAATTTTTTTTTTCGATTTAAAGTTGATCATGAAAATATTTTAGAACATTAATTGTAATAAAAAAATCCATCATTATCTAATTAATAACTTACTTTTAAATATATTGTCACATATTGTGCGATACAATCTGTTTTCATGCAACGTTTTATTTTGTTCCTTTGAAAATAAGTTTTTTTAAGAGATCGTCCCTTTTTAATTAAGCATTAATATAAAAACTGACATCACTTCATGAAAAAAAAATTACTTATTATCTATAAATAGTTTGTTAGTTTTTTTCCTTTTCAATAAAAAAAACGATCTTCCTCTAAAAGCACAAAGAAATATGTGGAACATTCTTGATCGAATAAAAAGCATTATTTACTACTTAAACAAATTATTTAAAAAATATATTATTTGTTAATATCATTTTTGATGTTCTGGAACTTTTCACCAAAAGAATTAAGCAAGTAAGATATATAACCGAAGAGAATAACGACCACCTACCTCTGTATTGGACGCCATGTTTCTTTCTTAAGAATTGTGTAAGGATTCGTTGAAAATCAAGGGCAATGATGTGTCTGGCCGGCAAGATGGCTTCTCACGGTGCACGGCTGTGAAAGCGTTAACTACACGTCATCAGAAATGGGTTGGCCATTCGTTTCAACGGAAAACACATTCAAATTTCTATATAAAGAAATAAACGCACACACATACATGCATATATATATATATATATATATATATATATATATATATATATATATATATATATGCACCCCACACATACAGACAGAAAAGACATGTTTGCAAGAATTAATTATATTAAAAATAGTTTTTACACTTAAAAGGTTTAAATTTCTATTACCAATCACCTATTTTCAGAGTTCAGATAGTACTTATATTGTTTGCGACATATAAATAAGACATATAACTTTGTTTGAGACAGGTAAACAAAGCGGATTTTTTTCACTTGAATACCATGCGAAAAAAATCGTCGTACCGGGGTTTCATCATGCCATTCCAAAACAAATTAATATTATTCATATCACTTTCTTCTCTCTAGATATGAAAACCTATTAATTAATTATGAGATGTAATATTTAAGTTATTAGTCCTATCTTTTCACCATCAAGTGTGCACGGCGACAAGATTATAACAAAATATCAGACAACATTCGCTAAGTGTGAGTATATATATATATATATATATATATATAGAGAGAGAGATAGATAGATAGATAGATAGATAGATAGATATGATATGATAAAATTGCTTAGATTTGGCATGTTTGTTTTACGGCATATCAACGTTTTACATGTGCATTTAATAGTTACCCAATTCCTATTGTAAACAATTCGTTGTATACAGATAACTGAACACAAGTTGCTAATAAAATATATTAGGGAAAATAGTTGTTTATAAAATATTTCAGGGAAAATAATTGTTTATAAATATCTTAGGGAAATAATTGTTTATATATATATAGAAAGAGGGAGATAGAGCTAGCTAGCTAGCTAGCTAGATAGATAGATAGATAGCTATGGTAAAATTGCTTTGATTTGGCATGTTTGTTCTACGGCATATCAACGTTTTACGGGTGTATTTAATACTTACACAATTCCTATTGTAAACAATTCGTTGTATACGGTTAAAAAAACACAAGTTGCTAATGAAATATATTAAGGAAAATAATTTGTTCATTCATTTCTGAAAGCTATTAATAAATAAACGCAATAGATTCGATATTAATTTCAAAGTAACTATACATCATTTTGATAGTCCATCGATACCTGCAGTTTCATGGAAACATTGGAAATTCAGCACGCAGAGCTAAAGATACCAAAAGTAAATGTTCTTTCCTTCAATGCTGTAGTTAACTAACACATCTATTCTTTTGTGTAACTCTTTGCTGACCCAGCGATATATATATATATATATATATATATATATATATATATATATATATATATATATATATATATATACATATACATATATATATAATATATATATATATATATATATATATATATTTAAGATCAATATCTTCAGTTGTTCAGAACAAGGAGCATTTAGTAAATAAACATATTTCGTCTTCTTCTCTTTCAATTGCATTCCTAAAGCACGGCTTTTCAAAGATTAAAATCTTATCATCAGAGGAAGTAGAGATTGATAAGTTGACAGATAAGAACAGTCAATATACAAAATGTGGAAAAAGTTTGTTTTTTTAAGTTCTTTTTAAAAGGTTTTAAAAGTTCAAACGGGTGTGTTTCAATGTAAATGAAAGTCACCAAATACGGAGATCCAAGTTGTATGGGGTGCAAATGTAATTGGTAAATCCAGAAGAATCTGCATGAAAATCCAACGGCGAAGATTCCACCCAAGTCCTTAGTATTTAGGATCAGACAAAATTAGCCATATTGAGAAAACGCATTTCTTCCTGTGTTCAAGTAAACAGATCCAAAAGAAAAAAGCAACGAACCAAAACTCAATGAAAATGGTAATCCGAATTGTTGTAAAGTGTGAAACTTACTTGGAATTGTGGGATATGTAGGAGAAGGTAAGAGAAAGAAAAAAGTGGAAATAGCAAAGGCGGTGAGAGGTTCGGAACCGGAAAGACAGAAGAAAAAAGGAGGAAAATACAAAAAACAATAAAAAAAAATATAAAAAAACAGAAGAAAAAGAGAGAAGAAAAAAGAAAAAAGAAAAGAGTGAGGAAAAAAGCAAGTGAGAATGAGGAGGGGGGGGCGCCAATCCTATGAATGGGGTTAATGATGTTTAGGCAAAAGAGGGAAGAAAAATAAAATCTAGGGTGGTCAAATTAAGAAATGTTATAACTTCTGGTCGGTACTGGGAAATTGAATTCCCCGTATATATATATATATATATATATATATATATATATATATATATATATATATATATATATATATATAGTCTAAAGAAGCTTTGAGTCATTAAAAAAAAAAAAAAAAAAATTTAAAAAAGTAAAATGCAGTTTAAATTCCCAGACAAACTAACTAAATCCAAGATATTGCAGACTTATATATATATATATATATATATATATATATATATATATATATATATATATATATATATATATATATATATATATATATATATAATATTAATGAATAAATATTAAATTATTATTACCTACAGACGCTAGCGTTTCAAGCATATTGCTTTCATCAGTGCAGGAAAGTAATAATTTCAGATGTTTCTTATTTAATTAACTAGTGGTGTGGAGATATATTTCTGGTCGGAAAGTTTCTGAGGAAAAGTAATTTTAAATACGGTCATGTTTACAAAGTTTGCCTTGGAAGAAACATTTTAAATAATTTTTGAAATATGAGGTCAAGTAAATAACTGCACTTAGCGCCATGAGTTAAAAAATAGTTGTTGTTTTTTAGTTTTAAAATAAGGCCTAATTTTTTTACGATTATTCGATTTATAAGTTTAAAATTATATTGGATGTAGTAACGAAGTAAAATATATTCATACAGATTTAATTTAATATCGATTCTCTTTTTCAGGGAGCATATGATTAATATATCGATTACTAAGTTTTAAATTTAAATTTATCGCCCTTTCCTGTATGGTTTTCTAATAGCAATGTTAGAAAACAATATACTAAATAGAATCGAGTTTAAACTAAATGTTTGCACTCCGTTACTATGACCGTCTTTTTCAAGTAGGATTTGAGACGTTGAAAACGTACAAAAATACTTATTTTTGTAAACTGACAAATTGTTTCCATAAAACGAAAAATATTTAATTGTTATTTAACTTTGGACATTCTATTCATAATTCAAATTTAAAGCGATGATTTTCAAGTGAAAAGTTTTATCTCAATATTATTTAAATGTTTCAACCTTTTTAAATATAATCTTCACTGAGATATTCTTTTAAAGGCTAATCATCGCTGCAGGAGACACCGTAAAAATGAATAATATAAAGAACAGAGGTAAGAGATAAGACGAGAAAAGAAAAGTGGGAAGAGAAACAGCTACACAAACGATTCATAAGTATGGCTAGAGCAGAGACTAAGGAGAACACCTGGACATGGCTACAAAAAGGACAGCTAAACAAAGAAGCTTAATCACTACTAACAGCCGAACAAAACAACTCGAATATAGAAACTATATCAAAGCTAAGATCGGGAAAACCTAAGAAAACAGCAAATGTAGACTCTGTGAACAATAATACTTAACGTAAAACCGCATAATAAGTGAATGCAGCCAACTTACCCCCAAAACGTATAAAAACAAACACGAGGAAGTAGGGATGGCAGTACACTGGGAACTATGCAACCAACTTTCGAACACCCTGGCGAACAGTTCAAACACAAATCGGTAGCAGATCTCGAAAACGAAAATAAAAAAACCCCTCTAGGACATGGAAATACAACCAGATAAACTCATTCAAGCAATGAGACCGGATGTCATAATAGAAAACAAGAAGGACAATCCGGCCAAATCGTACATTTCAGCAGCCCACAGGGTGAATATAAAGGAGACAGAAAAGCGAAGTAAATACACGGAACTGCCCAGAGACATGAAAGGGATATGGAACATGAAAAAGTCAAGGTAACACCAATAAAAAGTGCGGAGAACATTGGATCATACGGGAGGCTTTTTGCGACCCCAAACATAGGGAATACCAATGCGCATTGCCAGCGGGAAATCAATGATAATCATGGAAATCAATGTTGCAATAGTGTTACGGGCATTGGAATTCTAGGGAGACTCGGAGTCCAGGTAAGACCACCGGTTATTGTCAGTGAGTGATCGGTGCTGATGACCTGTGTTAGAAATCCTAGTGTGTAAATAATAATAATAATAATAATAATAATAATAATAATAATAATAATAATAATAATAATAATAATAATAATAATAATAATATCTTGCCAAATCGTAGACTTCGCCGTTCCAGCAGACCACAAAGTGAAGATCAAAGAAACGAAAAAACGAAGCAAATACACGGAACTAGCCAGAGGACTGAAAGGAATATGTAGCATGAAGAAAATCAGTATAATACCAATGATCGTAGAAACGTTCGGAACAATCCCCAACAACCCGGAAAAAAGATTGGGAGAAATTGTAATCAAATGGATCATTGAAACTATACAAACGACGGCAATGATCAAAACAACTGCAATCTTCAGAAATATCCTCGAATGCGGAAACCAACCCGCATAAGCTACGAAGGGTCAAATTGTATCTACAACAGGAAGAAAACAAAACCACAAAAAGAACATCAAATCACAAACCAAGAACAGAAAATGCAAGAAAAATCAGTTCATTAGCTCCCTTACTAATAAATTACACCGGCCTCACCTGACACGACAAAAATGAACCAATGAACAGAAATAGCAAGAAACACTATAAGCTTACCGATTCTCCTCCCCCGCTCTCCTCCCCCGTTCTCCCCCCCCCCATTTTTTTTTAAATAATAAAAAAATGAAATAAAAAATAAATTAAATTAAAAATTAAAAAAATTAAAAAATAAAAAATAAAGAAAACGGAAAAAAATAGTACCAGCCTTGGCTGAAACCACACAAAATATTTGCATTTCGAGTAGTGTTGGTTTATGGTAAGGATAGGGTAAGGGTTAAAAAAAAACGGTTGAAATTATGTAAAAGGACTAGTCTTTCTGATTGGTTACCGAAATCGGATTCAACCAATCAAAATTGAGTATTCTGTAAAATAGTTTTGTTTATTCTAAATAATAATTTGGTTGTAGAATACGTTAAGTTTTTTAAGCAAGATTATATCTCATTGTTAAAATAGAAACATAAATATAAACCCTAAATTGCTATGAATTTAATAATGTTTCTTAATTTTTTAGATGAGGGTTGATAAGTTGTATAATTTGAGTCTTTCGGGCTACTGTTTTAATCTTGAGTGTTATTCTCACAACGTTTTGGTCGCTGAAACCTCCGGCCTTTTTCAGGTGAATCTTTTCGAACTCTGGAAGGAATTTCGAACGGCACACTCTAGCGAATGCACGGGGGTAGCATTCTCTCGTCAAGTCAGCGATTACTGCGAAAAGTATTCAGAAATTCGCAATTCTTCGTATGCCCCGCACTGAGGAGTGCAACTTCAACGTTCAGATGTTCGTCACTTAGAATTGAATTTTACTTAATACAATATCCACTGCGTCACGGAGGTTACAGCGGCCGAAACCAGACCTCTACTCGAAATGCAGAGAGTGCTCGGACCTTGGGGAGGATTATTGCCATACAAACCCTAGAGAAGACAAATGGTCCTTACCAGCGAGAAATCAATGGTAAGCGGCTGTTGCGATACTGTAAGTTTATTTGCGGTGGCTATCGAAAAGAGGTGGAGAATACGGAAAATCTGTGGAGACTTGTTGTCACTTAGGGAATACCACCGGTTGTCGGTGAGCAATCACTGATGCCCTGTATGAGAACTCCTAATGAGTACAAATAATAATAATAATACAGGACATATCCATGGCCTGGATTGACTACAAGAAAACCTACGACAGAATTCCTCAAGCATGGATAATCTAATGCTTATAAATGTACAAGATATTCAACAAGACTATTAATCTCATTGAGAAAGCAATGGGAACATGGAGACTAGAACTGACAACTGGGAGACAACCCCTGACTGAGATAAAAATACAGAGAGGCGTTTTCTAAGGAGACTTCTTATCACAACTACTATTTATCATAGCCATGATACTACTCAACAACATACGTGGGAAATATAATGACATATTAATTTTACAGACACAGAACAAAGAATAAACCACCTAATGTAGATGGACGACCTAAATCTATTTGCAAAACAAATTGGAACAGCTGATGAATACAAGAATCTTCGGCAGGAAATTCAAATGGAATTTGGAATGGAAGGTGCCAACTGCAAGAGATGTAAAGGGGGAATCTGACCAACCAGGAGGAGATAAGGGCAGACGAACAGGATAGCTATACATATTTGTAAGTTCTGAAAGCAGACACCATTAAATCTACAGAAATGAAAGAGAAGATTGGAAATAATACCTGAGAAAAACAGGGAAACTCTTAGAAACGAAGTTATGTAGCAGAAACCAAGTAAAAAAAATAAACACCTGGGTACTATCACTAGTAAAATATTCTGGACCATTCATAGGCTGAACTAAAGAAGAACTCAGGCATCTTCGTCAGAAGACTAGAAAATTAATGACAATGCACAACGCACTACACACAAAAGACGATACTGACAGACTCTACCTGAAAAGAAGTGAAGGGGGAGAAGACTGTGAAATACACAAAATAAGAGCTGAAGAAATACATAACTCAGAACACAGACAGGCTGATCACCGCAACAAGAGACACCGTCTCAATAAAGAACTCGGGAAGAACCGAAACCAGAACAAAAAGTCAACAACATTCCTGGCCATATCTAAGAAAAGGGCCACCAGAACCGAGAAACAAAATCTCTACTGACAGCTGCACAGAATAATTTTATTAGGGTAACTACATTAAAACTAAAATAGATAAAACCCACGAAAACAGTAAATGCAGATTGTGTGGACAAAGATACGAAACAGTAAATCACATAAGTGAATGCAGCAAACTAACCCCCCCCCCAAAAAAAAAAACAAGAACAGACACAACTGCGTGGTGGAAGCAGTGCACTGGGAACAATGCAAACGACTGCATTTCGAACACTCGGACAAATGATACAAACAAAAGTAGAGACAGTACTGGAAAATAAAAATCACAAAATCTTCTGGGACATGGAGGTGCACACAGATAAACTCATACAAGCAAGGATACCGAATATCATAATAGTCAACAAGAAAAAAAAATCCTGCCAAATCGTAAACTTCGCTTTTTCATACAAATATACGAAACTTGCCAAATAATTGAAAGTCAAAATAATACCATAATCGTAGGAGCACTAGGAACAGTCCGAAAACATCTGGAGAAAGACTGTGTGAAATTGGAATCAAGGGGATCACTGAGACCATACAAAGGACGGCAATGATCAAAACAGCTGCAATCTTAAAGAAAATACTAAAATGCGGAAACCAACTCGCATGAACTACGAACGGTAACCATTGACATGGGTGTTACAATAGAAAGAAAACAAAACCACATGAAGAACACCACTACATGAACCAAAGAACAAAAACTGCACACACCACAATGCCTGTAGTCTGGACTACGACGCCTTGTCTGGAAATATGTGCGATATTTATCGCCTAAATAATAAGTTATGTATTTATTATTGTCTTTATTTTTTTTCCACTTCATAATCGGTAAAGAGTTTCTTCCAGCATGCAGAATACTGCATTACGTCGCCCTTAACAGGGCATTATATATATATATATATATATATATATATATATATATATATATATAATTATTTCCACAGTCAGACAACGCCGCAACCTACAACCTATGAAAAGAAACAAACCGGAAGTCCTAGACTCGAGTTTCGACCTCCTTTGGGCTCATCAGTAGAACACATCCGAACTCAGGATTCGAAACCCGAGTCACTTGCATGGTAAGCGAGTACTCTGCCACTGAGCTACCTCGCCACATACAAGAATGTCTATTAATTTACACAGATTAAGCAAACCGCGGCGATGGCTGACTGTGGAATGTACCTACTCTTTTCAACAAGGGGTGTAGTCATCCAACTACTATGAACCCAGGCCGATGTCTCACAAGTAGGATTTTATACTCGCTAGGACGATGTCATCCAACAAGCTAACCTAGCGAGCAAATAAATATTAGATTTCTTGAATGTGAGATGGTATATATAATTATTTCCACAGTCAGACAACGCCGCAACATACAACCTATGAAAAGAAACAAACCGGAAGTCCTAGACTCGAGTTTAAAAAAAAAAAAAAAAAAAAAAATCCTACTTGTGAGACATCGGCCTGGGTTCATAGTAGTTGGATGACTACACCCCTTGTTGAAAAGAGTAGGTACATTCCACAGTCAGCCATCGCCGCGGTTTGCTTAATCTGTGTAAATTAATAGACATTCTTGTATGTGGCGAGGTAGCTCAGTGGCAGAGTACTCGCTTACCATGCAAGTGACTCGGGTTTCGAATCCTGAGTTCGGATGTGTTCTACTGATGAGCCCAAAGGAGGTCGAAACTCGAGTCTAGGACTTCCGGTTTGTTTCTTTTCATAGGTTGTAGGTTGCGGCGTTGTCTGACTGTGGAAATAATTATATATACCATCTCACATTCAAGAAATATATATATATATATATATATATATATATATATAATGTTTACCTACATAAAAGTAATCGAGTAAACAAAATACAAATACATAACTTAATATTTAGGCGATAAAAATCGTACATATTTCCAGGCAAGACGTTGTAGTCCCGCAGTTAAACTCCAGACTACAGAAAAGGTAGTCGTGTGGTGTATCTTGTCTAAAGTAGCCATGCTGATGACGCGCGCCCATGGATTAATTTTATGTATGTAAAAATTATATATATATATATATATATATATATATATATATATATTTAAAGAAATTTTACACGTACATAAAAGTAATCCATGGACACGTGTTTCTGGCTCACAGGCGTCATCAGCATGGCTAACTTAGACAAGCATCGAACCTTCGATATTGATGTCTATAGTCCAGCGTTCAACAAATATTCGAATGTTGTCTATTACAGCTTAATTAGTTTTTTTATTATTTATTCATTTTTACTTTTATTCTTTGTTTACTTACATCTCATCATCGCCATCATTATTTTTTGTCTTTCATAATTTTTCATTAGTTCTCTTAATTATTTATTTACATTTATTTTCTAGTTTCTATTTGTCTTATGTTTATTTAAATATTTTTTAAAAATAAAATATGATTTAAATAAAAATAATCTGAATTCTTTTTTTTATTCTTTGAAATTGATTTTTTCTTATTTTTATTTTGGGTCATGCCTTCTTAGTTTTATTCTACTTATTATTATTATTATTATTATTATTATTATTATTATTATTATTATTATTATTATTATTATTATTATTATCTTA
The DNA here is from genome assembly GCA_963556195.1 of Sepiola atlantica. NCBI lineage: Eukaryota > Metazoa > Mollusca > Cephalopoda > Sepiida > Sepiolidae > Sepiola > Sepiola atlantica. The sequence goes on from OY744530.1 coordinate 89,222,894, forward strand.
CTGTATTATACTTATGATGGTATTTTTTACTTATAATTATATTTATATATTTCAGTTGTAGTGTGATATATTTGGATACTTGTATATTCTCTTTTATTCCCTTTTTATCTTCTAATAATTTAAATTTTTCCCATTTTTTCCTTATTTGAACCTCCACTCTATCTTATTTTAATAATTCTGTAATTTTTTAAATTATATTAATTAATTAACTAGCGGGACCCGTGTAAATTACACGAAATGATGTTTTCAATACTAGTTATCTTGTTCCTAACCTATACATGTTTGAATAAAATATGATGAGATTTAATTTGTATTTTTAGTTTTGAAAATTAATAATACATGAAACACAACTTCTTTATATACAATATTTCTAGTGAAGGCAGTATTGATGGTGCTACAGAAAATGGTAGTGACGGGTTAAGGCGGAACGAAAAAAGCGAAATGGCGAGCACTATTTAGACGTCTACGTGAACTGACACGGAGAGTAATGTAATCTTGGGGTGGCTTATAACACCGGAGCTTCACTAGAAAACCGACAGTCGTTATCAGCCAGAAATC
>OY744530.1:89228451-89240951 GCA_963556195.1 Sepiola atlantica
TTCAAACGGAATATATTGGAATCTAAAAAATGAGCATAAAACAGTCAACATTATCTCTTTCTCTCTCTCTCTCTCTCTCTCTCTCTCTCTCTCTCTATATATATATATATATATATATATATATATATATAGAGAGAGAGAGAGAGAGAGAGAGAGATATACATACATATACAAATATATATACATATATATATATATTTATAAAATACAGAAATTCAATGTAACATCAGGAATCCTGAATATGTTTATCAGCTGACGATAATCGGGATCAACCTCCCGCTTTGAAACCGACGGTACTGATGTTACATTGAATTTCTGTATTTTATAAATAAATATTTACGCTCTTAATCCTTCGAAATCTCGGATTTCCTAATTGATCGAGCTGGGTTTTTCCTGCCCTACCACACAGTACTTATATATATATATATATATATATATATATATATATATATATATATTGAAAATAGAAGCCTTTATCAATGCAAGATTAATTTATTATTTGTGTTTACTTTTATCTAATTAATTTCAAAATAATATTCCATCATCAATGTTGGCCAGTATTGTGTCATTTTTTCAAAAAAAACAAAAACATTTTTTTATATATAATGTCCTTGTTGGAAGAATCTGAATTCATAACCGCCAACAGCATATCCGCGGATAACACCCATTAACAAGGACATTATATAAAAAAAAGGACAAAAAAATTATTTTTACTTTTTGAAAAAAATGAGACAAACTGGTCAATTTTGATGATGGAATATTATTCCTAAATTAATAGGATTAAAGTAAAAAAAAAAAATTAATCTTGCATTGATAAAGACTTTTATTTTCAATTTTATAATACTGACCCACCAATGCTTTGAAATGAACGACCAAACTTATATATATATATATATATATATATATATATATATATATATATATATATATATATATATATATATATATTAAAGTGAAATATTTTTAAAATCAACAATCGTGCAATTTTAAATGAAAAATTCATTTATTTAAAAAATGAAATAAATGAATTTTTCATTTAAAATTGCACCATTGTTAATTTTCAAAATATTTCACTTTAATACATTCTTATCCGTGCTCCAAAGATGTTGATTTCCTTACTATATATATATATATATATATATATATATATATATATATATATATATATATATACATATTCATTCGGGGAATTACCTATAGTAATACATGTGCTAGTTTTAATTCACTAGTGAAAGTCTGTCTATGTGTATGGGCGTGTGTGTGTGTGTGTGTGTGTGCGGGGATCCTCTCTCTATATATAACAACAGTGTGGATCAATATTTACTAACGCTGCGTCGCCGGTGTCGACGATGTCGCCGTCCTTTTACATTAGTTCAACCAATCCCTCATTCTAAAATAGCCAATTGAAGCGGCCATCTCGCATCAAAACCCGGAAGTAACAACGGTTTCACACTTAAAACAAATACTGGAGTATTTCGAGGAAAGCCATTAGCAGAAGCTTTCTAGAAAATCTCCCATCCTTTTCCTGACCCCGATGATTATTTTCACCAAACTTACAATCTTATATTAATGAAAATTATACTTTTGGGGCCACGTTGTTTTTGTCACAACCCGTTATTCAGTTATTCCGTAGAGTCTATTATTGTAATACTTTTTAAATTCGCAAAATCGGTTCATTATTTTTTCACAAAGTGTTGCATGAAGTTTCTGTGTCTATATATATTAAATAAGGTATATGTATGTGTATTTGCCCCAAAACTATACACGCACACAGACCCCCACACACACATACATATATATATATATATATATATATATATATATATATATATATTATATATATATATATTTACGTATATATATATTTATGTATATATATATATATATATATATATATATATATATATATATATATATATATATATATATATATATATAGTAAGTTATGAAAATATATTTATGGCAATTAAGCTATACAGAGGCTCCCGCGTTTCATCCCGGAGGGAATCCTCAGGCTAAAATGCATAGAGTTAGTTTGCCGGGTGTTTTTATATAGATAGTTAACACATCAGATTCTTTGTTGTTCTAGCCAATCGCTGGGCTTCTCACGAACAAATACTCGGTTAATTTTACTTCCTATTTCATATTCTATTGTTTTGTGTTCTATATAATGATTCATCCCGGTTTCTTTGTTGTTACCTTAACCAATCGTTGGGCTTATCATAAGCAAAGGTTCGGCTAATTTTATTTACTATTCTATTGTTCTGTTTTCTATAAAGTGGCCTATCCCTGTTGTTTTGTTATGTCAGTATAATTAGTGACCTTATTTTAACACGTTGTTTCTTGTATTTCTATTTTAAGTTTTAATTTTTAAGTTTTTAGGTTTTCCTTTTGTTTGTTGTTGTTGTTGTATTGTTATTTTGTTTTTTTATTGCCTATTTGTTTGTTTATTTATTTATTGTAAGCCTAAGGTAAATTTTATTCTGTGCAGGCAGCTGTTTGTATCTCACTTCTACAGTTTAATAGATTTTTGGGGTCTTTAAAGTTTAAGATTTCAACTTTTCCATTCAAACATAATCTACACGAGTCGTCTAAATTTCTACATGTACTGGCTTGTCGTATACTTTTCCATTCAATTATTGGTGAGCGTCCATTTTCTTTGAGCTCCAAACAGTGGTTTGTTAGTGCTGTTTTAACTCGACGTTCTGTGTTTTTAAATGTGATTTCGTGGTCATAATATCTGGTTTTAAAATCTAGGGAGGTCATACCCACGTAGTACTTCTTGTTATTCGGTATATCGTTGACAAATATTGTGGCTTTGTAGTCAATACTTTTAGTTAGGCATTTATTTTGTAGTGGGCAAATGGTACAATTTATGCAGTTAAATCTTTTCTCTTTATTGCTAACTTTTTCATTTCTATTCGAGTGATTACTATTAAGGTTTTGGTTATAGTGTTCATATTTTTGTTCTTCTAAGTGTTATTTTTGCTATATTTGTCACTTTTTTATGAAAATCTGAAATCGGAATATTTTTCATGAGCAATCATAAAACAGATTCCGAATTCTATTATCAATAATTCTAGCAACGAAAATGTATTTAAAAAATCAAGCAACATCTGCAATACAGCCTCTATAGTGGTTCCCATAATATCGAAAGTAAATATAAGAAGCAGTACACCAATAGTAATTATAATAAAATTAAAAAGAAAAGAGAAAGAAATATAATCTGGTATACACCACCCTATAATCAGATGCTAAAAATCTGATAGAATCTGATCTTAACCTCAGATCATATTTGGAGAGAACCTCCAAATATGATCTGAGGTTAAGATTGGATTCTAACTCTGCCTGATAAGATCTCAGTTTATAGTAACTGGTGATCGATATCATCGACATGCCAGTGTCGCAGATCTTTTACATGTCTGTGTAAATAAAATTATCATATATATTTATATATACATATATACTTATTATAATATAAAATGAAGTAATAAAATAATGTGTCAATCAAATTTTATTAGAATTCAAAGTTTAAGCAAAGTATCCTTAAGTCCTTAGCTCATGAGTTTTCAAAGATAATTCTTCTCTTCAGAGGACCATTACCGCAGTTATACTACTACAGGTAATAACATTAAGCTTTGAAAATATATAAAATTATATACACAAATACATAAAAATACATAACATCAAATATATCAACCAAAAAACATACTTTTTGTTGAATCTATACAATCCATCAAAGTCATACAAATTGAAAAATATAATCAGGAAAGACATTCAGAGGGTTGACCGAGGATTACTCCAAGTTATAAATAGCAGTCTATATACGAGAAATTGAAGGAGCTGACAAAGTTATCCAGTCGCGAAATCTGTCAATAATTGATGAAGTGAAAAGTATTCAATGTTAATGATAAATAAATCAAATAAACTCACTTAAAATTCCAAAATCCTGATATGGGCAACCAATTATATATATATATATATATATATATATATATATATATATATATCGTCTAAAAGTATATCTATCGCAAGTAAGTTATACAGAAGCGTCGATATTGATTGCCCGAAGGAAATAATCAGGGTAAATTCGTAGGTATTTTGTTTGCGATTTTTTGTATATCTAATTAGTGTAACCTCTAGCTAAATAAGCAATCGAATTTTTGTAATTATTACTTCCTCTCGGGCTATTATTGCTATTCGCCAATGGTTAAACTACTTTCAAACAAAGGCCTGACTGTCTTGATTTGCACCTATGCTTGTTTGAGGGTAAGTTAGCGCATCCCTACATTTAAGTGAGTCCAAAAAATAGGTGATTGTATTCTAACACGTAAGGGGACTGAAATAATGTATCTTTTCTATTTATATCGTAACCCCTCGCTATTTTAGATTGATTTATTTTAGTTTTTATTTATTAATTCATTTTATTTTATTTAATTTTTATCTTTTGATTTTAAATTAAAGTTTTATCTGTGTCTCCAATTAGATACTATTTCGCTTCTACAATTTAGTGATTCATGGGATATCTAAAATTTGTAATTTTTACTTTCTCGTTCACGCATAATTTACACATCTCGTCTTAATATTGGCATGTATTTTCCACTTGATTATCAGCGAGCGTCTGCATTCTTTGAGCTCCCAGTAATGGTTCGCTCGTGATGTTTTTGTTATTGAATGTGCTTCTGTTGTTATTATGCATGTTTTAATTGAGGGAGGTCTCTCCAATGTTATTTCTATTTTCGAGGTTTCATTTGCAATTATTGTGGTTTGCTAAACGATGATTGTAATGGACAAAAATGCACTTGTTCTACAGTTACAGTTTTTATCTTCATTGTTAACTTTCTAAATTCTACTTGAGTGATTGATATTATTGTTTGGGTTATTACTATTTCTTGCGATTGTATTTTTTGTTTTTCATATTAGTATTTTTCTTATATTTATAACCTTTTCTAAGCATTTTGTTTTTCTTTTTTCATTACAACTTTCGTTTACTATTTTGTTATTGTGTGCTTTTATTATCATTTCTACGTTTTCACAGCAGCTTTAAGATAATTTAAAGTTATCTTTACTGAATATTTTGTTAAAATTAAGATGCATCCAGTTGTTGTAAAATTTTAACATCACATATTAGACATCAATTAACACATTTCAGATTCTGTGGAGTATTTTAAAAGTTTTATAGAAGACATAATATGGGCACAACTTCTCATTGTTAATTCAAACATTTCAAATTTACATTGAATTTAATTCATAATTTTTAGGCACCAATTAAGCAATGTTCGTTAATTTCAATTTATTATTAGGAACCTTTAAGCTTAAGCCTATTTGAGAATCAAAATCGTGTTAAAGAATTGATTTTTATCGAAATTGGAAAGAGTATTCAAAACATAAGCTTTGTTAGTATATATACCTTAATTTTAATCTTTTTAATGGGACATAAAAGTGGTGCAAAATTATTCTGCTCGAGCAATTCATTTTTCTCGTCGAAGGGCGTATATTATTCTAGTTAATTGATTTAAAAATTGCCCTTTTCTCAAGTCTATGTTTCACATGTGTTTCATACGTAGCTTCTACTTAAACATACTCAGTAGTAAAATGTTTTCTTTTTAGTTTAAACTTCGTTACTTTGGTATTCAAAATAAATGTGTTTCATATTCATATTCCACAGTATTTTTAAATAATAAATAATAAAAGTTAATTGTATTTGTTAAACCTTTTATTTCGTCTATTTTAAATATTAATTATTTTGGATTATAATATGCTAGGCCCCTATAACATTTTATATTTTTGAATGTAGCCCTTGCAATAAAAAGGTTTGCCTCGGCTTGTTATATGAGATTGTTCCTTTCGTAATTGTCTTGATGCCTTTATATAGATTCCACGTGATGCATCATGGTCGGAGGATGCGAGAAGACCTGAGACTGGCGTACATCAACGAGAATTTAAATTTACCTTTCGATGAGGTTTTCTTTTTACTCAGCGCTTTCGTATCATTAGGAGAAAGGCAGCATGTTCTGTTCGTGTATTGGCTCCGTAAGACAGCCTACAAGAGTAGGTTGTGGCGATGCCTACCATATTCATGTTTAAATCACCTTTGACAAACATTCAGATAATATAGAGATGTACATGCCTTCAAACGGGTTTTTTACATGGCGTGTAGCACGTTGCTATATTTTGCCAATCAATTTTAGTTTTAGATTTGTTTTTTAGATCCAGTGTAAATGTTCTGTGAAATGTTGCTTTGTTTTAAGTGTTTAATTACGAAGTCAAAGAGCAGGTAGCCATACAGGCATTTGAAACAAACAAATACGACTACTGATATTACTACTACTACTACTGATAATACTACTACTGCTACTACTACTACCACTAATAATGATAAAACAGGCACGTGATGACACTAGCCTCGGCTGGAATTACAGTAAATTGTCATGATGAGTCAATGAAGATGGAGAGACTAAAAAGATACATCATTCACGATATCACTACTGGAAGAACACGCCACTCAACATTTACAACTAGCATGGTTACCCGGTGTTGCTCGGGCAAAAGTGTAACTTATTTTTAAAAATTCTATTTATTTTCCTCTCTCTATCTGTCTCTCTATCTTTCTCTCTTTTCCTCTCCCATTTTATCCCTCGGTATCGCCACCCCTCTTTCATCTCCGCCCAATTCATTCTTTTCTCTGGATATACACAAACACATACAGACAACTCCTTTTTCATATAGATTCCTCTATGTAGGAGTCGACATAAGGGAAGTAGTTCCTTGATAAAAATCACAGTTACTTCTCTTTAGTACATAAAATCGCGACCCCATGACAAAATCAGCGTCTGATTATTGTCAAAGAATGAATATTTCTTTCTAAATTTTAGAGATTTATCTAGAGCAACGCCGATCAAGATTATACCAACTTCATGGGTGTTTTTTTACTATTAGCTGGACATACACAGACACAGACACAGACAACTGCTCTTTATATGATAGATAAAATATAAACCTTTAATAACAATTTAAATTGTAAAAATAATTGGAAAACCCTATGTGAGTATTTTGTCCTCCCTTTCCAGACACCTCCCCATCTACCATAACTTAGATTGAATTTAAAACAATATCAGTCGCGACTGATCCACGCCGGGTATGATGAACTTTTCCTTATGAAAAAATTATTTTAATGAAATAGTGAGTATTGCCATGACGTACAGCATGGTTATTTGAAAATGGCTACTGTAAATTTATTTTCAATTAGCATATAGACTTTTAGTAGCAATTTAACAATTGAAATCGTTGTAAAAAATAATTGAAAATAAACAATGTCAAAAAGGTAGTTTGTCCCCGCACACACGCACATACGCACTAAATTCAAAATAATCTCAGTCTCGATCGATCCACACCATATAGGTAAAAAACGTATCTTATCAAAATTACAATTTATTCTCTGTGTGTTTACTCTTAATTTATATCTGTCTCCTGTTCCGTGTTGTTAGAACTGTCCCTCCTTTGTTGTGTTAATCGTAGTGCACCTTATATCTCACGGAAGTAAGAGATAAACACTAACTCTGGTAGAGGGTCATTAATAAATTTAATCTGGGCCTGATGTTGCCTGATACACAAAAGCATGACAAATGGAAGTAAATATTATTGAAACTCAGAAAAAAAGAATCTATATGTCACGTTTACTAGACTACCATGCAACAGAACAAAGGGTCATAATTGTCAGGTACTCCTTTAATGACTATATGGTGGATACGGTTGACATCTTGCGAATGTTGCCCCCCCTAATTTACAGGAACAAGAAGAATAAGGACCAAAAACAGAAAGCAACATTTCCAATTCTAGGGTGGACATTAACACTGGACAAGGACATAAAAGTAGATTAGTTCAGCAAACGAAAACCCCAGGGAACAAAATAGACAATGAAGGAAAATAGGTTGGTAATGGAGTGTTATTACAAAACCAACACCACACAAATAGACTACTGGAATGTATGAAAAATGCACGGGACATATTCACCGACCACATTATTGCAAATCAAGCATGACATATGCTTAAGAAAGAATAGTTTTCGGAACTGGAATTAGTGGAAATAAAAATAAATATAAACGGTGTGATAGAACATTAGAGAACACCCCCCACTGCCAACATTGGTAGAAAACTGTGGTGAGCAATAATTACGTGATCACATAACTCACTGAGGAAGAAGAAGCAGAAGTTGAAAGCATCAACAATACTATGAACAAGGGGAAAAACAAAACTCCTACTCTTAAGGAATGAAGAATGGAAAACATTGAAAATAGAAACAGTAGAAGTGAATTTCTCTCATATATATATATATATATCAACGGATACTATCACATAATTAAGCAAGCTTATTTATGCAGGTACAAACGCAGTAATTATAAGCCTAAAAACATGAACAAAGCGTCCTCAAAAGAATAGACCAGAACCCCGATTGGAAAACCAAATTAAGAAGACGACAAAAAGAAACTAAAGACAAAGAAAAAAGAATAACCCAGAAACATGAAGAACTAAGTCTAAATATATTCACACCAGAAGGAATATTGAGATGAAGCACATACAAAACTGAATAGTACAAATAAAATAGAACCATTGAAAGCCAGTTTTACCAAAATGTCAACGGATGAAATAAAAAAAATACAAGCGAACCCGACAAAAACAAAACACTTCTGGGGCAATATAAGGAAAAACGACAAGACCACAATAGAAATGCCGAATGTTTGAAAAACATGAAAGAAGACCTTCAGGAAATTGACGAAAATAAAATTTAGAAAATTAATAAAACAACACTTCATACAACCCTAAGAAAGTGGAAAACCGGAATACATACAACTGGTTTAAAGAATTCACAAACTTCTATGAAAGAATAACGCAAAACTTGAGAACATGCATACGAAACAGATATCTCATAGTGGATGACAAAAGAAAAACCTAACTAATACGAAATACTGTGAAAGCAACCGACACACGAACAACCTTCCTCCCCAAGCTTGTGGCAGATCCTAACGTCACAATTAAAGTAACAGATTTACCACTCCCTTAATACCCATAACCCACTTCCTGAGGATTATAAATGATTTCCAAAATCGACAACACAGACACGTGTTATACACAACCAGAATATCATGCAGTAGGAAAAATCTAGTCATGGTATGGATCGACTACAAGAAACCTTACGACAGAATCCCTCAAGCATGGATCAATGGATGCTTCAGAATGTACAAAATATCGGAGAAAATTATCATTCTACTAAACAAAGCAATGGAAGCCATGGGGGCAGGAACTGACAGCTGTATCACAACACCTGACTGAGATAAGAATACAGAGAAGATTTGTCTAGGGAGACTCTCTACGACCACTATGTTTATCATAGTCATGATGACACTCGAAAACAGCCAGATGCAGAAGATAGAACAAACAAGTTCATGTATATGGATGACTTAAAGCTATTTTCATAAAACAAAAAGCAACTAAAAAACTGCTGAACACAACCAAAATCTTCAGCCAGGAAATTTGATTGGAATTCTGAAAATAAAAATATGCACTAATAGAATGAAAAGTGGAAAACTTGAGACGGCGGAAGGCATGGAAGTACCCGACCAAGAGAAGATGATGGCACTTGGTGAACATGATACCTACAAATAGCATGGAATTTTGGGAAGTATACACTATCAAATCAACAAGAATAAAATAGAAGATTAATAAACAATAAGTAATAATGACACCAATTTATATAGCAGAAAACTGATAACAAAAATTAAGTAATTGATCAGTGTAAGATATTCTAGATCCTTAATATGCTGAACAAAAACAAAACTCGGTAATCTGGGCCAGTAGACTAAGAAACTAATGACTATTCACAATGCACTACACACGAAGGATGATACTGCCCGTTTGTATGTAATAAGTATAGAAGACTGAGTGGATGACATAAAAAAATTCGAAAAATACATAACTCAAAACAGAGAAGAGTGATTATCACAGCAAGAGGCACAGCAAAAATGAACAATACAGGGAGTAACGAAACTGAAACACAAAGGTGAGAAAAGAAAAAATGGGAAGAGAATCAGCTGCATGGACGGTTACTAAGACTAATCAGAAAAGTGATTCTCAAAACGAACTATATTTAAGCAAAAATAGACAGACCGCAAAAAGCAGTAAATGTAGACCTTGTTGGAAAAGAGACGAAATGGAAAACCACACAAGTGAATACAGCAAACTGAGACAGTTGCGTGGGAAACGCAGACCACTCGAAATTATGTCAACGTCTGCACTTTAAACATGTTGATAGATGGCACAGGCACAAACCGGAGACAATATTAGGCAATGAAAATCACAAAATCATATGGGACATGGAGGTACAAAGAGACAAAGCCATCCAAGCAAGGAGACGTGACGTGATAATAGTGGATTAGAAATAAATAATTGCTTAATCGTATATATTTCACCGTCCTTAGTGTAGGTGAACAAATGTATATAAACGAAACAAATATATGGAAATTGCCGGAGAACTAAGGAGAGTATGGGACATACAGAATATTACTGTAATACTAATAATTATATGAGTACTAGGAACAGCCCTGAAAAAAAAACTCGAAAAAGAGTAGGATAAATTGGAATAACATGGCAGGTTCAGAACATACAATTCACAGAAATAACGAAAAACATACAACATATTAAAGAAAATCCTCGAGTATGGAAACTAAACCACAAAATAAGGTAACGCCGACCAACCGAAGATAAGTTAAAATAGAAATATAATTTTGAAAATATAGAAAGAACCCTACACAAATCCAAGCGAATTGAAACGCCTAGAAATTCTATAATCTGAAGTCCTTTATGCTCCACTAATAGTTTTATTGCACTAGCGGAGGCTTTAACAACACATAGCTGTAGTAGAAGGTCAAGGAGGATAGAAAAAACGGCGAGAAAGAGCACCGCACAGATCCCCATTGGAGGAGACCGGAAACTACTAACAACCTGTAGAGGTTTATTTTCATACAAATTTCAGACAAAGCCAACTTTTATTATCAGCTTGGTATGAATGGTAAACGGTTGTTGAGACAACGCAAAGTGATGTTCAACAGTTATCAAGAGAGGCGAATATTTCTGGAAATATGGGTAGACTTGGTGTCAGACAACCCCCAGTGAAATCAATTTGTTTTTGCTAATCAGCAATCCCTGATATTGATTAGTAATTCCAGAAATTTCTTTTTTGTGAAATAAAATTAAAAGTGTAAGTGCATCCAAATACAATTTAAAAAAAATAACAGAAACTTATTAGACAACATACGTAATTATTTATTTAAAAATGTTCCGTTTGTTGTATGGTATTATATCCAGTGTTGCTAATTAAGCAGTTTACCGCTATATCTGGACATTTTCTTCAGAATCTAGCTCGTAAAATTCGATCTAGCGTGTTTTTCTCTAAAATCTAGAGATTTCATTTGCGATCCACGCGAACGCAATTTCAGATTTCATTACACCTACTTTCCACATATATTTCTTCTCTAATCATTATATGAGGCTATTAATCAATCTTCCATACATCCGTTTTTTTTTTTAACTTAGTCTACCCCAAAAGAAGGCAAGTTGCCACTGTAGACGTAAGTGACTAGTGACAATGAGAGTGAAAGTGTAGCGGGCCCTTCTGAATTAGGAGCTGTGTCGCAAAATGCTTGTTCGCATTAGTTTTACATTTCAGCATGTCGGTACAATCGGAGAGACGGGGAGACAGGAAGGAGTTCCGAAGGCCGGCAGCTCGAAGAAAGAAGCTATTAGAGTAGAAGGCTCTCCGGCATGTGGCGACCTTCACAATGAATAGATGGAATTTGGCTGATTGCTGAGCTGGTACATCAAGGGGGCACCAGAGCAGCAAGTTCAATGGAGCATATTTCATTAAAGTAATTGTAAAACAAGCACAAGTATGCAACATTGCAGCGATGGGGCAGGGCCTGGAGATTGGTGGATAGTGAGGGACCTATTAGATTAGATACTCTTTTTTGACCTCATCTAAGAGAGAGAAAGAGAGAGAGAGAGAGACTAGTGGATGGTGCACAGCCCAGATGTGACAACAATACTTCATTCATGAGCGGATGGTGGATTTGTAGAGATATAGGATACTGTCAGGTGTGAGAAGTTTTCTAGCACGGTAGAGGGAACCCACTTATTTTGCAGCAGCCTTGGCAAGGTCTTCTATGTATTTGTTTCAATTCATGTTATCTGTGGATGTTAGCCTGAGGAGTTTCAACGTTGAGCACTCGGGTAGGTTGTTATTTGTCATGGCAATCGGTGGTTGAAAGGGGTTCTCGTAGTTGTTGAAGGAAATGGACCTTTGTCTCAGCAGCATTAAATGTTACCATCCATTTATGAACCTATTCCACTATAGACTGGAGGACAGTTTCTAAGGATTCAGCTATTGCCTCGGATATGTGCGCGTCCGTTTTACCCACATGACGAGAGTAGAACGTGGTGTCGTCAGC
>OY744530.1:89245951-89305951 GCA_963556195.1 Sepiola atlantica
ATATATATATATATATATATATATATATATATATATATATATGTGTATGTGTGTATATATATAAATAAAAGTATCCCTTGAAATATAAATAATAAGAACAGTAAATAATAAACTTTCAAAACAAAATGATATTGTTAAATAAAAAAAATATTGCTAAATGCAGACATGTAAATTATTATTTTCTTTGCTATTTAAGCTATGATTAAATAATAAAAAAACGTCTAATATTAATCTAATTTTTAGCATATCTTCTGTAGAAGAACATGTGCCTCTGAACAGTAATCACATACTTAGTCGGGAGAGTGGGTCGTATTTTTTTGTCATGCTTGATCAACTTAAAAATAAACATGCGTGGAAGGACGCCGAATAAATCCGGACATTCTATCGAGGAACTGGCTTTCTCTTATATACACTAATTAGAAGCATACTTGTCCAAGGACGGGTAAAATTTATTCCCTGGACAGAAAAGTTTGCACCACTTTTATGTCCTCTTACGAAGATTAGAATCAAAATATAATGATACTAAAACTTACGTTGAGAATCCTAATTTCGATTATGGTTAAAATCCTTTATGTAATTTTGATTCTAGAAAATGTTCAAAATCTCATCATAAAATATTATATGAATTTACAATATATTATTCTGAAATAGCGTATTTATTTTGTTTATAGATTTTTAAAAACTTTTATTCATCCCGAAACAAAGGAAACTGCCACTGAAACGTAAGGGGCTACTGTGAATTATGGGCCAGATTTTACGGGCATCCTAAGTGGGGAGTTGTGCAACGAGATGTCTGTTCACATTGCATTCAAATTTCTGTGTATCGGTACAGTCAGGTAAACAAGAAGCAATGATGACATTCCGAGGGATAGCAGTTCGAGAAAAGAATTTATTAGAGTAGAAAGCCTTCCGGCATCTGGGGTCTTCTACAGTGAAGGGGGGGGAGTTTGCTGATTGTTGGGTTGGTTAGGTGTATGTATATCCAGGGGGGGGGCACCAGTGCAGCAATTTCATCGGTGAACATTTTATTAAAGTACTTGTAAAACAACACACGTATGCAACATTGCAACGATGGGACTGGGGTGTGAGCTTGGTAGACAGTGTGGGGCATATTAGATTAGAAGCTCGTTTTTTTTGATCCTATCAAACAAGGAGAGACTAGTGGTTGGTGCACTAGCCCAGATGTGACAATAATACTATGTGCATAGCGGAATGGTAGCTTTATAAAGATAGAGGATACCGGCAGTTGTGAGAAGTCTTCAAGCACGGAAGAAGACGCCCACTTTCCTTGCAGCATCCTTGGCACTGTCTTCTATGTATTTGTTCCAATTCATGCAATTCACCCAATTTTAATGTAATCATTATGTAATACCTTCGTTCATTTAAACTTCAGTGAAAATAGTGTTATCATAACCTTCCTTATGTGATACTGAAGTTGAATATATATTGTTTGTGGTGATATTTTTAAAAATCTTTGTGTCTTAAGATGACACATACACAGACTCAAACAGAGAAATCTTTTATAAAGATAGATAATATATATATATATATATATATATGTATATATATATATATATATATATATATATATATATATATATATATATCTCAAGGTTTTGGAGGCAGTTAGTGTTACAATGAGAAAACCATCTCTCTGTAGGCAGAAAGAGTTGTCTCATAAATTAGATCTATTTAGAGACTTCTGAAAACAAAAACAAAAAGACCTTGCCTATTATGTCCATTTATTATTTGCAGTTTAATGGCATTATTCAATCTTACTTTTTTCCTTCGTCTTTTTTTCCTCCCCACATTATTCTTTCCCTTGTTTGTAAACGATATTTGCCGACGTTTTCTCTTGACAATGTGTCGGCCGAAAGGTACCTAGGGACTTAGTTTTTATTTTGTCAATTTCAGTCGATCGTTTTATTCGTTTTAAATCGACGATTAAATATTATTTAATATTTCCTCTCCTTTTTTTCTTGTAATAGTGCCTCTTTCGCTATGACTCCGTTTATTTTATTTAAAAGCATTATAAAATTTTGTACCACAAAAAATTTGTTCAAATATTTCAGGGGTAGGTACACAAAGGTTGTTCGAAATAACTTAAACGAACTGGTCCGAATTAAGGGCAAGATTACATCGTTGAGAGCCAGAATGGAGTTTCTCAAGTCTTGCTTGGAGAATTATGTCGCCCCTGGCTTTATTTCTAGGCGCTTTGCAAAAATACTCTCAACTTGGAACGGGCTTTCATCAAGGACAAATGCAATAATTTCGCTCGTATCCTTGATTTAATTGTTGTTAAATACAACTGTTTATGGTCTGCTGCATGGACCAGTCTTTCCTTTTTTGATAGATTAAGATTATCAAAATATTTATCAGCTGGTGACAATTTGCGCAGCAACAAGGCCCGATCCAAGAACCAGCTTTACCTTGACACACTCATTCGGGCGAGGCATGGTACGGGGATTGATGTTGATCAACATGTGTTCAACTTCTCCAACGCCACTCTCTCTCACACGGAGAAAACTGTACTTGCCAGAGGTTTAGATGTGGGTATTCCCCCTCTTGGGATTGATAAAGAAAGTGTATTTGCCGAATTGGAAATATTACTGTCTCAACTAAATCATCATGAGTCGAGGTCCAACGATGATCTTCTTTATATGAAGGCAAGATTTGCTGAACTAGCACATAAGTTCGCTAATTCTCCTATCAATTCCCGAGAGTTTGCAATGAGTAAGATCCACTACCAGGCGGCCAAACTTCTTAAGGCAAATAAAGAGATCTACATTACCAAACCGGATAAGGGTGCCGGTGTGGTCATTCTTAATACTAACGACTACACCGATAAAATGTTGAGCATTTCAAGTGATACAACAAAATTTATAAAACTTGGTGACGTGTCAATTGATAATACTTTAAGTACTGAAGTAAAGCTTTAAAAACGTTTTCTTCAGTTACATAGAAATAAGTTTATTGATAAGGATACCTATGACAGGATCCGCCCTGTGGGTTCTCAACGACCCAGAATGTACTGGCTACCTAAGATTCATAAGGAGGGAATTGCATTGCGACCTATCCTGTCTATGATTGGTTCTCCTCAGCATGAGCTGGCCAAATGGCTTGCTGATATCCTTGATCCTGTCTTACAGAGGTTTTCAGTTAATTGTATTGCTGATTCTTTCCGTTTCGCTTTATTTATTCGCGATTTGGAATGCGAGTCGCATACTAACTTTCTACGTTCATTTGACGTTACCAGCTTGTTCACTAATGTACCCCTGAATGAAACCATTGCAATATGTGCTGACATGCTTTATCGTAGCACATTAACCCCTCCCACCTTTCCAGAAAGCATTTTTCTAGAACTCATGGGGCTGGCCACTAAGTCGGTCAGATCCGTTTTGATAATATAATGTATCAGCAGATTGATGGGGTAGCGATGGGCAGTCCTTTGGGTGCTATCCTAGCGAACATTTTCCTAGGTTTTCGGGAATCCTTGTTGTTTTCTCGGGTTGCCAGACCCTTTCGTTATTGGCGTTATGTGGACGACACTTTTACCATTCTTGAGTCCCGTAACGAGGCAAGTGATTTTTTCCTGAAATTAAATACGCTCCACCCAGCACTACAGTTCACTGTGGAAGAGGAGCAGAATGGCTCTTTACCATTTCTGGACGTTTTAGTGGAAAGGACGGGGAACAAATTCACTACAACTATATATAGGAAACCGACGTTTACGGGTCTGTATATCAGTTGGGATTCTTTTGTTCCCATAAGTAGAAAGATCCGTTTGGTCAAAACACTTGTTCACCGCGCACTGATGATTTGCACTGCTAGCAAACTCGCGGCTGAACTTAGAAAGATAACTGACATTCTTATTAAAAATGGTTTCCCAGAGGGTCTAATTTCCAAGTGTATTGATCGAAAAAATTTAATGCCAACATTTTCTTTGGTCCACCCAAATGTCCTGTTTATCTGAAACTTCCTTTTATTGGTTCAATTAGTAAAGGTTTTTAAGATAAAATTTCATCGGTTGTATCTCGCTGTTTTTATGCAGTACAGCCCCGTGTGGTGTTTGGCACCAGAACTGCCTTTCCAGCCTTTCAGAAAGATGTACTTCCAACACTACAGAAAAGTTTGATTATATATACATTCAAATGTCAGTGTGAAGCTGACTATGTTGGTCGTTCTCTTCAGCGCTTGGACGTCAGAGTGGCCCAGCATATCCCTGCATGTTTTCGCAGATCACGTGTTGTAAAGACGAGTACAGCGACGGATACATCCGGGTCTTTACAAAGAACATCCGGGCGTTCGCAGAGCATATCCGGGCGCTCACAAGTCCACGAGTCATCCATTGGACAGCACCTGTATGACAATAAAAGGTGCGGTGAAGCGTACTCCGATAGATGTTTTCGCATTGTACACAGGGCCCGTTCCAAACACCATCTCAAGGTTTTGGAGGCAGTTAGTGTTACAATGCGAAAACCATCTCTCTGTAGGCAGAAAGAGTTGTCTCATGAATTAGATCTATTTAGAGACTTCTAAAAAAAAATACTTTGCCTATTTTGCCCATTTATTATTTGCAGTTTAATGGCATTATTCTATCTATCTTTTTTTTTCGATGTTTTTTTTTCCTCCCCACGTTATTCTTTCCCCCGTTTTTAAACGATATTTGCCGACGTTTTCTCTTGACAATGTGTCGACTGAAAGGTACCTAGGGACATAGTTTTTATTTTGTAAAGTTTAGTCGCTCGTTTTATTCGTTTTAAATCGACGATTAAATATTATTTAATATTTCCTTTCCTTTTTTTCTTGTAATAGTGCCTCTTCGCTATGACTCCGTTTATTTTATTTAAAAGCGATATATATATATATATATATATATATATATATATATATATATATATATATATATATATATATATATATATATATATATTACATTAAGCTCGTCTGTTAATCAGGAAAAAGTGAGTTTGCTAAGTCCCTTATCAAAAAAGAAAAGAAACATAATTAGCCTTTTTTCTCCCTACATATCTCTCTTTCATTTTTATCTTCAACCACGGATTAAATAGTATTGCTTGTGTTTTCATTGTTTTTTCTTTACTTTATAATATACTCTTATAATCTTTTTATTATTAACTTTCTTTATTAACGTCGACTGTACATACACAGAGAGCGAGAGAGAAACTGAAGCAGGAATTAAAAATAAGATAAATAAGACCTAACTGTCAGACAACACTCAGCGAGAGAGAGAGAGAGAAAGAGAGAGAGAGAGAGAGAGAGAGAGAGAGAGAAAGAGAGCACTTTAGTAAGCGATGGATCCTTTGATGAGTTTCGGATTACGGCTAATTAAAAGAATTTAATAGAATTTTGGCAAATATGACTAAATGACAAAATTAAAATACCTGTATGTTTATATGATTCATGATGAAATATAAAAAAAAATAATTTTTAGTGAACTAAGCGTTGATTTACTCATCTTTAGTATAATAATAATAATAATAATAATAATAGATAATATAACAATAATAAATAAACAATGTAGCTTAGCTTTACACGTTACTGCAGTTTTACGGAACATCTGATCGGAAGAAGTGCATTTACAACAGTCTTCACGTCTTTATACATGTGAATTTTAATTGAAACAAAAAATAAAAGCGGGTTCTAAAATGTCTACCGGTTTCTGTTACTCAAAGTTAGTAAAATGATGGAAGATAGTTCTTAACACAGTTTATATGGCTGAAACACCTCAAAGTTTTTAAAGTAGATCATTTTAGTCAGTTTGAGAAAATTAGTAACATTTAATTTGTTGACTAGAAAACGAAAAAAAAATAGTTTGTACAGATTATTACACTGATTTTATTTTATTTTATCGTTTTTTTTTACGTATACTCCCATTTAAAATAGTTGCTCTTCAGTTGATTCGCTAAAATGGTGATTTCCTGCTAGTATTTATTTATTTATTTATTTATTTATTTATTCACTTATTTATTTATTTGTTTGTTATGCCTCCTTGGTCATCTCCAATTTAACTATCTTCTCAATTTAACTGTTAAAAAAATCTTTTTTTAAAAAGCAAACTCTTAGTACAGTACCGATATCCAGATCAAATTCTGTTAAATATTTCAAAAGTGCCCCCTCAATTTCTTCCTCTTACCACTTTCTCTGAATTCATCCAACCTCATCTTAAACTGACCCACGCTATTGCTGTCCTTAATCTGATCTGGCAACTTATTCCAAAAACATATTTCTCTGTGAGCAAAAAAACTTAACTGGTTAACATATCTAGTTTTTGAAAACTGGCTTGACAATAACCTTCCAGATCTAGGAGAAATACTAAAAAAATGCCCACCATAGTTATAAATGCCATTTATTATCTTGAAAGTCTCAATCATATCACCTATCATTCTTCTCTCCAGCAAAGTTGTCGATCCCAATTTGTCCAATCTCTCCCTGTAACTGCACTCCTGTACTTTACTTATTAGTTTTGTCACCCTTCTTTGGACGTCTTTCAGTTTCAATATTACATTCCAATTTCCGTATCTAGTCGCTGGAGGCCAGGCCTGGATGCAGTATTCTATATGACGTCTTATTAGAGTTTTATATATGTTTTTATATATAGCTTTTTAGAGTGTTTGTGAATAAAACACGGTATTTAACTAAACTGATACATACATATGAAAGCTGGTGTTTGTAATACCTTGTTACTTTTAAGTATTATTGTGAGTTTCGGTATACAACATTAGCTATATATCATAATACATAATATGCGGAAAGATTTACAACATAAGAATCACGACATTGCTAGAACCAACGGAAATATTAATGCATAGAATGCGGAAATCAATCCACGTAACCAAATAATAATGTTTCCGGATTTTTTAGATGAGAATTGATAATTTTGATTGGTTGGATTATTCGGAGCACTTTTCTCATATTAGAGTAACGCGCAAGGTCTCGTGGCGCAATGCATAGTGGTACTAAGTAATAATCAATTTTCAGGAGGATGAAGGATCAATTTTTAGTACACGCGATACTAAGGATACAATTACGAATTATGTTAGACTTCTACTCGATCATGGCTGACGGAACGAGAACAAGCTACCCCGTGGATTAAATAAAGGGTTGCGTTGGACATTCTGTATAGATTCCCGAGTTCGACATCAAGATTCCCGAGATCGATAAGACGTACCTGAAGAAGGTCGAAGTTTACATCAACCGAAACATTGTTAGAATAACATGAAAGATGAGAACAGTAGTAAACATAATCTAAATAATAAGTAGCACTCACAAATAAGTTTAAATGAAACAATAGGTAATTCGAAACAAAATTGCAGAAATAAGAAGAAAAATGTAGCATACTATGACCAACCCAAAGAAGTTGAGTTTACTTGAGTAAATATAGAAAAAAAACCAATAATTTACCCTCTACAAACACCTGTCAGACCAGTGAGTTAGACTAGGTGTGTCCGAGTGAATGAGACATAAGATTGTTAAGACAATTTAGTCCTCGATTAGAAAGGAACGGAGTGTTCTATAAGGAGACTGTCACTAAGATTTTAAAGAAAATAACCGGTCGTTACTAGTTAGACACAATTCGGAAACGGCTGATGAAAGAACATCATGTAAGTCACTATTCTTAGGGAATGGAAAAGAGAACACTGGGAATAGGGAGGACTTTCTATAACTCAAACCTAAGGGAATGTGAACAAAAATCCACAACAGTAAAGGAAAGGTGAATGTCTAAGTTAGTCAAAGATTATCAAAATAGACATGAAACTTACGAAAGAAATCTCACACAAAGACGTTACTTTGATTGACATATTGAACATGGCTGCCTAATTCTACTCAACGAAACACGGAATTGCAGGTCAAGCAAGAAACAAATAGTCTAGCGCCCTTAAGAAACAAATACTGGATGAAGGTAATCATTCAGACAGTCAATATTATGCATCTAAAAAACTTAATTTATGCTGTGAAGTAACCGGTAATTACTAAACTTAATAAAAATAAAATGATACAAAACTTATGTTTAGAATTCATATTCATATTTGGATCAAAAGCCATTACATGATTTTCATACTAAAAAAAAAAGAAATTGACAGGCAGAGAAATCTTGCTTAATCAACTCCCTTTACCGCTTTTATAAAAAACACGAAATGAAAATAAATATAGCCCTCATTTTGACCCTGCACGCCTGGCAGCTGTATTCTAAAAATCTATAATGATCGGTTAATTAGTTTAGAAGTAAATCCTCTATACACAAATATATAAACGTATACTCATAGCTAACTTAATACAAGTATAATATATATATATATATATATATACATATATATATATACATAAGTATATATATATATATATATATATATATATATATATATATATATATATATATATATATATATATGATAATTTTATTTACACAGACATGTACAAAATCTGCGACACTGGCATGTCGATGTTATCGATCAACAGTTACTATAAACTGAGATCTCATCATGCAGAGTTAGAATCCGATCTTAACCTCAGATCATATTTGGAGAGAATGAAGTGGAGGGATAGAGAAAGAGAAGAAGAAGGAAAGAAATTTAACATTTCAAAAATTAAAGCCGTTAAAAAATTAAAATTAAAAATTAAAAAATCAAAAAATCTAAAAATCTAAGAAACAAAAAACAAAAAACAAAAATCTAAAATCTAGAATCTGAAACAGACAGGGCAAATAAATAAATAAATAAAAATATAGGGTGGAAAGAGGAACAAATAATGATGAGGGGAGAGACACATAGAGGAAAAAGAAGGAGAGAGAGAGGGCGTCTGTTGATTCAGATCGGGAGGGAAGGAGGGGGGTGGTAGACATGCACGAATCAGGTGTCAAAAAACCGTCGAGTTTATAAATGTATTTTTCCAAGTGAACTGTAATATAGTGTATATGTGTGTATGCGTGCGTGCAAACTAGGCTGATTGTTATGGTGGTGGGGCGGTGATTAAATGTGTCGCGATTCTGGGTTTATATTGTCTTTATAATTTGTCTGGAGTTAATTTGAATAAATAAGTATATTCGTTAAATGTAACAGGAATAGTAGTAATAATAATAATAATAATAATAATAATAATAATAATAATAATAATAATAATAATAATAATAATAATAATAATAATAATAATAATAGATACCCCTAATAATTGAGGTGAAATAATGAAAATAATAATAAATAGAGTATAATAAAAATATTAAAAAAACTAAAAAATAACTAAAAAATACTAAAAAATATTTAAAAAAATATTAAAAAATATATAACTAAAAGAATAACTGGAAAATGCTTGCGTTATTAATTATTATTAATAATAATAATAATAATAATGATAATAATAATGGTAATAATAATAATAAAAATAATAATAGTGGTCAATAATATTTTAGAGTTTATAAAAATAATAGTTTAGGAAAGAAATAGAATAATTAAGGAATATTAGGAATCCTAGGGGGTAGTGATTATCATAATAATATTAAATAATGATAAGATAATGTTTGCCGATATTATGATATGGGTTAATGGTTGCAATAATGCTGATCATATAAAAATAGTGGTTTAACAGACAACAGTAATCAGAGTGGTAATCCCAGTAATCTTAACAATAGTAATGATGATAGTGAAAAATTATAGAAGTAGTCATAATGGTGGCAATAATAGTAGTAGTAGTAATAATAATAATAATAATAATAATAATAATAATAATAATAATAATAATAATAATAATAATAATAATAATAATAATAATAATAATAATAAAAATGGCAGTGGAGGCAAAAGTAAGGTAACGGTAAAACATGGCAATATCAATATTATTAATAATAATAGTGATACTGTTAATTTCATTGCTGCAAATAACAATAACTATGATAGTAACGTCAGACATGGTGTCACCACTGATAACAATAATTATCTTGATAAAAAGTACAGAAATGAAAAAATGAAAAAATGAAAAAAATGAAGAAAATAATTCAATGTCAAATAGTTAAGTTTAAGATATTAATAATAGTAGTAATAAATAATTGATAATGATAATCTAAAAATAATCTAAAAAATATAATCTAAAAAATAATCTAAGAAATATAGAAATATTAATCAATAAATGGATAAGCATAAAAGGGGGGTATTTAAGAGTAAAGAAAAATACAGAAGATGACCATTAGTGTTAATCGTTGTGGGTATGATAATAATAATAATAATAATAATGATAATAATAATAATAATAATAATAATAATAATAACAACAATAATAATACCAACCAATACTGCCGCTTACAGTACTACTACAAATAATACTACAAACAAAAATGCTACTACTAATAAAAATAAAAATAATAATAATTAATAAAAGGTATAAGATGATAGTTGTGTTGACAAAATTTTCAGTTGGTGGGGAGGTTTTTTTTTTTTTTTTTTTTATATAGTAACAGCCTAAGGGGTTATGAGTGGATTACTAAGAAGGTGTAATCTATTATGCCTACAGTTAATTGATGTTTCTTGTTTTTTGTTTAGAAGTTTGCCCCTATCACTAAATTTAATTATTTCAAGTTTTTCTGTTAGGCAAAGGTAGCAAGGTGAGTTTAGGGAACCGCAGGTGCTAGTTCTTCTAATTGTGTTCCAAGTTACTGTTGGTGATAGGTTATTGTTGTATAGTTCCCAGTAATATATAGAAAGTGAGGTTCTTTTTTGATATGTAGGGTTATTAAAAGAACACTTATGTCCAGTATATCTTTCTTTGAAGGTATTACCAGCCATACCTATGTAGAATTTTTTCAGGGTTGGGTTTTCTTTAGTAGAGATGGTTGCTTGATATACTGATTGGGTTATTTGGCAATTATGTTGTAATGGGCATTCTTTTTTGTTTGTGCAGTTACAGGCCTTGGTATTTGCTGTTTTAGTTGCGGTAGTTTTTTCATTTAGAATTTTGTTGTTATGTTTTTTTATTATTTTTTCTAAATTTTCACCACAGCTATAGCTTAATTTGAGGGTGTTTTTATTAAAGATTTTATGAAGTATATTGTTGGGAGGGAAGTGTAGATTGATTAAGTCTAAGAATCTTTTACCGAGTTTGGTTTTAACCATGTTGTTATATGGGGGTGTGAACCAGATAATTTTTCTACCCCTATTTTTGCGTCTGTTGTTGGGAGGTGTAGGTTTGGTGAATTTAATTTGGGTGTTTTTGTATCCACTTTGCTTTAACGCTTTATTGTAAAAGTCCTTGTGTTTGTTAAAAATTTCTTCATTAGAGGAGTTATCACTAATTCTTTTTTCGATTGATCTGGGGATGTGTTTAATAATGGTTTTTGGGTGGTTAGAGAGTGGGTGGACATAGATCGGGTTGGCATTGTCTTTAGTATACGGTTCATAAGTTTCTTTATCTAAGTTGAATGTTACGTCTAGAAAATTAACTATTTTAATGTTAGATGTTATTTCTACTTTGAGATCTAATCTTTTCATTTCTCTAAGGATAATTTTTTTTACTCTTTCACATTTTTGTCCATTTGAGTTCTTTACTATTAGTAATCCGTCATCCCTATATAGGCCTATATCTTCAATGCTAATGTTTTTTGTGAGATTATATAGTATGTAAAGACCAACTAGATCAGTGACTTCTGCTGAGTCCAGGGAACCCATAGAAACATCAAAAGATCCAAATTGATTACTTTTAGTCCATTGTTCATGTTTACAGATTAGTACTGTATTTCTGCATTTTCTAATTATATTGATTTCATCTACAGAAATATCAGATAGAAGTGTGGCAAAATCGATAACGTTTTCAAAAAGTTATTTAGATATAGATGGGTAGTAGTTAATAATATCAAACTGGATGAATGAGCAATCAGTTTTATTTACTATTTTAAGGAACCAGTTTATTGTATCTGCAGTGTTTATCCATTGATTAAGTTTATAGAATGTTTTTATCTGCTTATTTATCCTTTCTAAAAATTTTTTACTAATTTTCCCTATTTCCTGTCTTGTGGGGTTAATAAGTCTAGTGGTTGGTTTAGTTTGGAAGTCAGATTTGTGATCTTTGAGAAGAATATATGCTTCTTTTTCTTTTAGTTTACTTACTCTATCGCTGATCTTAAGTTTATCTGTGATAATTTTACTATCGGTATTGATGTTGTGGACTAAATTAATATTAGATTTTTTGTAGTTTTTTGTGATGTTATTGTCAAGTAATTTGTAGTATTCTTGTGTGGTTAATTTGTAGAAGTTTTGAGTTTTATCAGCTTTAGTTAGTATATATTTTGACCTATTAATTTCCTTAACTATTTTGTCTATTTTCTTTTGAAATGGGTTTTTTTTGTGGTGAAATGTGATGTCCCTAACAATATTCATTAAATCCATTTCGAACCCGTCAAGCTGTTCAACGTGGGGTGCAGTTCCTTGATTTTTAAATCCATAATAATCCCTCGATTCGTTGCATGTAGATCTCTCCAGGAAAAAGCTAGCTTTCCACTTCATCCTCCTCAAAAGTTCTTCAATCTTCATAATAAGTATAAGAAGATAGTTCCGTTTGTTGGTAGTCGGAATGTTTTTTAAGGAGGTATTAAAATTGGTTTTTTCCATGTATGCGAATTAATAATCCACGGTTTGGAAAGTGCTCAACAGTAATGGAGCCATAAAATAAAGCTCTATTTTGATATTGAGCACTTTTTATAAACCCGGTTAAAATTCTCTGGATTACCACCCTGTGGATATTTTTCACCTGGATTATTACCATTATTATATATATATATATATATATATATATATATATATATATATATATATATATATATATATAAACACATCTATTATTATACAAAGCTGAGTTAATTAACGTTTGTTTCCCTATATATTTTAATCACACAAAATCATGCAAAAATATTCGTCAGTTTTGAGATTGAGTTATATTTGACAAACTTATATTTCTGTGTAAGCGTTTATTAACTTTCGAGGGTAATAAAGAAAGAAAGGAATAAAAAGATTGGAATAGTCCATTATCAACAAAAAGAGAATATCAACACAAGCAATAATACTATTTAACCTGCAACTGAAGAGGAAAAGAGAGGGTAGAGAGAGAAAGAGAGAGAGAGAGAGAGAGAGAGAGAGAGAGGGGGGGGATGACGAGCAGAAAAAAGCTAATTTTGGTTTCTCTCTTTTTATTTTCTATATTTAACTGACTTTGCAAACTCACATTTACCTGATTCAAAAAATTTAACCCGAGCTCAATGAGGACCAAATGGGTCACATTCTTCTACTATTCATATACACGTGTACATATATATGCATATATACATATATAACAATAAGAATAAATATTATACATATATGTATATATATATATATATGTGTGTGTTTGCGCATGTCTGTGTGCGTGTCTGTAAGATTATTATTTTATTATTTGTCTGTTCTTTGCTTGTACATTAGAATGGTTAGATACTATTTAATGATTGGCTGAATTGTTTTGTTGCTCACGTGGTGAAGTCATTAAAATGTGGCTATATACTGCAGCGCCGTCTATTAAACGAAAACAATAAGATAAAAGAGCCGCCATTTTCTCCTGCGTGAATTAAAACAGTAGATTTTATGAATGGCGAGAAAGGAGGAAAGGAAAAAGGATGAGGATGAGGAGGAGGAGGAGAAGGGGAAGGGGAAAGATTATTGAAGAGTTGCGTAAAATTATGTGAATGAACGTTTTGGAAATTACAAAGCTGGCAAATATTGATATTAATGGCGGTAGATTAAGAAGAGTGTAGAGAAAACAAAAAAATAACCACCCGAAGCCAACATGGAGAATTAGCAGTAAAAGAGAAAAAAATGGAAAAATGTATGTCCGTAATAGGTGCAGTACTTCTACGGGTAACATCGGCGCTAATAACCCCCCCCCCCTCATTCTCTGATACGGAACTCCCACTTGAATAAACTTATAGGTCATATTCCAAGAACATACTACTGACCTATTTACTTTCCTCCCACCGAGGGAAGATGTGTCACAAGGTCGGAAAGTGAGGATAAAAAAGCCAGCGCCCAATAGGCACTCTGTCTTACACAAATATGCCTGAGCATCCCCGTTGGCATTCCCCCGTAGAAGTGCATGGAGCGGTTAGTAATAAACTAAGCCCTTCTTAAAAAGAGAAAGTAAAGCCTGGGAGGGTAAACCTCCTAGAATTAAACAGAACCGTACCTAAGTCCTACAGAAAAAAAGGCAACATAGCCTAAATGGCTGAGATTCTGTCAGACTGATTGCCGACGACGTATCCCCGATTTTTTAAGAAAAACAGTACCATGGGTAAGGGCGGTTGTGTGAGTCGAATAAAGGGTTCAGTTCGACATTACCATCAAATAAAAAGGCCGAAGAGTACAGCCATTGAACATTTGTTGAACATGATTATTTTCTTCAAGAGAGTAAAAAACATCACAAAATTCCTCCAAAGGTATTTTTGGGGAAATATCTGAAAAGTTTCATTTAAATTTGGTGACAATCCATCGACAATTCTTAAGTGGCTGGGAATAAGATTTAGTGTCTGTTTTTAAGTCTGAACTCCAGCTTTTCTGTTCTCGATTAATGAAAAAATGGTCTTTCTAGACTGAGGCAATTTTTCTTTTTGTTCTAATCTGGATTACCCCTTTTGAGCGAGCTGGATTTTTCCCGACATTAAAAACCGACGTTGTGTCTAACTCTCCCCTTGTGGGGAGGCAAGTAAAATAAGACATTGTCTTTCTTACAAACAAGTGTAGTAATATTTCTAATGAACCTCTTCCTCTAACCCCCCACTCCGAAAAAATATAAGAAATTATGAAATTTTAAATGAAGTTAGAGCATTTATCTATCTGTGTGTCTCGCTTGTTTTATCTCTCGTCTTGTATACCAATACATCTGATTTGTTTCTTATATTGATTGTCACCATGCACACTTTTCATCTGTTCATAAAGGGTTTTGATGGTAGGAGGACTACGAATAATGTAAAAAAAAAAAAATAGTGAAATATAAGTGAAGCAGTTAGAGGAGGCAATTTACATATTTTATTCAAAGAGAGAGGGAAGTGAAGAAAGAGGACGAAAAGAGAGAAGGGGGAAGAGAGAAACGAAAAAAGAAGGGAAAAGAAAAAAGGAAGAGAGAAGAGAACAGGGAGGGGCACGAGACTTTCTATTATGACATCACAAGAGAGTTTAATAAATATTTGAAAATTCCAAAATGTTTTGATAAATATTTAGAAATACCAAATATTTATCAACATCTTTTTGAATGTTCAAATAAAGGAGAGAGCGAGGGGCGACAGAGGGTGTAACGAGAGAGAGAATTATCTCTCTCATTTAAAAAAAAAATGATGACGCCACACATGATGACGTCATTAAAAGATTTACCGGACACAGTGGAAGGCGTCAGAAAATGTTGATGTAATCCATCAAATAAGAGAAAAGGGTGAGACGAGATCCTTTATATGGACGACAAATGACGGGTCACGGGTCGTCTACTAGACGAACCTCATATTTACTGAGATTCAAGCATGTTATTTACTTTCTCTCCAGGAGGTTAGACACAAGAAAAGATGTGATTTTGAAAAGCCAGCGCACTAGGATTAGAGCACCCTGGCCTACAAAAATTGTCTGAGCAGCCCCGTCGACATTCCCCGGTAAGGACGCCTTAGGCGATTAGCAATACTCTAACCCCTTCTCAAAGCGAAAGTAAAACATTGAACGGTGTATACTACTGACATTCTATGGATCTTGTTATCTTGCTTGTGTTGTTGCTTGTATGTTCCCGTGCACACTGGATGACGTCAAATGTGTGCATCAAGTACAAGATGATGCCTTCTCCCTTTGCTTAGTAGAACACGTGAACTATACTGATTGACATGGAGACAAAAAAAACATTCATTAAAGAGAAACAAAGATTCAGAAAAAAAATTTAAAAACACGAATGAAATTACGGTGAAAAAAAGCAAAAATAAATTGAAAATATTTATGTTTGTAATTGGTATTGTACGAGGACAACGTCATTTTTTCGACTGGGGAATGCGTAGGTGTATGTGAGGGAGGGTGTGACCGTCTGGTGTTTGGAAAGTTGATGGTGGGCGGGTGGGGGTGTTACCCGAAGTGCCAATATGGCGTCTATGGTTGAGTCAGTCAGAGAGACGGTCACATGGACGTCTGTCCTAATTCGTCTCATTCAGGTCACAGCTTGGGCAATGGAAGGATATTACAATCACGTGGCACACCGATAACCCAGAAACACACATCCACACAGTCATAAGCGCACACAGATACACACACACACGCACACACGAGCTCGCGCCTATTTTTACTATCACCCACGTCAATAAAGAAAAGTGTTCCAATTTCATAATATCTGATATGTTTAACTGTCAACAACAGGTTACCGTACGAGAAGAATTAGACGGGCACTCAGAAGAGCACATACCTCCGCCAATGCTCAAGAGTAAAATTTAAAATTACTAAAAGAATAAAGTTAAAGAAATTGGAAAATAATAATGAAATAAATATCTGGTATGTGAATTATTTCATTAGTACAGCAATTTAAAACGGCTTCTTGGCCTTATGACCAAGATCAAAGTGTAGTATCTGTTCCGATGGATACTGCACACCATAAACTGGTATTGTCTTGGCCTTCGGGTCTTGATTTACGCCGGTCTATGGGTCTGTCCTGTGCAGTTCTAGGAGGTCCACCCCCAGGCTTTGCCTCCCCTCCCTGGGGAGGAGTAAGTTTATAGCTTACTGCCTGAGGCGCCTCTACCGGGGAGTGCCGACGGGGCTGTCCAGGCAATTGTTAATGGCCAGAGTGCTCAAATTCTCGGGCGCTGGTTTTTCAAATCCCACTTTCCGACCTTGTGTCACATCTTCCCGCTGTGGGAGGTAGCAATGTAAAACGTAAAGGGGCAAACAATATTTAAACTGACAAAAGCATGTCTCCAAAAGGCAAGTTTTAGTCTATTCCTTGTGGAAGGCTTTTAGATCTCTATTTAGATGAGATTGTCTTAATTGGTTTACATTCGGTACCCGAAGAAAACTTTCATGAAATTCTAGCATTAAGTAAAGTTAATTCGTATGAATCAGAATCGTACAACTTTGTTGACCAGCTTGATTCTGTATCGGCATTTTTTCAGGAATGACCGTGGTTGCTAACATTCATACGTGAATCGACTGGATTCGAACTTGGCACACCAGATCGTCAGTCCGCGTTGTTATCCACTTAACCATTGTTACTTCTATTTATTCTAGCATTAACAGTAGTTATAATAGTAATAGTAGTTATTAAGAGTTTTCCACATAGTTATATCTATAAAGAAAGAATATGAAAACAAAGATATAATGTATAACTTTAAATAGAACCTATCATGAACAAATTGATGCCTGATAGAGCAATTATATTGAACATCAAAAGATGAGAATAAAAATTGCAAAATTGCAAAATTTATTACGTCTTCAGTTGTTCAAAACAAGAGATTTATTTTTCCTACCTTAAACTATGGCTTTTCAAAGATCGAATTCTTATCATAAGAGAAATATGGAGAGATAAGTCGGTAAGAGAATTACGGAAGTCAAAATTTGAAAAGATAAAATATTATTTAAGATGAATACAAAAAGATCTTCTGCATTTTCTTTTTGTATTCATTTTAAATAATATTTTATCTTTTGAATTTTTGACTTTCGTAATTCTCTTACCAACTTATCTCTCTGTATTCCTCTGATGAAAAGAAGTTCTTTGAATACCCATTGGAAGGAAGAAAATCTCTTGGTTTGAACAACTGTAGATGTATCTTTGCAATTCGTATTCTCGTATTTTAATTCTCTCTCTTTCTCTCTCTCTCTCTCTCTCTCTCTCTCTCTATATATATATATATATATATATATATGTATGTATATATATATATATATATATATATATATATATATATATATATATATATATATATATATATATATATATATATATATATATATGACCATATGACCGGTAGTGAATAGTCATACTTCTATGCTGATGAGTCTTGATTAAAAAAGAGACGAAACGTATACGTCCATAGAAAAATAAACAATAACAAATATTTATATTTGAAGCTCCTCGTTAAAACGTAGAGCACTGTAAATGGTAGTACTAACACAGCGTGACGTCACTTGCTTTATAGGCATCATTCCTTCACTTATAGAAGTTGAATGCCTGTATGTCTCGCCGCTATAAATGTGTTAAAATTATCTGTTTATAAACTATTCAGAATTGGCCTATCGGTTAGCGACGTTGGATTGGGGTTGAAAAATACTTGTAATACAGGGTTTCGAATCGTGTGACCGGTAGTGAATAGTCATACTTCTATGCTGATGAGTCTTGATTGAAAAAAGAGACGAAAAGTATAGATAATAAACAATAACAAATATTTATATATATATATATATATATATATATATATATATATATATACGTACACCCAAAGTCTAATCACCCCCATCAATCATAAAACATATCCCGAATTCGATCGAAAGTAGGCTTTACAACAATTCTAGCAACGAAAGCGTTTTTAAAAAAATCAATCAACATTTACAATACAGCTCTAACAAATAGTGGTTACCATAATACCGAAATTAAATATAAAAAACAGCACACCAATAATTACAACAAAATTAAAAGTAAAAACAAAAGAAAAAGAAATATAATCTACTATACCCCTCCCTATAACCAGATGCTAAAAACTAAACTAGGCAAAAAATTCCTAAATCTGATTGAAAAACACTTCCCCGTAACAAACCCTCTACATAAAATATTCAATAAAAATAATCTAAAACTATCCTACAGCTGCTGTGAAAACCTAGAAATGATAATTAAGGCACACAACAACAAAATTCTAAAAGACAACAACAGAGAAGAAAAAATAAACAAAGTCGAAAATATAACAAAAATAACACTACGAAGAACAAAAATATAAACAATACTAATAGAAATAAACAAAACACTAATAATAACCACCCGAATAGAAATGAAAAAGTTAGCAATGAAGAGAAAAGATGTAACTGCATAAATCGTAAACTTTGTCCACTACAAAATAAATGCCTAACTACAAGTGTTGTATACCAAGCAACGATATTTGCTAACGAAAGACCAAATAACAAGAAATACTACGTAGGTATGACATCCCTAGACTTTAAGACCAGATACTATGACCACAAAAGCACATTTAAAAACAAAGAAAGTCGAACTAAAACAGCACTAGCTAACCATTATTGTGAGCTCAAAGAAAATGGACACTCACCAATAATTGAATGGAAAATAGTAAGACAGGCCAGTACATGTAGAAACTTAGACGACCCGTGTAGATTATGCCTGAATGAAAAATATGAAATACTAAATTTTAAAAATCCCCGAAACCTATTAAACTCTAGAAGTGAAATAGCAAACAGCTGTTTACACAGAAATAAATTTACCTTCGGATGATATAAAATAAATTAAAAAAAAAAAATTAATTAAAAAATAAATAAATAAATAAATAAATAAATAAAAAACTGAACAAGTTAAAATTTAAAACCTAAAATAGAAATACAAGAAACCACGTGTTAAAATAAATTCGCCCACTGTATTGACAAAACAAAGGAAACATGATATATATTTGTTAACAAAAAATAGGATAGGCATAGGAGCGTCACCAACAAAGCCTTTGTTCGCGGGAAGCCCAGCGATTGGCTGAAAGAACAACAAATAATCTGATTGGTTAACTAGCAAGCCATGTATATAAAAACACCTGACAAAAATAACTCTATGCATTTAGCCTGACGATTCCCCCCTGGGAATGAAACACGGGAGCCTGTGTAGCTTGATTGCCATATATATTTTCATTGCTTATTACCTAGCTCTACTTACGTATCGAGCACTGTTGAAGTAAATACTGAAAACTGACACATAAAAAATTATATCTCCTTATAATATTTTATATGGATACATGAAGTACTAATATATATATATATATATATATATATATATATATATATATATATATATATATATATATATATGAGATAAATAGTCTTTTGTTTTTTAAATTCCCAAAACAGTTTTTCATGGTAAACAACTGATGATCCCTTAAATAATGTTAAGACTAGCGTAAATTCTTGGAAGCAAACTAACATCCAAAGTAAAACGTAAGTTGACTTACAAGAAAAGTAATTTTCCACCGAAAGACTTGGGACTAAAAGTGTTTTTTTCTTCCATATAGTTTTAATCGTTGGAAAACTTACAAGACTATATATATATATATATATATATATATATATATATATATATATATATATATATATATATATATTATATATATATATATATTATACATATATATATATAATTTTAATATCATGTGTATAATTTTAATCATATATATACATATATATATATATATATATATATAATATTAATCATGTATATATATGTATAACATTTTAAATATATTTTTTTATTTACACAAAGGTTTAATTTATAACTCAATAGTGTAGATCTAGACATATAAATCAATTTAGTGTTATATAAACCTTAGTAAATGCAGGTAAGAAATCTTCATAAATTCATAAAAAGAAAGGTTTTCATTATCATACAAGTGTTTCGGTCGTTCCCAATCACATATATTTTCGTTATATACAAAATATAAAAATATCAATATCAAAGCCGATAAAAAGTTTCACTCATCGAGCTGGAAAACAACTTAAGTGCATTCTGTATTCATTTACTTTTTATTATTTTATATATTATATTTTTATTTCATTTTTCAAATATTTTCTGTTTTTTGATCATATTATTCAAGGGAAACTATCTGTTTACTCCTGGTTTTTCATCTGAATGTCCGAGTGATGGTATGTCCGTACAATGTGCGTTTAACTTTTATTCGGCGTGTTTTTACTTCATCGTTAATCATCAATAAAAGCATACATCAAAATTCACACAAACAAGTGGTAAAACCATAGTTGTTTAGTTTCAAACCTGTTTTTCGTTTCTTCTAATTCTTAATTCTTCATTTCAACTCCTCTTTATTTGTCTTCAAAGTGCATCAAGTCTTTTTCGCTTCCCTTTTTTGTATATTTTGTATATCCCGAAAACGTATGTGATAAGAGTCAATTCGTCGTTTCACATCAAAATGGCGGACAATGAATCGTCTGCATTTTTCGATCTCGCAAATGAGCAAGTTCAGCCAAATGAATTATTTGGGACTAATTTCAAATTTAATTTAAATTATTTTAAAGGAAATATAGTTGACAAATTAGTCCAACACAATTTATTTGGATTTGCTTACTCATTTGCTTGTGAGGTCGGAAAAAATCCGAAAAATGCATCCGATTCATTGTCTGAGATTTTGGCTGTGAAACGACGAATTAACCGTGGTTAGGGAAGGCTAAAACAATTATATGCTAATATAACCTGTTTTTGATGGAAATTTGTTCTCTGCGTTTATATGGCATTAAATTTACATATGCATAAACAAAGGCAAATGATAAGAAAAATAGTAGGAGGAGGCGAATGACATCATTAATTAAAAAAGAGAGGAAAGTGGAGAAAGAGGATGAAAACAGTGAAAGCGGGAAAAGAGAAAGAAAAAGAGAATATGAGTTTCTATTATGACATCACAATAGAGTTTAATAAAATATTTGAAAATTCCAAAATGTTTTTATAAATATTTGAAAATTCCAAATACGTCTGAACTATTTTTGAATTTCCAAATAAAGGAAAAAGGGGAGCGAGAGAGAAAGCGAGAGTGTGACAAGAAAGAAAAATATATCTCCCAAATTTCTAAACAGAAAAATATTTTTAAACAATTTCATTTTTAAAGTGCTCAATACTATTTTTTACATAAACATTAAATTTAGCTTACACAAATTAAATTTTGTTTCAGCGAACCGTCCCAGGAACGGTGAAATATTTATGTCCCCTTATCAAGATTAAAACCAAAGTATAATGCTACAAAACCTTATGTCTAGAATGCTCATCCCGATTTTCATCAAAATCCGTTACATAATTTTTCTTCTAGAAAATGTCTAAAATTTAAGGCTTAAGCTTAAGCGGTATCAAAAAGAAATTGAAATTCAAGGTACCCTGCTTAATTGTTGTCTAATGACTATGGATCAAATTTAATGCAATTATGAAATGTTTTAATTATCAAATGGGGATTTGCCCATATTATATACGCTGAACACACTTTAAAATGACCCCTAATCCCCTTGAAATACCCCAAAGAAACTGTAATTGGGGGAATATTTATTAATTGATATCTCCTACCTATTGTTAAAATTTCGCAAAAATCGGAGATGTTTGAATATTTAGAAAAGGCTTCCTCACTATTCCTTTGCATAAAATTAAATAAAATATACCCCAAATTACCTACCCTTACGTATTGTAGATGTGTTAAAAAATTATAATAATCGATTTTTTACGTTAGGAGTTAGTCTTATACATAGCAATATATAGAGATATACACAGGCCTAACTTTATAAAAACACGGCCTGAAAAGTAACGGGACTGAGTGGTTTGTGTGCTGTGTGGGGTATGGGTGAAAAATGGACTAATGGACTATGCTATTATTTACTCGGCCTACATCAGGATTCCGTTTGCTTTATTTCGTTCTTTTTCTTGTTTTTATTTTACCAAATCTTTTTTTTTTACTAATGAGCAAGCCCTTATCAAAGGTAAGGACACACTCAGATTTCCAGTTGAATTATGAATACCATTAAACATCTTCATATAGCACAGTTGAATTATGAATACCATTAAACGTGTTCATATAACAACCACTCAAAACTATAGCCGACCTAGAAAACAGCTATTATCCCTCATTCGTCAGTAACATTGCTCATGGAATGTGTGAATAAAAAGTCAAAGTAGGGGGAACCGAGGGTTATGGGGATGCCGAAGGTAGCACCAAGGTTCACTTTTTACTCTCCATTTTACAAACATGTATGACATTCGTTATTCAGTTACTCATTTTCAATATCAAGAACCCGATTTAACTCTGTAGTACTCATTTTTCCAGAACCCCGGGCTACGCAAGGCCGCCTTGGAAGTAAATAATAAAATTTAAGTTATCGATAATCACATTTTAAACGACGTTCTACAAAGAAAAATATAACTGTATTTTTGTGACACTGAATTATATTTCATGCGTGTGTGGGAAACTAGAAATGCGATGCGAACGTACGTTAAAGACTACATGTATAAACCTCTCTTTTTCTTTCTCCTTTTGTCTAGCTACTCTTTCGTTTTCGCCCTCCCCCGAAACTAAGAAAGTACAATTTCACATAAACGTGAGAACAACATTTTCGACCAATGAAAATCATTCAAGGTCAGTCGAAACGAGTCAGTTAGCGAGCCAGTGTGGAATGCCAAATCCTAATAAAGCAGACAATTAAAAGCCAAATAAGGGACTATGGTCTGACGAAGCCTGAAACAAACGAGAACGCGGTCCGACATAGCGCTCACGTACAGGGGAGGCAAAATGAATACTTAACTCTCGCACACAGAAGCAAACGACTAAACCACTTATACAGACGCACATATTCACGCACTAAGAAACGGCAACATATTCACACACTGATAAAAGGTTACGTACGTACAATATTTCCTGAATTCACACACACATTCACACAGTGAAACATGCCGCTTTAGCAAATTACTACTCAACTCATTCACACATGTTTTCAAACATTCACACACCGACAAAACAGGTGCTAGCAAACACAATGTCATAATGGCCGCCCAAGACCAGGGCCTGATGAGAAATGCGTTTGAAAAGATGCTGGTCTCAGTTAGGACAACAAGCGTAGGTTTTGCCACACAGAAGTGGAGAGTGTGAGCCACCTGATATCAAGTTGCAAAATTATGTTGGCAGATGGCTCCTACACAGCAATACATAATGGAGTGTGCAGGTACCCCCACTGGACTATCTGTAAGAAACTGAATATCAGGTGTAGCAGCAATACCTGGAAACATCTACATGAGAGAACTGTAGGGAATGAGCCATACACCGTCCATTATGACCATGAAATCCCCACAGCTATCTATCTGGAAAACGCAGCTGTCAAACCTGACATTGTCATAAGGAACAAGAGATAGATAGATAGATAGATAGATAGATAGATAGATAGAGAGAGAGAGAGAGAGAGAGAGAGAGATCCAACTTTGGTTGAGGTAAGTGTCCCTAATGATGGGGCCTAAACAGAGCTGAAAGGGAGAAAATTACAAAATATCAAGGTCTAATGTATGATATGAAAAGAAACTGGAACCTCAAAGAGATCTACACCATTCCAGTTATCATAGGAGCCACTGGACTCACGAAGAAGAACTTGAAAAAGTATTTAACAAGTATACCTGGTGAACCAAGTGCAAGAGAAATTCAAACAACTGCACTAAAGAGAATAACCAGAATCCTCAAAAAAGCTCTCGGTTGGAGTCTGTAAATAGAGGGTGATCGCATGGCATTTGGAAGAATGCCCCGTCTCCAGCAAATGCAAGAAAATGAAAATAAAATGAAAAAAAACAGAAAATATTTTTTTATCTATAGCAACTTGCTTGCGAATTTAGCAGTTCATAAATGGCGACACATTCTCAATCACTCATAACATGCATTTTCTTCTATTTCCTTGATTCCCCAATTCATATCATTAAATTGTCAGCGTGATTCTTTGTATATTTCCAATAATGCGACCGTCGTTTATACTCTATCCAATCCAGGAGCCACGCTACACGTGAACATGATTACTGTAAAAACATTACTGACTTTTTCAACTTATTAGTAACATAAATCAATAAAGTACAAAACTTACTCTCATGTGGGAACGTAATTATTGAAAGGAAAACCGAAATGCCGCCTCCTTCTTCATCTATTCACTCCGATACCCCAACATCTCAGAAGAGACATTTCATTGGAGAAAGAGAGAGTAGAAAAAAGGGTACAATTTTTTTACCGTCAAGGATGTGTGTAAAATGACACCTAACACGAAGAATACGACGAAGAACTACCATAAAAAGGATTTTAGAAACCTCACGGCTATGAAAATAGTTTACAAAAAAAACATAACCAACCCTGAAAACTTTGAAAATGCAAAAAGAGTATTCACAGTGGTGAACTCTAGAGACGGGGCTAAAATGTATAGACTATGATGGGGGAGGCGAACAACTCTTTTAATATATCGTCTCCCCTTGCATTTTTAACGATGATGAATTAATTGAATTTAAAAAGGGTTGTATGTGTAGAGTTCCTGTCAGAATGTAGTCATCCATTTATTGAGCGATAAAACTAACGTTCTCCTTAGACATCGGCGGGGTGTACCCAGACGGTCTCATTACAACTGAAATGAGACATGGTTCTCTGGGGATAGCTGTCGGTATCTTGAAACCGTCAATGTCGGTTCCGGGTTTTAAACTCTAAGGTACCAGGATGCCACTCACACTAGCTAGTTTAAATGGCTAAAGGTTGAGGGGAACATCTCGTAAATTTCGAGTATCACATGACCTTCAGCGGCTTGATGCGGATATATGCTGTTTATAGGAGACCCACTTCATTTCGAGTGATTATCATGGTGTGCTGTCTAGAGTCTTTGAGCTCTACTCAGCATATTTTGATTCACAGTCAAGGGGGTGTTCTAGCTAGTAAAGCGTACTTTGAATGCGTCGTGTGACCCGGTTTTGCTGATCCGGAATGCAGGCTGTGCGTTCCAAATGTACCGTAAAGGATGTGGTATTTAGACTTATTAAGGTGTATGCGTCCAGTGGCCATATTTAGCGGGTTCCCTTATTTCGGCGGATCGAGCATTTCATGAATACGACTCGTCGAATAAGACTTGAACGCGGTCGCAGATCCCGATTTATATCGCAGTAGAAAGTTTCATAGTGGTACTACCTTTAACGCGGATGTTAAACCATTTCTTCATTATATCAGAAAAGTTCGATCTTGTCGAATTAAATACCCCGAGACGTAGTATGGAGTGCTAGTCGCGGCACAGATTCGGTGCAACTTTCTAGTTACATCGATCGGTTCTTAATTAAGAGAATCAATGTAGTCTTTTTAGATTTTCCAAATTGTCACAACATAGTTGACTCGCATGATAATCTTGTCTGGGTTCGAATAAACTATGATAGCCCTACGCTTAAAATGTCTGAGTACTGGAAGTTCAACACATCGTTGGTCGATGTGAAGGACTTCCAGGAACAGCTTTTACTAATCATACAGCGAGAACTGCCGGGTGCTATCATTGCGAATAAGTGGTGTGGCCATTTTAAGAAAGTTATTAGGTCCTTCGTTGCTGATTATAGCCGCCGATTCAACCTTAAACCTAGGGCAGCGAAAGTTACATTAGAAACTAGATTTAATCAGGCGGTTGAGGCGGAGGATAGCAGTATCTTTACTATAGTGAAGGCTGAACTGGATGTAAAGAAATGTCAGGGAAGCTGAGTTAAAAAGAGTGCCCTACGTTGTAACAAACATGGTCACTTCACTGCGTGCAAAAGAGCGTCGGCGGTTCACTGATCGACACATCGCCAGTGTCACATTGCCGGATGGGCGTCTTGTGAACACAAACGACAGGCATTTTGGAGGATTTTCACTCTCTTTTTAAAGAACTTTTTACCAGTAATCCCGGTGTGAC
This sequence comes from Sepiola atlantica, assembly GCA_963556195.1. NCBI lineage: Eukaryota > Metazoa > Mollusca > Cephalopoda > Sepiida > Sepiolidae > Sepiola > Sepiola atlantica. The sequence continues at coordinate 89,272,603 of OY744530.1, forward strand.
AATAGCTCAGTTCGATGCCTATTAAACCGACTTTTCTTGGCGACCGAAGCGGCTGAGTGCGAAGATTGTATAAAAGAAGAAGAAGCCCCAGAGGCTCTGAAACAGGTCGGGCTGGATAAGACTCTTGGGATCGGTAGTTTTCCATATGAACTGTATTTCAGGCTGTCGCCCATTTTTGTCACCTTGCGAGTTTTGTTGTTCAACTACTAGTTAAGGAACGGATCTATCCCCCAGTATGTAACAGGGGTATAATCAAATTGCTTCACAAGGACAAGAAGGGTGAGGATAGTATAGGTAATTTCGTCCCTTTACGATGTTTTTCATCATCTAATAAGCCGCTAACAGACTTGTGCTGTTAAGAGCCGGACGATCAAAGATAATTTGCTCGTGACACGCTTGATCATAGTTAAAGTCGACACTAAAGCCGCGCTAATTAATTTAGATCAGTTCAAAGAATTCGATAGGGTGGAGCATCGTTACATGGAGGTTGTCTTGTCTTCGATCGGATTTGATCCTCAGTTTCGCTCGTAGATTTGCCGCTTGTATGCAAACCTCGTAAAGCTGGTGAAGGTGAATGGTTTGAGGTCGAAGCCTTTAAAATTGTCAAGATCTATTCGTCAGGGTTGTCCGCTTTCACCGATTATTTATGTGCTTGCATTGGAACCTTTCCTTCGCAGGCTTAGGGTGACTCCAGTCCTTCAAGGAATTATGCCTGATGCTTGTACCACGATTAAGTACGTCGCCTATGCCGACGAGGTCACCGCGTTTGTAACGAGCAGTGCCGACATTAGATTCGTCGACATGGAAATAAGACGGTATGAAAATATGACAGGGGCCAAAATCAACTGCGACAAGTATAAAGACTTACGCATTGGCGCTTGGAGGGGTTACCCCTTATGGAGCGTTTTTGCTGGACGGATGGGCTTTGCAAGATACTCGGCGTCTGGTTTTGTCCTGCTCTTAAGTTGGAGAAAAATCTGTCGGAAGTATTGAAAGCGGTTAAGGCCGCAGACCATCTGTGATCTTTGAGAAACTCTACTTTCAAGGGAAGACCAAATTTGTGTAGTTTGTACATTTATCCTCTCATTCTTTACTGTCTTTCGGTGATTCTACTCCCAGCAATCACACTACTTGCGTTAGTGCGGGCTCTTTTAAGGTTCTTGTGGCAGGAAAACCAGCCCATGGTTCGTCATGAGGTCTGTTATCTTCAATTGTTTAACGGCGGTCTGGGTATGTCAAGTGTTGAAATTCGTCAACATACGCTTCGCCTAATCTACCTAGACTGAATGTGTTCACCTTGTAAGGGAAACGGTGGCTTCTAGAAGGAAGAAACTAAGAAAGCCTTTCTATCCTTGGAAAGTGTGCATCAGGGGTAAGCATACCGGTTACCACGAAACGAGGGCCTCTATTACCGTGAGTGTCGACAGTCTTTGAGGTTCTTTTACGGGTAAAATAAAGCCTCTATGACACTAGAGTGTTGTAACGTAGAAAATTATATCGGGTTATAATGAAGGAATCTGTTCGAGCCGATACGATTGGTGAGTTCGGTCTTACGAAGAAGGAGCTTCGCTTAGTTTGGCCTTGGACGCCTGGGTTGAGTTGTTTGGACAATTACGAGGCATCATTGGCCGGTCTAATAATAAGGCATCATTGGCCGGTCTAATAATAAGAAATGCCCTTTGGGTCTGTAAAAAACAGTTAGCAGCGGACTTAACAGAGACACCAAGTTGTGTCTGATGCGGTGACTAGATGGGATTCAACCAGCCATACTTTCTTATTAGTGCGCTATCGTGCGACCGTCGTGTAAGTTAGTTGAAGGTTCGCATGTTTAACGACAGTTCTTTACCTGGAGTCGTTTTTGACTTGCTGTAATTGAAACGTCGAATAATGAGGAACACTATGTGTTTTTTTGTCTTACTAGCTGTTATGAGAGGCGTCATATGGTCGACACAACTGAATGAAATTTACGGAGAAGAGACCTTCACCGTTACTTAACTTGACCTCATTTTCAAAAATCGCTTTAAAATGTGTATCAGGCTTGAAAAAGCGAAACTCTTTTCAGCAAATTTCAACGAAAGGTAGGTGAAATTTTCGCGTTTGTGTCGAGTGAGTGGGGCTAATTTTGTATGGTACTTAGACGTACATTAGACAAAGAATACTGAGCAGCCAAACCAAACACTGACCCTTTTTCATCCGGCTAGACTATAGTAGGGTATTTTTTAAATATTTTATCACATTTAACTTAGCTAGTGTATGGATGATGTCATAACGTCCATTTTTATTTTCGTCTTTCCCCCACTTTTGTTTTATAATTCCCATTTCCGACCCCAATTAGGTGACAGATTTGCTGTTTTGTCAAAGATACGGGTCCACTTTTATAATTTCGAAAAAAATGTAAGAATAAAGCTTTGGGGACCTGAATCGACTTTTTCCACTGGCAAAACTACTTATCTGCCACACGTTGAGGTGGGGGGGGGGTCTTATACTAACACTTGAGTTTTTTTTCCATTGTATATATTTTATTCCTTTTGTATATAAGATTTTTATTCCCCAACTCCCTACATGTTCATATTGTTATTTTTTGGTTTTAAGTAAGGTAATCAAGGAGTGACTTTGTTTTGATGATTTCGACTAGTTTAGTTAATTAATGTTAGTAAGGTCTAATTAATCCTTACATCCTTTTTTGGCCTTGTGCCACATTTCGTATTTATACTGAGTATATTTATGAATAAATAAAACGCTGTTTTGGCAATATCAGCATACTCAGCTGATAGCTTTTAAGGAGGCGATCTGGCGCGTACGGGTTCAGATCGGAGATGCTGCCTTAGTTGATATTATGCGAAAGCCGAAATCGGTAATGAGGACAGTGCACCACGGAAAATCTTGCTAGAGGCACTTGAAGAATGTATACTTTACTATATATATATATATATATATATATATATATTTACATACAGAACCCAAAAACAATATTTGTCAAAAGTGCTCAATACAAAGTTGAGTTTCTATAAAATTTAATAAACATTGGTGTCAGCCGACGCCAATTAATTCGTGTTTCGATGCGAGCTGCGTCTTTCAAGACTTTTATTAAAAATATTGGTAAAATGCAGCTAGCGTCCAAACATAAATTAATTAGTGTCGGCTAACACCACTGTTTATTTTATTTATATATATATATATATATATATATATATATATATATATATATATATATATATATATATATTACATTTTAAAATTTTAATGATCATCTATACATTTTCAAACATAAAGATGTCCGAGTGCATCAAGACACACTTAGAGGATATCAGAAGTTATATCGGCCGAAGCGTTGTGAAAATAACATCCAAACTATGTACAGTAGTACGAATGATACAAATGTTAAATATTTAACCTATAAAAATACAAAAAGTTACAACCACCGGACAATTGTTAATAAACGGTATTACATGAAGTAATGTCACTGGATTATGATATTTTTTTATCAAAAATTAAAATCCATGGATGAAACCCATTGACCTGGATTCACAACCAGTTGAATGGCTTATTCTGTGGTGCATGAAGATGTTTTCTACCAAACTTTGAGAAAATTGGTTGATTTGTTGTTTTTGTTTCGAAACTCTCTCATAAACAAATCAACACAATCTAACGAAAAATAGCGATTGAAAACAATATCACCGCCCCCTCACCCAGCGAAAGAGACAAAATAGGATTGGAAGCTTTAAAATTGAAATGTGGGTTACGTCATTATTTTCAAAAGAATAATCGTTTTTTCTAGTTGAATAACCCACTCCATCTTAGTTTTAGAAAACAAAAACAAGCAAGAAAACAAAAACAGTAGGCGTTCTTCCCCCACCCAAGGGGTATGGGAGAGTCTTATAAACTTACTTCTGAATTTCTTTTGGGCTTGTTTTTGAAATTTCTTCCCCCCCCCCCTATCACAAACATTGTAAATACGAACTCACATCATTGCAAATATTATAAGTAGTTTAGTTAAATTCGGTATTATGTCGATCGGAAACGTGAGTGTGATGGAGATAGAACAATGAATGGGTTACGATTAAGATAGTCAATAGAAGACCAGTACACATATCTGTTAACCTTTATCATTCTCAGCGTTGTGCCAAACTCTATATCATACCAGAATAAATCTCACTCTCTATTCTTCTATATAAAGTTAGGACGGTGTTTTCGCTGTATCTTCTTTGAAGAATAAGAATATAACCAAATGCATCACAGGCTACTAAACCCACCACTATATTACGCTTATTCACTCGAGCGTGCTTTAGTAAATTTGTTGTTATTTTCTCCAGCTTACACTAAATATTACTTTTGCTCCATAATCTTAGACTCTCCCCAAAAGATACTCCATATAGGTTGGAGCAAAAACTTCATCCTAACATTTTAGTACTAACACTCTCCCCATCGACACCGAGAACTAATAAACAACGTCTACTTTTCAAAAACGTGTCCGCTAATATTTACTATTTGTCTTCTATTAATTTTCTACATAATATAAAACATTACGCGCACATTTAATGGACGCTCGCTCTAATTCTGCTGATTTTCGAGAATATCGGATTACGTTATTTTTACCTATAACGTATACAGTTATACTCATTCCAGATGCAATTAACGAACATAGTTCCTTAATATATTTCAATATTAAACATGGCGACAACAATTTATTCAGATACTCGACTTGCAAATTACGTCAATACACGCCCAGATACTCGGCAGACCAATAATATCGGCCTTTTCTTCATCGTAAACCTTCTACACGCATAATATCTAAAAATCGTAAAAAAACATCGATTTCATCGTATAGAAATGACCCAAAACGTGTGACAGGAGGACCATAAATTTGGACCACTTCTGGCGCATCGTAAAATAAAACGCATGCCCGCTACAAGCTTTGTTTAAGTGACCCATTTTTAAGAGATTTTCTACTCGCTTTCGATTTCGGCTATCGACGCAGATCCAAGACCGAGAGGTTAATGGTTAGATCCCAGTCGACTCACACATTTTTTTACATTGTTTAACTTTTGCCTACGAGGGAAGGGGGAAACAGATAACTATGAACCAGATCTTTTTAATTCACGTTATTATGTAGTAATTTGAAAGAAGTCGATGTAATACGTGGTATTTTTCCTTATTGTGAATATCATCATTTTTCTTCGAAGACACAGGTTTTATTAGTGCTCTGCAGGCTCCTTAATTAGATTTGTGTGCTTCAGTAGTGCTCAAGAGGCATACTATTTTTTTTTTCTTTACTCACAAAAAGGGGAATTTCAATACACAGATAACAGGAGAGAAATAGTTTTAATAAGGCGCTTTAGGCTTCTTTAATTTTAAGAGTGCCAATTATCATAGATAGAGCGGGTGTTTAATCAAATAGAACAAAATATCTGGGAAAATACTTGCCCAATGCGATGGGCATGAAGACTCCTACAACCGCGTCCTCTTCCTTCCTTCATTCCTTCATTCCTTCTTTCACCCTTCAACAATTCCAAACCGACAATCTTCTAAACATTAAAATTGTCCGGTTTAACCTATTTGCGTTCTATCAGATATTGACAAATTTAAGTTCATTCTTTTATAGTTCTCTCGGGCAACACCGGGGGACGGATCCAGCTAGTATACAATAAAATGTCTATTGTTTGTATTACAAAGACTCACTGTCTTACGTTTTTATTAATATATATATATATATATATATATATATATATATATATATATATATATATATATATATATGCTATAAATATTTTTTTAATATTAAAGTGTTTTTTTAACCTTCGGATTCTCTTACCCTCATTAGTGTAGTAGTGGCGGTTGCAGGCGGTCGCCTAAGCTCGAACGCAGTTCGTAGATTATGCCAGCATGACGAAACAAACGCTTAGAACCACACGGCTGCGAGAAATCGACACTGAAAGTAATTGAAATTAATATACACTCACCCGGAAGCCAGAAGTAGTGTATTGTTGTCTACAGTGTTCAACATTCAAGCGGAACTTGCTTATCGCAGAAATATATATATATATATATATATATATATATATATATAATTTGTTATTGTTTATTATCAATGTACGTATACGTTTCGTCCTTAATAATCGGGACTCATCAGCATAGTGATTACGAGTGTTTTGCAACTCAAATCCGACGCCTTAACCACTCGGCCAATTTTGAACAGCGAATAAACTGTGGCAATTTTAACACTTTATCGGCGGCTTAACGTCTAAGATCGTTCTACTTTTTTTAATGAAAGGAACGATGCATTTAAAGCTAGTTGCGTCATTCTGTGTTAATACTACACTTACAGTGCTCTACTTTTTCTAGGAGCGACAAATAATAAATATTTGTTATTGTTTATAATCTATGTACGTATACGTTTCGTCCTTAATAATCGGGACTCATCAGCATAGAGATATGCGATTCGAAACCCCGGATTACGAGTATTTTGCAACTCAAATTCATTCGGCCAATTTTGAACAGCGAATAAACTATGATAATTTTAACACTTTATCGGCGGCTTAACGTCTATATATATGCATATATATATAATTTATCCATAAAATTTAACAATAAGGTTTACAGTATAATAACTTTTTGTTATGAAATAAGATGTGGCACAAGGACGAAATTGGGGTGCGTGGAATAGTTGTTTGATGTCGTCCTCTGTATATATTCTCTAAACTAGTTTCAATTACAAAAATAGCACATTCACTTTATGTGTAAAACCTACTTAACAGTATCCCAATAGTTTGACTTTTTTTATTTCCAAAGAATATATGTACAAATTTATCGATTGAGGGTAGTGTGCTAAAAACAACAGAGATTTCTGAACAATAAAATACTAAGTCTGCTGGTTAGTAGAACCCTCCCAAATCTATCTAGGTGTGCGCTGCTTACTGTTTTCCGGCTTGTTTAAGGAGCCGAAAACAAGCAATACAGTTCCTAAGTTGAGAAAAAAGGAGGCGGGGCTCACTTTTACCACTAGCTGAGAGACTTTGCTAACTAAGATGATGTCTGATAAGACTTCAGATCGGTGCAGCCATGCCTAGGCATGGAACACGTACTCAAACTTGCTTCGTCCAGGCACACATACACTAGCGGTGTGTATCCACCTTCTTTTAAACAGCGAAGTGTATAGTCTCCCCTTCACATCTGATTTTGACTATAAGCTGATGTTTAAAGTGAGAAATCAGATTGGCAAATACCTCTCGTTCCCTATGTCTAAGCGTGAGATCCATATTACAAGTCTAGCTATGGCTAGGATCGTGAGAAAGATCATTCGTTTCTCCCTGGGCCATGAAGGCATTACATTGTACACTACAGATTTTACATCTGGGGGACCACTCGTCAGGTCATAAAAACCCCAGAGCTATTGAGATGAGTCATGCCTGGCACCCAACTCTACTAAGAGTGGATCTTCGCGTCCGACCATCCCAGCTGCTCGCCAAGCGGAGTCAAAGTGATCTCCGCCACTAGCTCCCGATATAGCGTCTTTCTAGACCGTGCAAGCACACTGTAACCGGGCAGTAATCTAAGCGTAGCTCGGCATTGGTTGAAGAAGTGCGAGTGCCCCCTTGGTCTTCGTCGACTTTTAACCAAGTGGTCGGTGATGAAGTTGAGAAAGGCCTTCTCGATCTCAGAACCCAACGCAGACTCCTCTATAAAGGTTCGGCTAAGGAATGACAGTCCCTCGGCATGTCAATGAGTTGCCAAGTCCGGCATTCTCAGACTCCCCTCATTCGGACGTTGAGTACAGACCTGTCTATGAACTAGCAGCTTCTTGCCCTGTCACAAAGTTTGAAGAGCTAACGCGTAGGTGCCGCCAACCGGTTCGCAGGCAGAGGTAGTACACTCAATCTGTAAATGATGAGCGGAAAGACGTAAACGGTGCACGCCTCAGCTCTACCTTTAAGGGAAGGACCCCTTTGAAGCCAAATCCTAAATGAGGCTACGACCTTCGACTGTACTTCGTACCAGTTCTTTTTTAAGCTGGAGGTCCGGTCCAAACTATACGCCAAGGATCAGAACCGGGTCAACCACACCAGTTGAAAAGGTCCGGCAGCACAGCCGCGACACTCCAGGTAGTCAACTTCAGGACATTTGATTTACTGATGTAGACTACGGCCCCTGTGCTTTGTTTGTACCGTTTGAGTGCCTTAGTCACCTCAATAATGTCATCAAATTCAAAGCGTATATCGACAAACGAGGAGACCCGGGCTCGCGCACCACCGGGTAGAGCGATACTGCGTAGAGCTGCCTCGCCACCCTGCCCCTTAGCTTGCGCGGAAAAACTCCAACGCAAGAACATAAAGTAGGGGCGACAGCGGACAACGCTGACCAACCGACCAAAAAACAACGAATGATCTTGACCGCATTCCGTTTACCTGCACAAATGCAGAATGAAGATACATTTGCAGAAGTCCAGTTTAAACCAGCGGCCTCTAGAACAGATCCCAGGAAACGATGGTCAACCCTGTCGAAAGCTTTGTATTGATCTAAATTGATCAGTGCAGTTTCAGTGTCGGCTTCTAATCTCTCTATAATCGTGCGAATCAGATTCAGATTGTTCTGAATCGATTTATTCTTCACAGCATAGTGCTGATCGCATTCAACCAAGTCGGAAATAACTAACTGCAAACGGTTCGCAAGAACTCTTGGCAACATTTTTAATTCTCTGTTTAGCACAGTTATGGGCCTAAAATCATTTAAACCTATCCACGCCTGTCTTTTTTTCTTCAGTAACGTGATCACTCTTCTGGTGACTTGGACAGGGATAGATCCATGTTAAAACCAGTGGTTGAACACATCCGTCAGAAAAGTATATATATATATATATATATTATATATATATATATATATATATATATATATATATATATATATATATATATATATATATGTATACTTAGGTAGCAAGTCATTATCCAAGCAAGCGTTGTTGAACGTCACGGAACATTCTTGTTTGTAAATCTTCGTCGTGAGATTCTCAAACCGTCGAGATATCTTTCTGGTTTCAGGTGGCAATCCGTAGAGTATTTCCCCGATTGTTCTTAAATCACGAAGAAGATTTACAAACGAGAAAGTTCCGTTACATTCAACAACGCTTGCTTGGATATATATATATATATATATATATATATATATATATATATATATGTGTGTGTGTGTGTGTGTGTGTGTGTGTGTTGTGTCTGTGTGTGTGTGTACTTGGCTTGACTACTACAACTTTGTCGAGGAGGTTAACAATATATTTATCCCCTACCAGCGCCATAGCTCAGCATCTAAATAACCAACATTTCTTACCCCGCTCTCAATTTAGAAAACTCTTAGTAGAAAACAACACAATATTAGAACGTACTACCAATAAACTAAAACTCTATATATTAGAATCTTTATACATCAACACCAAAAAACAGCTATTTACAAAATCAACTTTAACACTAGCAATATCACTCTAAACTGATTATATTTTAATATTTTATTTTGTATTATACTTTAGTTGATTACAAACAAGAGACTTCATCAGCGCCCTTCATAACATTTCAAATGGAAGTCTAGCAAGAAAAACAGCAAATTGTACTATTTAAAAACATATCCAGCTATAAACTTTTAATTAAATATTTATTACTATAGATAGACAGACATAAACATTTTTGCAATTTCGATACAAATTTATTTATCTTTTAAACGTCACCGTGAATAACGGAATAGAATTTAGAATTAGATCGCAACTTGTGGCAAAGAAAGTGGTTCCCTATAAAAAATGACCGTTCGAACACAAATTACCAGGTAATAAAACAATATTGCGAAACAAAATTATTTGTTGTATTACGATCATTTACACGTGTTTCTTGAAAACTTCAGAGACTACTTGACCAAATACAAGTTGCAATATGAATATTGTGTCAAGTTTTTTCAGAAATGCGTGTAAGTTTTTTTTTTGCTCCGAAATTGATATTAAATCACAGTATAATATAACTTTGATCAGACACTTTTTATTCATAGCAAATCTATTGCAAATTTTGGAATAACTATTTAAAGTTTAAAATATTGAATATTGAGCCTAATTTTGTTTTGGAAATGTATTCTCATGAGAATTGATGGAACTATATTATGACTTGTTTATATATATATATATATATATATATATATATATATATATATATATATATATATATATATATATATATATATATATATATGTATATATATATATATATATATGGACCCAGACGGATCAGTAAGTACTCTGGACCAACATGTACATTACGGCAGTTTCCTCAGACAATTTTCTTCCGAGATTAAGATTTTAATCCGGAAAATTGAAGGGATCAATACTAGAATAACCAGACAAAAATTGTCGGTTATTTTTAATAATACGAAAATGCTGCCTCGATATACATATATATATATATATATATATATATATATATATATATATATATATATATATATATATATATATATATATATATATGTTATATTACTATATATATATAATGTTACTATTACTATATATATATATGTTATATTACTATATATATATATATATATATATATATATATATATGTGTGTTATATTACTATATATATATATATATATATATATATATGACAGCTATATGGTGGGTTTTAAGTGCGGCTAGAAACTGTGATTTGAAACCCGAATTCTTTTTAAACTGCCATACCACTTGAACCATCAGCCATCACCATGTCTAAAGGAAATCTATAAGTCGTTATATATATTTACAATTATCGACTACTTTAACGCTCTATTCTTTCACAAAGAACTACGAATTTGCGTTTAGGCGAGTCAGTGATCTCCATTTATAGAGCGTTCAACCTACGTTGGCTGGAGACATAACTTATTTAAGTCATCGACATATAAGGAAAAGTTTGCATAGAATCTGGTTGAATGTACAGATGAATAGAAAAAATTAATATATACCAAAACAATACAATCGAATGAACTAACAATTAGGCACATATTCATACGATACATTAGACAGATTATAGCCACTTGCACGAACAAGCCTCGAGAGACCACGTGGATGTTCCAGCGCTGTCGCTTGAACATCCACGCAATATCTATTATGGCGTCGCCCATCGACTTGCACGTATTGATGAAATAATCACAAAGAGAAACTCAACATTCATTTATTTTTCTTTTGTACGTTGTGTTTGAAAATATTAGAGACTTCTTCACACGAACAAATCTCTTAATCAAAAATGTTTTGCAAGAAATATTATCACCCAATTTGAACAAATACCACTATTTACTTGTTTTTTTGCTACTAAGGCAAACATAGACACAATATCGTTTTTTACGTCGGGCATATCAAAAATAGAGAACCCTGTGAGGGACAAAAATAAAAATAAATTTTGTCAGGAATGATTTCTCCTTCTTTGACTGAGGACGGAACATATACTACATTTTTTGTAGCCAAAATAAACATGTTTTTGGCTAAACACTTTATTACACTACGTGGCGGAGTATATCCTTCAGTGCTCAAAATGAAAATGCTTAAAATCGTTTCTGCGCACATATCTCTGCGCATACACAAGCCTGAATGCATACAAATTCATCAAATTTTCTGTTTTTATCCACCCGAGTGTATAAAACGCCAGATTTTTCCTTCAGTAAACATTTTGAGCTAAAATCCACGACTTTAAACTTTCATAGGACGCACAAATAAGAACTCCATTGAATAGACACTCTGTATTACCAACATAAAAATTGCAGTCAAATAGAAAAAAAGGCACATAGTATAATATTTACAAATATGTACAAAAATAATTCATAATTTTTCATATGGAAGAAGATTCATTTTGAAAATGGACTATCGATCATTGCTATCAATATGTGGTTTTCTGGGAGGTATATTGGATCATATGAGCGAATCACATGTAAAGATTAGGAATCAATCTTTTTAGTATATATTTACAATGGAATTATTTCCATCAAAGAAGATAACATACGCAGACGGTGTGTCAAAGCTTATTCCGAAGCCACCGAAGCCACCGGAACCTATAGAAGAAACAATGCTTGCTTCATTAAGTAATGAAACGGATACAAAACGTATTGTGCACTACAGTAACAAGATTACTGATTACAAGATTACATTTAAATCCAACTTTGATTAATTCAGTACAGAAGAAAAGAACTTATGAGTTTACCGAATAAAAAGACAAATCACACAAACACATGTTCTTCTAATGATGCCATTTTTATGTTCTGCGAACTTGAGGTGATGCTGGCATTCTAAATAAGATAACAGCCCTTATATAAAAAAGATCTTGTGAAACGTTGTAGATGCTGACCAAAGTCAGCTAAGTATCACCAGTAAAATATCACCAGTAACCAAAAACGGACAGACCATTGGTCAGACTACATAATAACTCTGCAGAACCAATGAATTGGGTGTATTATCTTATTGTGGCAGATAGTTTACAAAATGACCCGAAACATACGTGTAAAGGCACGAAATCTTCATAAGTTTTAAATTCTTAATTTTTATCCTCTTTTTTTTAAATATTTCCGGAGCGCTTCACTTCGTTTGTGTAAGCCGCTAAAATGTCAGAAGCATCAACATTTTTTTCAAACCAAGGAGGAAAAATTGCATTGATTGAAGAAAAATAATAGTTAGTTAAGGGTTAATAAAATATAGTATACTCTAATTGTTGGCTAGCTCGAGTAGGCACTGCTTGACTATTACATGAAAAAAACAGTGCTAAAACTTAAATACATACAATTAGCCGGATGATTTCCTACGGGAATATTAATAACCGTTTCGTGTATAGCTTGCAAGCTATAAATATATTTTTATAATATATATATATATATATATATATATATATATATATATATATATATATATATATATATATATATATATATAATATATATATATATACTTATATATACTTAGGCAGCAAGTCATTTTCCAAGCAAGCGTTGTTGAACGTCACGGAACTTTGTCGTTTGTCGTGTGTAAAAAACTGAACATACCCGTGTTTTATAGATTTTGTTTCAGCGCCATATTATACAAAAAAAACTGAAACAAAAATGATTCATAGTTGATTTTTAAAAAAATAAGTTTAATATATTTACAATTTCACCTCATTAATCAGCGTTTAGAAAATTTCAGCGATAAAAAAGCTCCAAATACCGCAAAATCTTTATATAAACGACCTAAAATCGACGACATTAAATAAACTCTTTCGATAAGAGTGTCTATAATTGCAAAGGTAATTACTCTTTATGCTATGACTGTGTTCGTTCAGACGCTTTCGTTATTGAAATCGGAATCGAACTCCGAGTCGGTAATTGTATCGGAATCTTGAAAAAATATTTGAATCGTCTCGTTACTAATAAAACCCATATGAGTTTGTACAGACTCGTACGATTACCATTAAGCCATTGTTAAACAAGTAATTGGCACATTGCTTAGCGGACTGGAATTTGCGACAGCTTACCTAGATTATATTCTAGTGATTATTAAAGGCACAGAGCAACACACATCGCGTGTAGACGAAGAATTTAAAAGAAGTCAGAGCAATGAATATAAATGTAAGGAGCGATAAAGCTATTTTTACATGGAAAAACAAAATATCTTAGTCAAATTATAGACAAAAATGGAACAGATCAGGCTCAGAGCTAGCGAGCGCGATATGAAAAGATGCCTGCTCCGTATCATAACCACAATATAATTTTGGTTTAGCAAATTATTACAATGTGTATATTTAAAACATGCACAATTTACGAGCGCCTCTTGATGAAAGAAAAACATTAGATGTGGACGACAGAATCCCAGGTGGCATTTGAAAAATATCAGAAAAATCCTAACATCAGAATTATTTGTGACGCATTACAATCTAGATCTCGAAATCATTGCAGCTACTGCTTCTAGCTCGTACGGTATTAGAGCTGGTATAATACACAAAACTGAAAACGGGTCGCTAAAACCTATTGCACACGCGTCTCGTACATTACTACCTCCAGAATAGAGTTACTCACAACACGAGAAATAAGCATTGGGTATTTTTTTGCAATCACCTAATTTCATTGTTTCATTCACGGAAGACATTTTGTGTTGCAAACCGACCATAAAACACTGCTAACGATTTGTGGGTCAAAAATGGGGTTAACAACGCATACTGCAAACACCCTACAGAGATGGAGAAATATTCTCCTAGATTACAATTACTAAATAGATTATCTCTCATTATAAAAAAACTCAGTCATGCTGACTCATCCCAAAATACGCTGAACCTCTTGAAGATGCAATGATTGCCTCCCTTACAAATTGAGATAAAAGTTAAAACATACATTGTGTACCGTTATTTGAGAGCTTTCGGTAACACTCGAAGAAATAAAAAGAAAAGGCGCTAGACTTAAAAAGATTGAAAAATTAAATAAAAGAAAAACACAGACAAATCTCGGGAGAGTATTCAATCTGTGATGTAGTATGCATGTACAGCGATCGAGAGGTTATTTTTGCAGTATTCCAGATAAGAGTACTAAACGAATTTCATGTTAGCTACGCGGCTATTTAAAAAATGAAAAGTCTTATTATAAGTTATGTGTATTAGACGAGTATGGCCAAAAATTAAAAGTCTTATCAGAAGTTATGTGTATTAGACGAGTATGACCAAATAGATTTTAAATACGGTGAACATGTGCAAAGTTTGTGCTTTGGCAGCGAAAACACCTCTTATGTATAGTGAATTAAAAATATTCTGTCGAACTTTTGTAGTGGATCATATCACGATCGCGCTGTGCCATGCGAGAAGCAAGGCTCAGGCAGAACGCTTCGTTGATACGTTCAAAAGAGCGATTAAGAAAGAGAGGAGCACACCTACCGAAAAGGTCATTCAAGAGATTTTCCAAGTATATTGGATGATACTAAATAACAATGTTCTATCTTCCATGACGCCAGCAGATACAATGTTTGTAAGGAAGGTTAAAGCCGTGTTTGATATACTATTGCCAACCCATACGAAAAAATGTCACGATGGGACGCTTCAAAGTTTGATAAAATGTTTCCCTTAAGATGTTGTAACAACAATAGATCCTACTGGTAAACAAGGATAGTGGATAAACGGATTGGCAACATGCTTTACATAGTAAAAAGCCCCAAGTTTACCCACGAAAGACACATTAACCGGATCAAAAAGTGATATTCAGATGCTGTCTTGAATAATACTCCAGGGGACGAACTAATGGATGTCGAAGTAACGTATATTTGTGATTTCTAAGAAAACATGTTTTTTAAAAAAATTTTTGAAAAAAAACATATTACAAAATTTTCGAAATGAATAAGTGAAATAAATAATTATAAACTTACCATAACATCATCACGTGCATCATTTCAAATCCATATCTAAGGATTAATAATCAGCTGCTTGTAGAATTTGATAGAAACAATATTGTAATTAGTTGTTAGAAAAAATACTTAAGCTATTATTATGATATACAAGTAATTTAAAGAACAAAATAGTTTAATATTTATTTGAAAGATATGGAACTGAGTCTGAAATAGAAAATAACTAGATCAAGGTAGACATATTTATTAATGTTATACGCTTATGCTGGTGTTTAGGTCACTATGGAAAAATAATTAGAGCAAAGTAGCCATTTTTATTCATGTCGTAAGTTGATACTGGTGTTAGATCACTATCGAAAAATGTCTCCAATGTAACAATCGTCCTAGCAGAATGTAATATTTTAACAAAGACTTAATCAAAATACATTTTTGTGGTAAAGAAAATAGTGGAATAAAAGAGGAGAAAAATCGGATACTCAGAATCAAATATAAATTTGTCAAGTTTGGAACTATTGATAAAAATACTTCGAGAAATAGACCGGCCTCACTTTATCATAGGAATATATGTATATATAATAGTATGGAAGCTTATTTATTGCACACTACACAATTTGTTTCGCGTTAAAAAGCCTATAATGCGGAGAGATCTTATTCAATGAAAAGAAAACGTTTCTGTGTAGATTGCTATACACCTATTTTCATGCAGCAACTAAGATCTACCCATATGTTGATCACTATTGAAAAAACACTACAACAAATACACACACAACATATATTCTACTATAATATAAATATATTATAACAATTATGTAAATAATATAAGTATATGATATAATAATATATGTATACAGGGTGTTTGGAACATCGAGGGCATTACTTCGATATCATGTTCTGTATGTGTAAAAGAGTTTGTGGCTTTTGTTATATCACTCTATTACTAGTCTCATTTAGTCCGTGTGTTCTTTGATTTTTGCTGGTCATATTTATTTAGCCGTATTTGTTATGTTGTATTCTGTTACCTGAAATAATAACATTAGCAGGATGTCGACAGGGTCACCCATGATTGCTATCAAACGAACTATTGCCGATCATGACGCTCAGTTCTTTCTTCTTTTGTATTGGTTTGTTGTAATTTTCGCATAGTTTTGTAAGCGTGTGTGGCAACACAAGTCTTAAGGTTATTTTACCAGTGATCCTGCCACAGTAATAGTGCTTACTTGTCACATATGTAGACAAAAAGTGCACTGTCACCTTTTGGCTAAGATCAAAGTGTAGTATCTGTTCCGATTGATACTGCACGCCTGTCCTGTGCAGTTCTAGGAGGTCCACCCTCCCAGGCTTTGCCTCCCCTCTTTGGGGAGGAGTAAGTTTATTGCTTACTGTCTGAGGCGCCCCTACCGGGGAATGCCGACGGGGCTGCCCAGGCAATTTTTAAATGGCCAGAGTGCTCACCTCTCGAGCGCTGGCTTTTCAAACCCCACTTTCTCGACCCGATCTTGGGTCACATCTTACTTGTGGGAGTAAGATAAAACTGGCCTTGCGCCTAACTCCTGGGGAGGAGTAAATAAAACTTACAATAAAAACTGTTTATGTCATTTGATTTCAGTGGCCTATAACTTGGATACCAAACATTTCTGGACGAATATACGCACATAGAACACAATCCGAATGCTATACCATGGATTTTTTAAACAAGTTTGAACTCGTTGGTTAGTAGTTCAGTTGTTTTAATCTATACTTATACGTCTTCAAATGACGAAACTAGCTAATATATAGATGAATAAGTAATATTTAATTATTTGATTATTATTGTACTCACCTTTAATAAAGGAACACCACTTTGATTGGGACAAAATAATTACATTGCGATGGTAGTAAAACTATAGTTCTAGAGAACTATAGTTTTACAACCATCGCAGTGTAATTATTGATTGAACACTTTAGAAGTAATTACAGTGACGAGTTTGTCTCAATCGCGCCAAGGAGTATCGGTATTGGATCACTAGTCTCAGGTTGTAAGCTAAATAAATAATATTTAATTGTTTAATTATATAGTTCCTGTTCCTCCCGTGCAAATTAATCACACACCCTCGCGAAAAGTTGGTATTCAGTGTTAACAATGAAGAAACACTTCCCGATTCTTTTTCTGTTGTCTGTATGATCTATATGTGTTTGTTAACATCTAGATAGAGTATCACATTTGGTTAAACACTTACTATACTAAACTCATTACCAGATGTCTATTATTAAGGATTTCTTCTTATTAGTTACTTTTCTTATTAATTAATTATTTTTATTAATATTCACTAAAAAGTGTGTTATCATAGCCATGCGAAGATATGCCTAATCCACCATAACTGTTATTACAAATGATAAAATATTTATGTTGATTCTAAAAGGATGTTTCAATAAAAAGATAGTTTAACGTTATACATCACTGTTGCTCTTTTTTATTTAATTATCTTCTTAGCTACATTATTTATTATGGTATCCACTCCGTCAAGGGTATGTTTTACAAATGCACCGTTAATTATTTATATCTCATTTTAAGATAGTTATCTCATGATCTAAATTGTTTACTTTCCTACTTTATCTTCAAATTATGTCAAATAATTTCCTACCCGAATCTATGTCGGAAATAAGCCTAAAATTACTTATTATTGTTTATGGACTTGTAAGGTTCTGTTATGCAAACACAATGTCTATTATTAATTACTAATTTTTACTTATTCACTTTATTGGTTAACTATTTATATTAATACTAATTAAAAGTATGTTATTAACGCCATGTGAGATATTGCCAATTTACATACACTGCCATTATTTAGGATTAGAGATCTTAATTATTTGTTAAAGTTAAGAGGTTTTTTAACATTGGCACAGTTTACTATTAATCTTTTATATTAGTTCTTTACATATTCACCGTCTATAATTATTTCTAATTTTTAGTAAATTATCTTATTAGCTAAACAATTTACTATCTCAATCTGTTTCAAAATTAGTTTCAGTGTATTTTATATGCGGCAAAATAATTAATTTCTATCAACGATACTGAAAATGTATTCAAAATCATTTTTTCAGATTTATTGCTTGGATAAGGTGACTTTTTACTGGTGCATATATTATGGATAACCTCCGATTTCTTATTATATGTTATATGGTATGATTTCAAAATGCAAAGTTTACACTTCTTGAATTTATCAGGTAATTATTTCTTAGTTCTACCTATAATTGACCATTTCAACTCGAATGTTGTGTTCTTATCCTTCAATTTCCTAATGTGCATAGCTAATCATGTTTAGATATTCTTTAAACCCACTCTCAAACTTTTTTCTAAATGAAGGTAAGTGATTGTTATATCTGGTCTTAAATTGGTAAGCCGTTACTCCTATATATGACATTATTTCATTCATTTCTATTACGTCATATTTATAAACTATATTTAGGGGTTAGACATAAACACCCCAGGGAGCATTCAATCACTTGTCTGCAATTGCATTGAGGCTCCGGTTTACAATTACTCTTATTATTAATTCCTCTAATTGCTAAATTCCTATTAATTATGGTGTTGTTTAAGACTATTATAGCTAGGACTATTCTTTGGGAGTTTAATATGTTAGTTTAATCGTGTTTTTATTAATTATCTTACCTAAGTTCGTATTAATAGGGGAATTCCTTTCTATTATTTGGTAGAATTCATTTATGATATACCTTCAATAAATGGTGTAATAAACCAAACATAATTGATACGTTTATTTCTCTTTTTATTACTGCTATTATTACTAGTGGATACCTTTTTTAGTTCTCTTTGTTTTTTAGGCTTTTTTTAATGAAAATATAACTTAAATATCTCAATATTCATTTCTTGAGGGTGGAAAATGGTGAATACATAGTATTTAGTCATCACAGGTGTCGTGGAAAAAAGCAATAACAATTCTAAATTTTTCGTAAATAATATCCGAAGTAATTTTATTTTTTCTATAAATCTGAAGATGCATTTGTTGACAAAATTCGAATTTTGGATTTTTAATCTTATGTTGTGTTTACTATGTAGTAACTTCTGCATTTTTGAAATATAAACACATAATTTTTATAAGGTTTTGTTTTTAAATGGAAATAACATAATTGTATAACTGTTTTGCAAATAAGTATTGTGTGCCGCTGAATCTTTTAATACATCCATTGAGATTTTCACTTGAGTTTGACTAAATGATCAAAATATAAACATGATATATATATATATATATAATATATTATGATAATATAAAGTAAAGTTATATAGTTAATTTATTCCCAAGGAAATTAATTTAAATTGCAAATGACAAACTAGATATTTAGCGATGAAATAATACTTATAACCGTAGTTTTAGCATATTTATCATTTTGTCATATAATAATTCATACCCAAAACAACCCGACAAATGTTCAATTGTTTCCAATTATGGAACAATTGTAAACACATTGAGTTGTTTTAGGTATACATTATTAAGATATGATATAATGATGAAAATCTGGAAATAATATATATATATATATATATATATATATATATTATTGATATATATTTTAATATCCCAAGCGATTTCTCATGAAAACTCATCAATGCCGCTATATACAGCTATCTCTCCATTATTATTATTATTATTATTATTATTATTATTATTATTATTATTATTATTATTATTATTATTATTATTATTATTATTATTATTATTATTATTATTATTATTATTATTATTATTATTATTATTATTATTTATGTTGTTATTATTATTATTATTATTATTATTATTATTATTATTATTATTATTATTATTATTATTATTATTATTATTATTATTATTATTATTTATGTTGTTATTATTATTATTATTATTATTATTATTATTATTATTATTCCCACTAAGATATAATGGCGATGATGGCGATAATATCTTGTTAATAAAAGTAAACATTTCTCAATCATCTGTGAATAAATTTCTCAAAGATCTTTACAGAAAATATGGCACATGATGGCAACTTCCTTGACAAAGGTTAGACTTAAAGCACAAGTTACTTATTAAAAATAGATATTTATTAAAACGATTCTATTTAGACAAAATGGCGGAAATCGTTTTTCATTAAATACAGCCATATGTTTTTATTTATGCAAATAAAGAAATAAGCCCACACAATGAGCATCAAGTGAGAGTTTACTTAACAAATAGTTGCAGAAACACAATTCTATTTTATGAACAACTTCATTATTTATGCGATCGCCATGCATTTTAATGACATAAATATCTCGTTTTCAAGAAATCCGACAATTTCTTAAAAAGTGGCAGTGGGATTCCGTTTGCTGCAGTATTGATGGCTTCTCATGATGTGTTTCTCAAGGAAAATTGACGTTCCTCTGTATAAACGTGTTTTATGACATCTCAATTGAGTTTAAATCGTAAAAGGATGGTGGCTACATCATCAACTTTTCACCTTGGATACCAACTTTGGTTAAATATCCTTGAGTAGCACGGACAGAATTGAGGAGGGGTTTTCTTCAATAAAAATGTCCCGTAGTAGCGAAAAGGTATGTAATCTAACCAAGACACTAAATATTCTTTTCTAAGCGACAGATGTCACCATTATTCCTTCGGGTCCTCCTACAGGACCATCACGTCTTTCCCTGATGATGCCTGCACATATCATGACTACTCCATCCTGTTGTTGATGCTCATTCCTCAAATGCACTCAACCATTTGTTCAATCGTAAGGTTTACCAACGGTCGCGCATCTCTCCAATGTATAGCACGCAACTCATGCCCATCTTCAAATACTCTCTGGTTCATTATATCCCTAAACGTTTTTCTTGGTGTAAGACTGACATTTTCAGTGGACCTTTCACGAAAGCTATGAACCAAAGAATGTCATTCCATATGGATTTAGGTGCGTCAGGATAAGTAGCTGCTGTGAAAAGGAACAGGCTTGATTGTCCAGGTCTTCTACAGAGCTGGCGACCAATATTCGTCAAATCCCTATCAGTGATAATCTTGCATATCCCAGCATTTGATTGTTTCTTTCTTGGTAATTGGTCCTTTCAGAAACTTTACAACATATCCACATATTTTTTCGGGAGAAGGGGAGTTCAGAAGATGTATCTGTTTAGCAGATTCTTTGATTATAACTGTTTTTCATCATCAGTTAAGGCTTTTCAACGCCCAAATGTGGTTGTTGATATGAAAAGCTATTATCGTTAATCACCCTGAAAAATAAAAAAAGTGTTAATAACAACGAACAACGATGTACACAAACACAACGATGTTTCTAAAACGTGCCGGGTTTTGTGTAGAAATTTATCAAAAATTGATTCACAGAAAATTGAGAAATCTCTTATTATTACCGATATATTCTAGCTGGTGGTCATATATATATATATATATATATATATATATATATATATATATATATATAATGATTGTTTATATTCCAATGAACAAAAAATTCAGTTTTTAATCTAATCATTTCTTTCTTTTTTTATATCAAATTTTACATAGCACAGTTGCTGATAGTTATACAATTATTTCTCAACGAGTAACATGCATCTATTAAACGCATTCACTCAGTCTACCTCTAGAGGTGTTTCCGGCAGTGGATGGATCGGTGGTCTAAGTGTGTGCAAGCATAAGAGGCCTATTTTGAAGGGGAGTAGGGTCCCTACCTTGTTACGTATTTGAAATATGATTTGGCCTAAGGTCGGATACAATTTAGACAGACCTTATGTATATATATATATATATATATATATATATGTGTGTGTGTATATATATAAATGCGAAATATTGTTTTATATATCACTCTTATATTACAATCAAAACAGGTTACTTTTATATAAAATAAAGACGACCGATCGAAGAATCGTTATTAGATAGTCTAATTTGCATATTTATTTTCAAGTACTTCGTAATTAATTAATATTTGATGTTATTTATTTCTAATTCTATTGTACTATCTTATCTACGTATATGCAATAGTTTCGTCAATACTAATAGCAACAAATTAAAATGATTTAGTAAAGAAATGGATAACTTAATAAAAACAATTCTTAACATCGCTTGCGAGAATTCTTGCCGACTCGACAGAATGAGAAAGAAAAAAAGGGGAAGAGCGTGGCTGACTTGCTATTGACTAGTTGTCTTTATCTCTCTTTGGCTGACTAATGTGTTTGCTCCTTTTCCCTTTCTTCGTTTTCCTATTCCCCTTTCTTTGTCTCCCCCTTCCTCTCTCCAGCTAAAGACGCCGTATTATTTTTTTTACTGTTTACTAAATTAACGTCTGATGTCGCTGGATTGCTAAGAACATATACTACGCATTAATCTTAGCCAACAGACGAAGGAGCTATAATAAACTAATGTTTTATGACTAAACATTTATAATGAATTATAAAACTGACTTAATCTATTTTTGTATTATATTTTAATAGCTGGCCAGTGTAGTGTCGGTTCTGTTGTCATAAGACAGTCCTCCCAGGAATTACCTCCTCTTTTCTAAGGGGATTGGATTAATCCACCCAGGTATTACATCCTCCTTCGAAGGGGGCTTAATGTAGTATCTGTTCTGTTGTCATAAGATGGTACTATCTTCTCATTTTTAGGAGACGGTGATGGTTGTGAAGTATCTTTGCTGTTGTTCTGTATCCTTTTATCGGGAAGATCCCCCAGGTCATACATCCTCTATTTTGGAGGGGGTATTTTAGTATATACTATATTGTAATGGTACTATCCTTCCAGGCATTACCTCCTTTCTTTGAGGGTCACTGTATGTAGTTCATTCATCATGACATCCTCCAGCCTAGCAAAAATATATGACTGGAGAGAACACATATTTGTAAAGTAAATAAATAAAAAGTTAAACTCAGTCAACACCTAAACTAGCAACAAATAACAAAATTAGTAAAAAATTAAACTATTCCAATCACGCACGTGTTAAAGTAAGATCACCTGTTAATTCGAGACATTCCCAAAAAGGAGGGATCACACCCATACAAAAGAAAAGAAAAGAAAAGAAAAGAAAAAGACGTTAAATAAAGTGTCAGCCGAACTTTTGTTCGAGAGAAGCTCAACCATTGGCTAATTAAAACATTAACACGTGGGGGGGGGGAATGACAATAGATCTGATTGGTTAGCTAGCTAGACTAAGCACTACTTGGATATATAAAAACAATCAGTAACACAAATTCCATGCACTTAGCCTGACGATTCCCTATAAGGATGAAACGCGAACGCCTCTGTGTAGCTTAATTGTCATAAATATATTTTCATATATTACTATATATATAATATTAAATTATGTTTTTAATATTTTACCTTACGTACAACGTCGTTTCGAGCTTACGGTTCTCATTAGCGCAGGGAAATAACAATCTCAGACAGTCACATGGCACGAGGCTCTCTCGTTGATTGAGCTCTCTACTAGTAGGAAATAATACTTTCCACCTAGTGTAAAACGCGTTTCCTTCTTAATTTAAATAGAGTTCTCCGAGGTTATACATTCCAAAGGCAAAACATTATAATTACTCCTATTTTCGTGAGGTCCAGAATTTATTTTGGGGCGCTTATGGAAACGTTGTTGCAATATTAAAGGGAAATAACTTTTCCCAAAATCCAAGGGAGAGAACTACGTTTGACTTAAAAAAATCAAATGCATGTACGGATGGACAGAGGGATAAAAACTAACATTATTTTTTTTTAGAGGGGGGATTCTACTTTTTCGGGTAATTACGTGTGCTTTTACAACCTGGAACCACTGTTATCTTGGGTAAATTTGAACTAAATGTCCAGCTAAAGTCTATAATTTTCAGAAGAGTGAAGACATGGTTCACTGTATGGTCGGTATTTAACCGAAGACGTCCTAAACTATAGATGCTGTTCGGCTTTAAGAAATCGTACTAATGAATAATTAAGTAGCGAAAAGGTCAAAATATTAAATGTCAATAGCCAATGGAAAACTTGTATATCTTTTGAAGATCCAAAGTTGTTTTCCGATTAGTCAATGAAAAATGTTTACATACTTAAAAAAAAAAAACTATTTAAAAAAATTTATTTAGCACCCCCCCCCCCAAAAAAAAGAAATTAATGTCGTTAATTAACAAATTTTATTTTTCCAGTTTATAATTAACGTTATTTTCACCTAACATTGTTTCATTTTTAGTTCGTTAATTAACTTGTTTCATTTTTCGATTTATTATATGTTTACTAATTAAAGGTAAATATACGTTTAAAAATATGTAGTGGTTCCAGGTTGTAAAAGCATACGTAATTACCTAAAAAAATAATATCCCCCCCCCTCTAAAAAATCCCAGTGGTTCCAGGTTGTAAAAGCACACGTAATTACCTGAAAAAGTAGAAGCCCCCCTCTAAAAAAAATAATGTTAATTTTGCCCCCTCTGTCCATCCGTACATGCATTTGATTTTTCTAGTCAAACGTAGTTATATCCCTTGGATTTTGAATAAGTTATTTATTTCTAATATTGCAACATCGTCTCCATAAGCGCCTGTTTTGGGAGTGAGAAGACTTGACTATCACGTTAGCAGTCGAGTTTCGAATATAAATCTGAAACGATTACAATGTATAGCCACATTGAAGAGCTTTTTATAGTGAAACAGTTTCTTGTGAATTACTATATTTTTTAACACTTTTTGTTAAAATTGTGCAGTTTGTGCACAAATATGCTCCCGTTTTACATTAATTCTCCGAGAATTCATCGGCATATACATTTGTGCAATATGCGAATATGGTAAGCTTTGTAAATTCATTTTGCAAAATTAAAGATAAATGCACATCAACCAAAAAGATCAAACTCGATTTCGAAAAACGTAGGCTACAAATTGCGTATGGCTCGATAATCTAAATCTCTAACAGAGAAATAGTGATATCAGACATTGAGTAACTGCAGTAGGCTCATTCGTATAATAAATGAGCAGTACAGGGGACACATCTTAATTTATTTTCCGTTAAAAATATGGCAGACTTTGCCCTGGACAAGACGAGAAATACAATTTTGAAGAGGTGTCATGTATGGATTGATTTCACTAGTCGATACAATAAAAAATTCAAACAAACACGTCAGTTAATTTGATGAACGGCTTGATGAGCAGGTAAAATTACCCGGTCAGCACACTAGGGCAACCAACTTTAAAACCCTTTCAACCAGGCACAGTTTTCCGATATAGGAAAGTCACATGATCGAAAACTAAGTAAATAATTAATCAACTAGAATCTGTCCATCCCTATCCGTTCGCAAGATAAACATTTCTCCTCTACCAGGAGAGGAAACGTGTAGGTTCATATATATATATATATATATATATATATATATATATATATATATATATATGTATATATATATATATATATATATATATATATATATATATATATATATATATATGAACCTAACACGTTTCCTCTCTCTTATATATATATATAATATTTCCTTTAGCAACTTTAAATTCTGGCTTCATCCCATCCCTCAAATATTTATTTTATTTTTATCAAAAACAACAATATGTTCTCACGTTTCTAAGCATGGAATATAATAATGCCCTTTTTCCACTCACTACCCTAAAATTTGTCAAAGCAAAATATATTGGCATGATTGGATATAAGCGTTTCATCTACAGTGCTCTATCATATACACTTGACATTCTAAACCCAGTTTAATTACTCAAAAACAGTTCTAACACCTTACTGCGAAAATCAAAGGTCTTACACTGAAACCTCTTAGATCAGAGAGGTGCGTCGAATCTGAGACACCAAAGAAACGTATCAGGCCGAACCGCGAGAACCTTATCTCAAAACAGATAATATCCTATCAGTTTGGCAATAGAAAAGCAAAAGTTGAAATCAGGAATGTTGCCCTCACGTTACCGAAGTCCTGAACTACGTCTTTCGAGATCTGATTCATCGTGGGACTTAATCGGTTTCCCATAAATAGAGTTGACCACCAAAGTTTACTTGCAAGGGTTTTACTGTAATATTAAAAAAAAACTATTCTTCCATCTATTGTCTACACTAACACGTCACAACATCGCAAAGTCTGGAACTGAAATCAAAGTGTGACGAGACATTGTTAAACATAGTACTGTTGACTTTATTGTAGAATCCGAATTTTAATCGAGAGACAAAGTTCATTTTCTTGAGTCTGAAAACCATTTCATTTTGGAATCCCCACGACACATACCCATACACACACATACACCCCCCACACACATATATATATATATATATATATATATATATATATATATATATATATATATATATATATATATATAAACGAAGATTTTGGATTTTGAACTTTAGCACATAATTAAATATTTCACCCATTTTACTTTTTGTTCTTCTTCCCTGCTCATTTCATGCCTGTTTTATTTATATCCCTGTTAATAAACTACACATTTAACAACATCTTCTGTGTCATTGTTGTTCCTTCAAAGTATTTCGTTTAGTGATATTTTCTCTTATATCCAAGACAAAGCTGAGGAATTGATAAACATTGTTTCATTTTTTATTACCATTTGTATCCGGATGTTACTTTAATTGAAGCCATCGATAACGCGCCTCCTTGTACCACATCACAGCCGTTCATAACAATGTATATATATATATATATTTTTTTTTTTCTCACTCTCTCATATATATATATATATATATATATATATATATATATATATATATAAATATGATGAGTCAATGAAAAATAATTAGACCTGCAAATGGATGCAAATCAATATCTTCAGTTGTTCAGAACAAGGAGCATTTAGTGAATAAAAATATTTCTTCTTCATCTCTTTCAATTTCATTCCTTAAGCCAGGCTTTTCAAAGATGATCAGATTTTAATCTTTGAAAAGCCTGGCTTAAGGAATGAAATTGAAAGAGAAGAAGAAGAAATATTTTTATTCACTAAATGCTCCTTGTTCTGAACAACTGAAGATATTGATTTGCTTCCATTTGCAGGTCTAATTATTTTTCATTGACTCATAATATTTTTGCTCTATCTAGTATATTGCGCTTTCCTCACCTCACAATAGGTATAATTCTCTAAAAGTTACCTTTTAGTTATAAACTCTCATATATATATATATATATATATATATATATATATATATATATATATATATATATATATATATATATATACTAGAAGAATTAGAAGGATAACGTGTAATCATTCTCTCAAAACAGAACAGTTTAACAAAACTGTTATATCCCCCTAAGAAGATTAACGCTCTTGACTGCGAATCAGTGGCGATTTGTGATCGGAGTTCGAGCCCGCCGACCGTTGAGAATTAACTTCCTGCACTGAAGATTGCGTTTGCATGAAACATCGATTTCTGTAGGTAATGCATAATTAATATTTATTTATAAATATTATCATATATATATATATATATATATGTCAAATAAAAAAAGGAAAGCCAAAATCTATGTGATTTATGTATTGATCAACGTTTCGTCTTTATTGAAAGACTTCCTCAGGATGAAGAAGGCAACGTAGAAAAATCATACAGAATATTTATTTTGATATGTCAGAAAGCGTCCAGACTTCGGCATGATTGTTGGCGTGAACAAGCAGAGAACGAAAAGCATGATTATGTTAGTAGTGTTATCAGCCGTAATCAGTCTCATTCAAATTTAGTCTATGACTATTTTAGCTAGGAAGGTAACTAGGGTCAACATATGTTATAGCCAATCATGGCTGCAGTAGGTGGGGGACGAGGTGTGTGGAAGTATTAGTCTACCGTTTATTTTATACTTGGAGGAGGACAAAAGGGAAAACAGATAAAAGGGAAAAAGGAGGGGAAGCAAAAAGAATAAGATAATAGAGATGTGGAGTATTTTTGGCAGATTTTGAAAACTGGAATCTGATTTAAAATAAAAGTTTTGTAAGAAAGGAAATCAACATCTTTGAAGCACGGATTAGAATGTATTAAAGTGAAATATTTTGAAAATCAACAATCGTGCAATTTTAAATGAAAAATTTGTTTTCCTTCTTTTCCTTACTTAAAAAATAGCGCCAATCTGCGCATAACATCGCCAGGACTAAACTTATAACGTCTTAAGAACAAGACGTCTATTCGACCCCTCAGGTGTAATACCATCAAAATGAGGAGGAAGAAAAGAAGAAAAAAAAACTATAATACAGTCTCCCCTGACAAAGTTGTACTACAACGAAAGCTCGCGAAAAAAAATTTAAATAAATGAATTTTTAATTGAAAATTGCACGATTGTTGATTTTCAAAATATTTCACTTTAATACATTCTAATCCGTGCTTCAAACATGTTGATTTCCTTACTTAAAAAAGCGCCAATCTGCGCATAACATCGCCAGGACTAAACTTATAACGTCTTAAGAACTTGACGTCTATTCGACCCCTCAGGTGTAATACCATCAAAATGAGGAAGATGAAAAGAAGAAAAACAAACAAACTATAATACAGTCTCGCCTGACAAGGTTGTACTACAATGAAAGCTCGCGAAAAAAATTAAATAAATGAATTTTTCATTCAAAATTGCACGATTGTTGATTTTCAAAATATTTTAAATAATGTTAATTTTAAATAAATAATGTTAAATTATTTTTTAAATTTTTTATTATTTATTTATTTACTTTATATATATATATATATATATATATATATATATATTTACGAAGGTCCAAGCTTCTGTTCACTATGCCATTCGCAGAAACCATGAGGAAAGGACGTCTTACTGTTTACATAAACACTATCAGCAGTGGAGGAGCACTATATTCGTTTATTTAAAAGATTGGTATTATCACTAATGATATTGCCGATAAAAAACAATTACATAAAATACATAATATATATATATATATATATATATATATATATATATATATGATAATTATGAAAATAATAATCGCTTAAAAGAATTTATTAATTTGCTCACAGATTGTTAAATAATAGTAACTGAGAGGACTCAATTATTTTTTGTCAAAAAGTCCTCGTCAAGAATGTTCCAACAATCATGTTATATATGTATATATAAATATATAGTTTTGGAGATAGAGAATAAACAGTGCATGATATTGTCACTGTCAGTTTATCGCATTGTCATCTTCAGAAAAGCATAGACATACACAGACATGACATAAATAAATAAATAAATAAATAAATAAATAAATAAATAAATAAATAAATAAATAAACAACCTTATTATCATAAATAATGCAGACTCCTGTTTGAGGGTCCTGATTGACCTAATACAGATAGTAAGCATTATTTTGCCTTGCTTATGAATTTTCAGCAAGACTTTACATTATAGAAGAAAGTGGAATCCCGAGGTTTGCAGCGATTTGACACTGATTAAGTCCACCTTCATATTAATCTATCATATGGCCCCTCTGAAGCTCTGGGAAGACTACTGTTTCTTTGTTCATACTTAAATCATGATATATGATAGCTATATTTATATCCGAAAAAATAGCCATTAATATAAAATATCGATGTTTTAAACGTTTTCTACTACTGTGTATGGCCTCGGGTGCTGACCGTCGGCGAAGGGTGCAGGAACTTTAAACATGTATGCATTATTTTGTTGGGTGTCTATTTATTAATTTCATGTCAACGACGCATGTGGTCTGCCAGGTTCTTGGTCTGAATGACACAAGTGAGAAACTGCCAGTGACGACATCCTGCTGATCCTAACACCCTTAAGTTAGTTCTACGCAGGCTCTATAATTTAAATTGAGGACTCTTCCCATAAACGAATACAAACATAGTTATTTAAGCTTGAAGGACGTAGACATCAAATCCATAACCCAGTTTCTTAGTCTGACGAACTGAAGGCGTGAAACTGTCTGTTACCATGCGATCTGGATTTTATGGCTACTTTATTAAAACGTAAATCAACATACGCTGGTCTCTCGCAGATATTGAGCACCATACTCTTATTAAAAAAGAAACTAATAAAACTGCATACAAAGTAATTTGATGTTAATTTCTCATTCATTTTAAACTGCGCAGTTTTTTTTTTCTTCACGCACGTGGTCCCGTTTTATTCGCGCTAATTTACGGAGGACACGCCCGCTCGGAAAATAGCCTTCAATGTTAACAAACGAGTCAGATTTTTTGTATGTAGATTGTAACAATGCGACGGGGTTAAGTGGGAGAAAACGATCCAAGTAGAAGTCGAAAAAAAAAAAAAACAGACAAAGAGAATGATAAAAAAAGTCAGAGAAAAAAAGTAGAACTAAAATGGTATATATATATATATATATATATATATATATATATATATATATATACAACATATTTTGCTATCATTATATGCTAAATTATGTATAAAACCCTGTTCGAAAAGAAATTTAAAATGTTTCGGAAAAAATGTGCTAAAATATGATTTTGGGTGTAAGCATATAATATAATATTATATATACATATATATATATATATATATATATATATATATATATATATATATATATATATATATATATATATATATATATATATATATATATATATATATATATATATATACACAACATATTTTGCTATCATTATATGCTAAACTATGTATAAAACTCTGTTCGAAAAGAAATTAAAAAAAATGTGAGTGTACGCATATAATATAATATATATATATATATATATATATATATATATATATATATATATATATATATATATATAATAATGGTAATAATCCAGGTGAAAAATATCCACAGGGTGGTAATCCAGAGAATTTTAACCGGGTTTATAAAAAGTGCTCAATATCAAAATAGAGCTTTATATATGATAATTTTATTTACACAGACATGTACAAAATCTGCGACACTGGCATGTCGATGTTATCGATCAACAGTTACTATAAACTGAGATCTCATCAGGCAGAGTTAGAATCCGATCTTAACCTCAGATCATATTTGATCCAAATATGATCTGAGGTTAAGATCGGATTCTAACTCTGCCTGATGAGATCTCAGTTTATAGTAACTGTTGATCGATAACATCGACATGCCAGTGTCGCAGATTTTGTACATGTCTGTGTAAATAAAATTATCATATATATATATATATATATATATATATATATATTAGGCATCATATAATAATTATTCTATATTTATTCCTAATGCTATAGTACCTTCAATATTGGGGATAGATCATTATCAAAGAAAAAAGATGATGAAAAAAACAAATTGAAAGTTTCATACTTTACAAGTTTAATATATTCCAACAGAACAAATAACAATTTATATTTTTCTTATTTCTATGAACTATTTTTGTTGTATGCCCACATTACCTATACTTACGCCTAGCATCTGTGTGTAAAAACGCATAATAGATTAGAGGTGAATCCTAAAAAATCATGATTAGATTATGGGTGAATCCTATACATAGATATACATTAAAATAAACACATACCTAACTTTTTCTATATATATATATACATATATATATATATATATATATATATATATATTAGTACTTCATGTATCCACATAAAATATTATAAGGAGATATAATTTTTTATGTATCAGTTTTCAGTATTTACTTCAACAGTGCTCGATACGTAAGTAGAGCTAGGTAGTAAGCAATGAAAATATACATGGCAATCAAGCTGTGTAGCTTGATTGCCATATATATTTTCATTGCTTACTATATATATATATATATAAAGTTGGGTATGTGTTTATTTCTATATATTTCTATGCATAATATTTACTAATAAACTAATATATATATATATATATATATATATATATAAATGAATAAAGGCCAAATATTTGTTTAATTTGTCACTTCTATCTAATAATCAAAACAGGTTACTGTTATTTTAATCAACAATTGAAAATAGTCTGTATATATAGTACATATAAACGTTTAAGAAATAATCTTTTGACTGCCTAATTAGCATATCTATTTCTTAAACTGTTCATAATTAATTAACATTTTATATTATTCCTTTGGAATTGCATTGGCTTATGTTTGTTATCTATATTCAATAGTTTTGTTGATATTAATAGTAATTACTTAAAGTTATTAAATAAATAAATCGGAAAAATAACTAAAACACCTTAAGTTTAAAAACCAACGCTCGCAACGATCTTATCAAAGGTTGAGCGATGCATAAGCGAGAATAAAAAGGGGAATGGAGAGAGTGTGGCTGTCTTTCTCGCTTTCTCTCTTATCCCTTTCTATCGCTCTCTTTTTTTCAGTTTTTTTTTCATTCTCCATGAAATATAAATAAATAACTTGTTATTTATTATTTAAGATTATGCCTTTATTGTAAGGTTTAGCAACACACCTATTGTTTAATGTTTACGAAGACCTTATCATTATTCTGATTGACCAATTAAAACAATGGTTTAGTAGCAATGTCATCTGTCCTAATTGATTCGTATTTTGGTATGATTTTTGATTAACATCCTCCGCGGAATTACACCCATCCACCCTAAAAGTATTCTACCTGTTTTCGGCGATCACTTGTGAACACCCTGAAAAACTTCATGGAAAGATGAAAAGGAAAAAAAAAGTATTATTTTGGAGCTGAAAGTGGAGAATTTTTGTGTACATAAATTTTATGTAAAATGATCTCCATTTTAGGGCTTACTTTTAGGGCAGTTACCTAAAAAAAATTTCTATGGGAGTTAAATCGGGTGCGTTACTTTTTGAGGTGGGGTAGCTACTTTTTAAGGCGATTACATGTCGTTTTATAACCTTGCCACTCGGACTTAGGGTTGGCAATAAAAACTTTTGGTAAGTTCCCTAAAAAGATAGAATGACCCGAAAATTGGGAACATAGTGCGTTTTATATATATATATATATATATATATATATATATATATATATATACATACACAATTGATCCCTCATTAAATTCTAAAATATTTGTTTTTCTTTATTTCCGTTTTCCACGGTGTTAACACGCAATTACCTAAAAAGCAGTATTTCATAATTCTTTGAGGGGAGGGGATATCGGAGGGTATGAATCTGCGAAGTT
>OY744530.1:89313451-89328451 GCA_963556195.1 Sepiola atlantica
CCGGAAATGCTCGGTTTTCGAGTTATAGACCATTGAAAAAAATACTGATCAACATTATTTATTGTAAACATCTAACACGTACAATGTGTGTGATAGTGAACTGTTATTTTTTACATATGTAATAGATAGATACGATCCCTGTGACAAGTAAAATTATCTCGGAATGGTTGTCGCATAGACCAACAAAACCACGAATGAAAAATTACCCCCAAAATATAAAAGTCGTTATGTTTTCTGTCATGTTTAAGTTTGAAAAAGCATTCATGTTTGTTTCGGAATTTTTTAGATGAGGATGTATAATTTGTAGGTACTTATATCGATCTTGACCCAGTTTTCGCGAGTTTCTTGTCGGAAGCGTTCGGCTATCCTACGCAAACACCCGAGAGATGATGAGCCGATTTATGACAATTTTGATACGGTGTTGCGTCCTATGATTTTAAGTTTTATTTTCAAGAAATGTTCTAAAAGAAACAACAACAAAACAAAACAAGCAAAACATAGCGAAGTTACTGTTATCAAATAAATATTTTTTTGTTATTTTGATACGTTGCTGCGTCCTATAATTTTTAGTTATAGTTGCAAGAAATTTTTGAAACAACAAAACAAATAAAACAAGCAAAACAGAGCGAAATTACTGTTATCAAATAAATATTTTAACCCTAACCCTAAATCCTGATCCTACCCCTAAACCCTAACTCTAACCCTACACCCTAACCCTAACCCTAACTCTAAACCCTAACCCTAAACCTTAACCCTAACCCTAAACCCTAACCCGAAACCCTAACCCTAACCCTAACGCGAAACCCACCGTATCAAAATTGTCGTCTGGTACAAATTGGCTCGTCATCTCTCGGGCGTTTGCGTAGGATAGTCGAACGCTTCCGACAAGAAACTCACGGAAACTGGGTCAAGATTGATATAAGTACCAATTTGTATTATTAGGATTATTCAGACTACTGTTCTCATCTTGGATGTTATTCTCACAACGTTTCGGTCGATGTAATCTAGTTCGACTTATAGATTCCCGAGTTCGACATGATGCACCTGAAGCAGGTCGGAGGTTACATCGACTGAAACGTTGTAAGTAGTCTGAATAATCCAAATAATATAAGCACTTAAGTTTAAAATAAGATTTCTATACGTCCGTTACTCTTAACGTTTGAAATAGCACTTTTTCGTTGGTCTGTCCCTCTTAAGTTTTAATGAGCTTTTTCGTTGATCACCCGCACGCAAATTTAAAATAATATACTCATTGGTCTGTTGCACTTAGTTCGAAAAAATATCTGTGTTGGTCTGTCACGTTTAAATTCAAAACAAAATGTATATTTTTCCGTCACAATCAAGTTTAAAATAGAGCAGCAAGTCCTGTGAGCATATACCAGAAAGAACAGTTGGAAATAACTTATACACAATCCACAATGACTATGCAATTCCTACAGCTACATATCTAGAAAACGGAGCTGTTAAACCTGAGATCGTAATATAGGACAAAAGGGAGAAAGTAGCAACCCTAGTTGAAGTCAGTGTCCCTAATGATGCAGGATTAAACAGAGCAGAAAGGGAAAAGATTACGAAATACCAAGGTCTTATGTACGACATGAAAAGAAACTGGAATCTCAGGTAAATCTCAATCATACCAGTAATTATAGGAGCAACAGGACTAATGAAGAAGAATTTCAAGAGCTATCTGGCGAGTATACCCGGTGAACCGAGTGATAGAGAAATACAAACAACTGCACTTAAAGGGACGGTTAGAATCTTAAAACGATCTCTAGGCTGGAGTGTCTGAAATAGCCGGTGAATGTCTGGCATCCGGTAGGATGCCCCATCTCCAGCAAAAACAGAAAGATAAGAAAAATAAAGAAGATAAAAGTTCTATTTCTCTGAAACACTTAACGTTTGATATAGCACTATTTCTTTGGTGTGTCAGTCTACAGTTTAATGTTTTATTCGTTGATCTGTCACACGTAAATTTAAAAATAGAATTCTCATTTGCCTGTCATACTTAAGTTTAAAAACATTTATGTTTGTCTGTCACGTTAAAATATGAAATATAATTTATATTTATCTGTCACACTTTAGTTTTAAATAGAATTTCGAAACTTTTTCATTTGTTTTGTCTTGCTTAAATTTTGAATTGTATTTTTCCTTGCTAAACCCGCGGATTAAATGGATGCCGCTTAAGAATTTGTTCGTTATTGTTTATTTTCTGTTTAACTTGACCAACAGCCCGTGTGGAGGGAGTGTTACTGACATGACTTTTTGTGTTGGTCAGTCAAACTTCTCGTGGTCATTTACACAGCAATACTGTTGGGGAATTGGTATTATTATTATTATTATTATTATTATTATTATTATTATTATTATTATTATTATTATTATTATTATTATTATTATTATTATTATTATTATTATTATTATTTGTACTCACTAGAAGTTTTCACACAGATCATCGTTAGTGATTGCTCACCGACATAAACCAGTTGTATTTCCTGGAGTCTGAGTGACACCAAGACTCCTCAGATTTCCAGTATTCTTCACCTCTTTTCGATAACGATGCGGTATCGCAACAGGCGCTTACCATTGATTCATCGCTAGCTACAACCATTGGTCTTCTCTGGGATTTTGGTGGCAATAATCCCCTCCCCCAAGGTCATAGAACTCCCCGCACTTTTCCAGTGGAGGTCTGGTTTGTGCTGTCCCTCCTCGGTCCCATCATCCTCCTCGACCTATTATTATTTACTCACTAGTTCTCACACAGGTCATCAGTGATTGCTCACCGACAACCGGTGGTATTCCTTTGAGTCTGGGTGACAACAAGTTATTATTATTATTATTATTATTATTATTATTATTATTATTATTATTATTATTTGGACTACTATTCCCATCTTAGATGTTATTTACACAACGTTTCGGCCGATGTAACTTCCGTCTTTTTAGACTCGGGAATCTTTATGTTGAACTCGAGAATATGTACGGAATTTCGAACAAAATCCTTTATTTAATCCACAGAGCAAAACTGCACTCGTTCCGGCAGCCATAACCGGTAGAGGTCTTAATCAATTCTTTATTATATTTTTGATATCGCCTGTACTAAGAATTGCACCTTTAACCTCCAGAGGACTGTCAATTAGAACCGATTATTACTTAGAACTTTATCTGCTGCGCCATAGTGATGAAGGCCGGGGGTTATATCGGCCGAGACGTTGGTGAAATAACGTCAAAGGTGAGAACAGTAGTGCAAATAATTCAAATAATTATACATCTTCATCTCAGAAATTCCGAAACATACATGTTAAGGAATTTACAGACACGCAATTAATACAAGGCGACTTGAAAATAGAAACTTGTGTTCGATTCATCGTATACAATGCACAGTTTAGGTATCGTCTGTCGGTTTATTTAAATTATGTAAACACGAGATTGATATGCTATGGAAAAGATTAACGAAAACGAAACCTTTGCGAATCCGAACTTTTTCTTTCTAAATGTTCCCTTTTCCAGATTTGAATAAAAAAAACAACAGAACTTCTCATATTCATGTGACTACATTCTCGGGGGAAACTAGTCTGTTTATCTGCGATTACTATTAAGCTTTTACAATGTGTTTTTTTCCTGATCAAACAAAATGGAGTGAGAGTCTCTCGATCTGTACGTGTATGCTATAGATTCAACCAAACTTGGCGCGTAGAAAGGCTACGACAAAGGGATTGGCACAGATGTAAAGTGTATTTACATCAACCTTGAACGTCGTTGGCCGGTCAAAAATAAGGTTAAAGAATACATTTGTCGTGGAAATAGGCATCCAGTTAAAAGGTTTTAAGATAAAAATTCCTCGTGAACTTAAAAATGGATCAAAATTGTATGGCATCAGGATCAAACTAATATATAAGAAAGTCGATTAAAACATAAAAAAACAAATGATAATAAAAGAGAATAGAAACTGATAATAATTAAATGTAAAGTTATATATGACTCAATACTGGTCACCCCTGATGATGGAATTTCATTCCAAAATTAATAGGATTAATGTAAAAAATAATAATAATAATAATAAATTAATCTTGTATTGCCAATGGCTTATATTTCAATTTTTATTAACTAACCCTGCAATACTTTGAAATTGAACGACCAACCCATACCTTATCAAGACTAGCGCGCCAACGCTTCGTTCTACATCGGAATTTGAAACATAACCGCCTATAACAATAACAGCGGAGACATCGCACCAAAGACGTTTATCAAGTAACAAAGAAATAAGTTTGTTTATTCTTGTTCTTTGATGAAAAAAAAATGACTCAATACTGGTCACCCCTGATGATGGAATTTTATTCCGAAATTAATAGGATTAATGTAAAAAAAAAAAAATAATAATAAATTAATCTTGTATTATTTACACAACGTTTACACAATTATCCAATTCTATTTAGTGTGTGTGTGCCAGGGTATGTTGAAAAGAAACGATAAAGTGATTGGTCGCAAAAGTATGAGAGCTAAACTACAAATTATTATTTTAAAACTATATCTTACATATTTCAGAGACGTACCATGGTTTCATTGACATGAATCTACCTTTTACCGTATAAAAACAACGTTAGTATCCATTCAAATCATCAGCGACTCACGAAATGAAAACAAATCGATGATTCTTCAATTTGTTTCATTTCATGAGTTGCTGATGATTTGTATTAGTTAGATTATTTGCACCACTATTTTCACCTATGTTGTTGTTATAACAACGTTTCAGCTGATTTAACCTTTGAACTTCTTCGGTTGAAATATATGTATCTCGCTTTTATAAGCTTATGTGACTGACTTTTACTCCAGACCTGTAATGGAAGACTCAAATCAAATCGGTTGCTAAGGTCGCTGGGAAAATGGCTTAATCATTCTTTTGCTTCAGAAAGTACCTCACTCCTGATGCAATCCTGTACCTGTATAAGCATGGAGTACTGCTTCCATATCCGGGGAGTTTCCGATCGGAGCACTCTTTCTTGCCATGACAGAGTACAAAAGCGACTTCGCAGTTTAGTATGGTAATATATATATATATATATATATTCTCTTCGCTGAATCTCCTTTAACACAGAAGAGATGTTGCTAGCCTGTCTCTATTGTATGGTTATGTTCATGGTAAATGGCCGACTGAGCTCTACTCCCTTGTTGCCGCTTGTCAAACCTTTACAGCAAGTACCCGCCTTGCTACAATCACAGTAAAGAACTTTCCTTTTTCTTTCTTTCTTTCTTTCTTTCTTTCTTGGTTTCTTTCTCTTTCTCTCTCTCTCTCTCTCTATGTGTACCCAAGACCAATTAAAGCTTCCATGAACAAAGTTTATTTCCTAGAGCGTCACACCCTTGGAACAAAATACCACCAATCTACTTCCCAGCAATTACAACATGGTCGTCTTCAAGTCAAATGTAAATATATGCTTGTTGAGCCGTCCTCTTGGAGAAACAGTTGCTCTCAAGAAATCGTATGACCATTTCTCCGATTGTTTCCAATCCTCGCGTGGTGGTGTTCACCGTCGCACCGACGATCTCTTTAACTTTTATCCTCGAGTGGCCACCGGGCCTTGATAAGCGGTAACTCATTAGTAATAAATAAATAAATAAATAAATAAATAAATAAACACGCAATAATAATTACGAATAGCGTAATAATGAACACTTCTGCCTGGTCATGTCTAAGAGAACGAGAAAAATCTACCCCAAAATTGTGTATAGTTTCCAGAGTGCAACATAAAGATCCACAAGTTAGAACAGATGCTGCCCGGTTATATTTGAGAGAACAAGGACAATCTAGCCACGTGGATAAAATAAATTGCTCAGTTCGGTATTTTGTTCGGTGTTCTAAGTTTCAAATAAAGATTCCACAGTTCTACTAGAAGTTGGACAAGATCAGAAAACTGAACGTAAGAAGGTAGAATGTTACATTGGCCGAAACGTTGTGAAAATATAAACGAAGATAAGAATAGTTATTCAAATAATACAGTTCTGAAGCTGTTTTACTTTATAAAGTTTTGAAAGAAAACAATTAGTAGCCAAAAAGTAAAATTTAGTTAATGTTACGTAAACGCTAACTTTCATGAAAAAGAAAAGTCATGGGGCAGCGTGTCGAAATAAGAGAAATATAAGAACAATCTCACGAGTGACAGAGTGGATGTGTGTAGAGAAAAAAGAAAAGGAATCGACCAATCGAAGCATGAGGATAATTCCTAGCAATCATTTGCAGCTAATCATTATTCTATTCTACAAAACAAATAAAAATGAAAACGTAACATTGAAAAGTAAAACGTATTCAAACTTTCAGGAATAAGTTGAGAATGCATGGAAAAATACAGAAATGCTTTACGAGTTGGTTGGGTAATTTCCAGTGACCCAAAAGAGACGAAAAATGAATTTTAAACATTTTCCGATTAAAAACAGTTTTTGTATATAAAATCAAAATGAAACAACTGTTTTTAATTCAAAACTGTTTTGTTTTTAGTTAAAATAACTGTTTTTCATGAAAACAACGTTTTGTAATACGAAAAAAATTTTTTTACAATTGACAATAGATTTATTCTATATCTTAATAAACACTATAAACAGAAATCTGACGATTATGAGAATGGATATGGATTAATGCAAGATTTGCGGCAGAGAAATAGCATATCCGCAATGTCATAAGATATATAATGTATATATGTAAACATATTATTTTTATTTTACTTCAAAATATAAGAAACTATCTATTTCATAAAAAATAGGGTACTAAACAAAACTAAACAGTCGGTTTTGTTTAGTTCAAAAGCTATACCAGTACCCTATTTTTGTTCGGCATCTTCCGGTCGTATACGTAAATAGCGTGTAAAAAGCCGAATCAAAACGAACCGACAGTTTTTCAACATGAAATAAAATAATCAATGAAAAATCACTCACCGTATGTTTATTTTTATGAATATTTAAAAAAAAAACATATTTCATTGATTAAAGTCGTCAAGACTTTAATCAATGAAATATGTTTTTTTTATCATAAAGTAGTTAAAAGTGAACGTTTTTTGTTTACTTTCTTCGCTAATTGAACACAAAACAATGCATAACAATTTTTACAGATGGTAACGTTTTTTACACATTTTTATTCGTTTTTGTAGTAATGGTCCAGCTTTTGAAACGAAAAAAAAAACCCAACTACGTTAGAGTTAGGGTTAGTTTAGGGTTAGTTGAGGGTTTGTTTAGAGTAAGTGTTCACAAATAGTTATTTTCTTATGTTCAGTTCGAAGATTTTGTTTTGGAGTTAGAGCAGACGATGAAGAAAAAAGAAGAAGAGGTAGAGGAATAAGAAAAAAGTTTGTCGATAGGGTACAATCCCACTGTCTGATGATTTAGAGACAAATGAGTAGGTTAAAAATGTTGTCTGCTTGCCAGGAATTGTATGATTTACTCAATTTAAAAGTAAGAATGTCGTCTGTTCTCGAAATTCTGATTGGCTAAGCGCTTCGGCATCTTCCGTCTGTTTACGTAAACAGCCACAAGATGCCGAACAAAAGGTAGGTTTTGTTTCATTCAAAAGCGAAGAATATTATATATATATATATATATATATATATATATATATATGACATAAAAATAAACCTCTTAAAATCAGACCCAAGTCGAAACAAAACACCAGCCAAATAAGGTGCTCAATATCCTTTTAGAAATAGTTTGGTGACATAAGGTAATATATTTACGAAGAGACGTGTTAGAATCATAAAAAATAATGAGCAATAAAATATTTCCAAAGTGTCTTGGAAACGATCGTACGCCGAATGGTATCGTGTTTTGAATTCTTGGAACAGTGTCCAAATCATATTGATCTCAATTAACTTATATATATATATATATATATATATATATATATATATATATATATATATATATATATATATATATATATATATATTGTTATAATGTCTATATCTCAGTATTATGCTTAATACTATTTACACTGTTAACTTATCTGCATTTCTTTAATACATATACAATTTATTTATTTAAAACGGGTTAATCGTATTACTAATTAACATAGCGATCTTTAACAAAATGTGTTAATACATAATCAGCATTAATGATTTCTAATCGTTTGTTTTTATTTGAATACATATTATAATATTTGAATACATATTATAAATAATTTCGTGGATAAATCTTAAAGGGAATCTATAAAAATAAAGAAATTAACATAGTTTACTTATGTTATTCCTTATTTAGTTTCATGAGTGTATTTTGATTATAAAAACCGTTGCATTCATCTCAACATATTCTATTTGTGTTACGATGTAAAGATAAATTCTGCACGCAATAAACACAAACCGATTTCTACGACTTAGAAGTTACAATTAACACTATTTCGTGTTTATTTTCGATTAGTTATGGCTATCACATATTTTTTTTACTAATTTGTGATTTTATTTCTTGTTTTAATTAAAATAGACATCATTTATAACACATTCACAAACAAAATAACAATTTAGCCTTTACATCAAAAGAAATATATCAATATATAAAAGAAAGTGCTTAGTAATTCTAAATAATCAC
The DNA here is from genome assembly GCA_963556195.1 of Sepiola atlantica. Classification (NCBI taxonomy): domain Eukaryota; kingdom Metazoa; phylum Mollusca; class Cephalopoda; order Sepiida; family Sepiolidae; genus Sepiola; species Sepiola atlantica. The sequence continues at coordinate 89,322,014 of OY744530.1, forward strand.
GCACTGTGTTTCGTTGATATTTATATGATAATTGGAAGTAAATATTATATTTTATTTAAATCTCATTCATTATTTTTATTTAATAGTTTACATGAAAAAGTAAAATAGCTATGTCATTCAAATATATTAGTAGTCTTCTGCTTTGTGTTAAACTACTTCTCTCTATTTTGAGTCTTGCTTTCCTCTTTATTTTTCCTTTTTATTTCGTTTCCTTGTGTGATTCCTATTACAAACACTGTTCTGTATTTTCAGTGCCCACCACAACCGGCACCCTCTGTGACCGCTAGATCAGCGACCATCTGAAGTCAAAGACCTAGCGGACTGTTTTGAGACTCGTCGCTTTATGCAGCTCTGAGTGGTTCTCGACAACGAGGAAGATGTAGTAAAGATTCGCCGTTATGGAAATTAAAATGTTCCGCTGCATGTCTAGAATTACATTGCACGACAACGTCTGCAATAAGAATATCTGAAAGCGCTACGGCATCACACCGATTTAAAGCAATATGAGAGAATGGTGACTCAGATGGGTTGGACACATGCTGAGGGTCAACAATGACACTGTCACGAAAATTTCCATTGTTTTAGAAAGCGACCTGGGGGAAGGCCGGTGATGAGATAGGCCGACACTCTGACAAAGATCTCTATAAAACCGGCCTTCACCCGAACCAAGGCTGTCATCGTGTGACATAGAGACACAAATCCATCATTGCGGACCCCGACGTAGCTCGGGATTAACGTATAAGAAAAAAGAAGCCTTTGTTTATTTATGTCTGTCTCCTCGAAAAATGGCGTCTCGAACGCTTCCATTTTATTTTTGTTAATTTTTTTATTTTTTAAATTTCTTTTTTTTACTAATTCGGGATTTATTCCCGCAAAGTTTGCCCGTATATACGTCCCAGGTAAGTAAAAAGATTTTATCCCCTTTTTATTTTATCTGTAAATCTTGGTGATCTCCGAACGCCCGATAGATTTCAAATTTCAAATCGAAACAACAAACAAATAAAAAAAAGTTGCAGAAAACAAACATTAAAAAATACTCCCCCCCCCCCCATTTCCAGCTCAAAAAGAGGAAATCTTAGAATTTTGAATTTATATTGGGTGTCAATGAATGTACGATGAATTATTGAACGACGATGCCATAATGAATTTAAAAAATCCAGGTTTATCTATGCGTTTAAAACTGAAATTGCATCGCTAAAGGGAGACAATTTTTCAAAGACCCGTCGGGTTTGAATTAAGCATAAAAAATATTAAATTCATTTATTCTAAAAGAATAGTAAATAAAATATATTAAACAATATTAAAATACATTTTAAATTCAAAATATGATTACAAATAGTAATAATTAAATGAAAGTAAATTAATTAAAAATAATTTAAAGTAATTAAATATAAAAGAAAAAGGTAAGTTTTAAATTTAAATTTATAAAAAATAAAGTAAAAATCAAATTGATAAAAATAAGAAAAGAAAATACTACAAAATAAAATACTACAAAATAAAATACTTCAAAATAAAATACTACAAAATAAAATACTACAAAACATACTACAAAATAAAATATTACAAAATAAAATACTACAAAATAAAATACTTCAAAATAAAATACTACAAAATTAAATACTACAAAATAAAATACTACAAAATAAAATACTTAAAAATAAAATACTACAAAATAAAATACTTCAAAATAAAATACTTAAAAATAAAATACTACAAAATAAAATACTTAAAAATAAAATACTTAAAAATAAAATACTACAAAATAAAATACTTAAAAATAAAATACTACAAAATAAAATACTTCAAAATAAAATACTTCAAAATAAAATACTTCAAAATAAAATACTTCAAAATAAAATACTACAAAATCAAAATACTTCAAAATAAAATACTACAAAATAAAATGCTACATATGATAAATACAATTATGAATATAAAATATAAAAATATATAAATTATAATAAAGAAAATGAACAAATTTTATATAATGGAAAATTTTAAATGTTTAAAAATATTTACTAAATTAAATAAAAATACCCACCTTTTTTCCTTTTTTAATATATGAAACCTACTAGTCAAGAGACATCCGAAACATAGGTAAAAAATCCAAAAGACTTTTGTTAATGGGAGAATAGGATCTTTAAACATCAGGATTACCTAGCCACATTCCCCTCTCCCCAGAACAATCTCTGAAAAAAACAACCTACAAAAAAAATGTAAAAACTGTCCTTCTGGAGATTAGCCCCCCCCCCAAAAAATAACAGAAACCATATTGCCACATGGGTACAAGGTCGTTCTTCCCTCAATTCTCTCTTATGCGTACAGTTCAGTATCTACCTTTCAGCATGTATTAATTGTTTCTTTTTTACGTCTATTGTTTATATATTTATTTCTGCCTGTATGACGAGATAGATATACATAGAGGCTGAAGAGAGTCCGGCATTGGAGGCCAACTATATGTCCCCTTTGTTTGGATTTGAAACCGACAGTACCGATGGTTGTTTTGATCTTCTGTAATCACATATATAAATAAATATTAATTTCTTTTTTCGGAATTATTCTTAATAATCGAGCATTCTGCTGGGGTGCTCTCGCAAAAACATTACAATTCCCCCCCCCCCCCCACACACACAGACACACACACACATACACACACACACACACACACACACACATATATATATATATATATTAAAGTGAAATATTTGAAAATCAATAATCGTGCAATTTAAATGAAAAATTCATTTATTTAATTTTTTTTGCAAACTTTCGTTGTAAAACAACTTTATTAGGTGAGACTGTCTTATAGCTTTTTTTCTCCTTCTTTTCTTCCTCCTCATTTTGATAGTATTGACCCCAAGGGGTCGAATCACGATATGAGCAGAAAGAGACGTCAAGTTCTAAAAGACGTTAGGATAAGTGTAGTCCTGGCGATGTTATGTGCCGATTGGCCCTCTTTTTAAGTAACGAAATTGACAACATCTGTGAAGCACGCATTAGAATGTATTAAAGTGAAGTATTTTGAAAATCAACATCCGTGCAATTTAAATGAATATATATATATATATATATATATATATATATATATATATATATATATATATATATATATATATATATATATATGGGGTATTTAAAATTCTTCTAACTTCTATTAAATATTTCATATGATTTTTAAACGTAACATAAGTCACAAATGAATAATGAATAGCATAGCTAAAATAAACTGTTTTTTAAAATCTATTGTCCTAATGTATTTCATTAAAAATAATTCATGTCAGTATAGTAAGTTATACCCATATTCTTTATATATGAAGTGATAAATGACCTGTTTATATAACGTGGACTATTGCTTTGTAGACTATTTCTGCATTTCGTGCTTACTTTATAATTACATTCTGTTTAATATTGAAAAGTTTAGAACTTAAAATAGACTCTTTTATTTACGTAATCATTTGCGAGCGCGAGGTTGAAAAGCCACGACTCTTAACGAATTCAAATGTATTAAAATATAATTAGATATGTAGCAGTACTTTCTACTGCTGGTAATTAAGTTATTGTTCTAGAAATAAACCTCAAAATAAATCTAAAAATATAAATCTAACTTATTTTTTAACAATTTTTGTTTTTTGCTGTTGATGATCATTCTATAGGATTGACCTCTAATATTTTATCAATTCACAAATTCCGTGCGTCTCTACGAAATGGAAACAACACAACTTAAATGTAAGCGTGGATCTTAGCATATTCTCCAAGACACAATATCCGTCTAAGTTAAGGCTCGCGCTTCCTACAGATTTGGTGACCCCTTCTTTTCGAACAACGCACACTTTCTGATAAATACCATTCAAACACACACAATACAACAAAAATAAAAAACAAAAAAACTAAAAAAAAATGGTTACCCCGGTCACCTACATAATTTGATGACCTCGCTCCTTTTAATCGCGCAGATACATCCTTATGATACCATTCAAACAAAACAACAAAAAAACACTACAAAATTTGGTGACCTCAGAATTTAAAACACGCAGACCTTCTCACAAATACATTCGAACATAAACAAAACAAAAAACTAGCAACTTATTATACAAGACGCTATTTCTTTCTTTTGTGTGTAAAACGTTCGCGAACCAATACGCCACCATTCTTTTTCCGTATCACGTGGAAATGAATATTCTAACTACCAAAAAAGAAAGTACGAATTTCTATTCCCCATTTCAAAAACAACAAACAAAAAATCCAACAAAAAAATAATCTACGTACTCTTATTCGTTCAACAACAACAACAACAACGACCAAACGAAAACCCATAAGTTTTTCACTTTAAAACAAAGTATTATCGCCTATTTGAAATTAAATATTTTTTATATATTGGATACGTAACTTTACGCGTTAATACACTTCAACAACAATAGCCTATGAAACGCCAACCCCCGCCTATAACAACGACAACAGCATCATGAGAACATTTTTCTTCACCGCACACAAATTGAATCTTTTCATCTAGCTAAAAAAAGGTTATTTTTTTCGCGAAGCTACATACACTCTTTTAACTCTAAAAAAGATAGAGAGCTAAGTGAACGAAGCCTAACTCTGGACCTCAACTCAAACAAAATGAATATACGTCAAAGCTTCACACTGAAATACAAATTAATTATCTACCGGTGTAGGGACTTTCAACTTACTCAAACGTACAGACTCATTTGTACCTTCAAATCTCTGGCCAACTCACAACACTTTCGCAATCTCTATGCACCGGCATCTGATAATGATTCCACCAGCAAAACGAAGCCATAACGTATATCACCTTTGGGGCAGATGCAATTGCTCCCAAACTTGATGCAGACTCAATTGCATCCAAACAACACGCAGATTCACTTGTGCTCAATCATTCAACCGCAGACTCACTTACGCGCAATCAACTTTACATATTGATAAATATTTTCAATATTTTTCAATCTGAGTTTTTTTTATAGGATTGTCCTCTAATATTTTATGAAATTGGCGTAAGCAGAGAAACAGAAACTAAGCAGAAATTCACTTCAGCAGCAAAAGCTTAAACTGGGGCCATAAAAAACAACTCTCAGGAGAAGTCTCAAAACAAGGAGAAAAAAACATGTTGATCACAACTTACAACTACGTCGGGCAAACCATAGGTCAAACATATAAAAGGTATCACGCAGCACCAAAATTTGTCCCACGATATTCACCCATGGACACAGAGCGACACACACCTTATCTATCACATGCAACACACACATACAACCATGGTTACACACACGTGCTCACTACTATTCTCAGAACTGACTTTCAACGAACATTTCAAACGAACATTTTACCACCATGTAAGATTTAGTACATATAGAAATATTTTGTGTTCCTTTTAAACTACGTTTTATTCTCCTTCAACTATATGCATACCTTATCTTTTATTCAACCACTTTATGTGTTTTCTCTGTTTTTCACCAGTTTAAACATTTCACAAATATATAACAATTTAATTGTCACTACGTGGGCAGTGCGTCTCAACAAAATTGAAACAGCACAACTTAAATGTAAGCGTGGATCTTAGCATATTCTCTAAGACACAATATCCTACTAGGCTAAAGTCTGCGGACCTACAATTCCTCAATTGTGGGTTAGATTTGAAACAAAAAGAAGAAAACGTAAATATGTAACAAACATGAAAGTAAAGTAAACAATAAATACAATAGCGAAAGATACAGCGCAAAATGATTACTGAAAGAAGAATATTGATTTTATAAGAAATAACAAACAAATGGGAAAATCTAATGAAAAATAACGATAAAACGGAGAAAAAAAAGAGGTAAATAGAAAATAACAAATGACAAGGAAAAGAGAAGATCATAAAAAATAGCCAAAATATAAGTTCATCAAAACGAGAAAAAATATATTCTACGAGAAAAAATATTTTTTGAAAAACTTACGAAAAATGAAAAACGTAATTATTTTATCAGTATTTTTTTTAGTTATATTTGTTTTTATTTATTGAGTTTTATTTAAAAAATGAGAAACAAAAAACGTGGGCAAAAAAAAGAAAATGAGGAAACTAAAAATTTAAAATGACGAAAGAGAGATGCAAATAACGCAAGGAAAAATTATAAAGAGAAAGAAATGCCATTTTTGTTCACTCTCCATTATTGGATAAATAAAAGTCCAGCTTGTTATACGATTGACCTCGTCATTTGTAGATTTCTTTCATTTACGTCTCTTTTCAGACAGAACCAGTTGAAGGCTTCTTTTTTTTTTCTTTTTGAACACTGGCGGTTTTACCGCCTTGTTTTGGTCGTTCGTCTCTTTCGAATCCACGTGGGTGTGTTTGTTTTGAATTTGAAGATACGCACTTTCCGAGTCCCCTTCACGTGTAAGTGCGTGCGCACCTTCACACGCGAGAGAGAGACAGAGAGAGACAGA
>OY744530.1:89330951-89333451 GCA_963556195.1 Sepiola atlantica
TATATATATATATAATTAGCAAATACGAAAAATTCAAAATGGCGAATTAGTGGATTCCACCACGTGTGAGTTTGCTCTTTTCTTTGTTTTTTGTTTGGTTTTACCCAAAAATGAACCACTGTATAGTGTAGGTTTTTTCAAGACACTTTAATCCAAGAACTTTTTACTCTTTGTCCATTTTTCTGATGAGTTTGTAATGTTGCAGAGACGATATTAACATAAACATGTTGTTTGGCACAAGACAAATGAAACGGGCCGTAAAAATATATCTCACAGAAATGCTTTGTTTTTTGGAAATGTGAAAAAATAAAAACAAAAATAATAAAATAAAAACATGGTTATTGGAATATAATATGAACCTGTCTTATATATATATATATATATATATATATATATATATATATTCATCTACAAACATACATATATATATATATATATATACATATATATACAGGTATATAGAAATTTACATATATATATATACATGTATATAGAAATATATATATATATATATATATATATATATATATATATATAGGTACACTATATCCTTTTCCTTTTTGCTCATAACACCATATTACTTCTTTTACTCCCCGCCCTCCTAATATAATCGAGACAAAAAACTGGAATGTTGGAAATCTCTCTGATTTCGCATTTTATATATATGGTGTGAATTTCATTAAAACTTCATATACATATTTGAAATTTACAAAGGGGTCTGGCCCCATAGCTCCCTCTGAGGTCGGCATATAGAGATTCGGCACATTGAGGGGCGCATAGAGTCGGGACCACTTCCATTACATCAAAATAGGATATATTTGAAGTTTGAAGAGATGTTCTGCCCCGCTCGCTTAACTCCGTTAGGGGGCACTTAAAGATTCGGGACAAATATGCTCTTCCCCGGATGATTTAAATTTCTTCAAAATATGCAAATTTTAAGTTTTGAGAAAGGTTCTCTCAACATAGCTCCCTTAGACATTCGGGATCACTTCCATTGTCTTCCCCGGAAATGTTCACATATAAATACAGGTTTTTGTAGATTCTCTATCCTTTCTTTCCATCGGGAATACCCACACACAGACATTTACATTTATATATATTTTTATATATTCTAGAAAGAAAGAACCGACGTTGCGCGGGATTGAATGAGGATCATTCTATGTGTCGTTGTATTATTCAGTTTTCACTCTTAAATTTTCACCATATTACTTTCTTGGCTTTTACTGGCCTCCACCCCTCTTGTTGCGCGGTCTTATATAATCGGGAGAAGCTGAAATGTGGGGAAACTCTCTGAATTAGTGTTTTATACGTGTGGTTAAAATTTCATTAACATCTGATAAATGTATTAAAAGTTTTAAGAGGGTTCTGCCTGAGTGGGTCACTTAGTAGTGGAGGCATGTACATATTTAGCATAGAGAGGGTAACGTAGAGTTTCACGACTATTTCCATTGTCTTTACCGGAGGATTTTATACATATGATATGAATTACATCAAAATATAATATACATGAAATTTTAAAAAGCGTTTTGGCCCAATAGGTTCATTAAGTAATGATATTCGGGACACCTTGCATTGTCTTCCTCAGAAACCTTTATTCATATGATTTAAATTCTATAAAAATAGGACATATTTTAAGTTTTAAGGGGGTTATACTCTAATAGCCCTTTTAGAATAACCTTAAAGATTCGGAAACACTTTCATTGTTTTCCCTGGTTAATTTTATACAAGAATACACTTTTAGATTGTATGTAGATTCTCTAACCTTACTTTCTATAGGGAACAAACATAAACACAGACACTCAGTTTATATATATATATATATATATATATATATATATATATATATATATATATATATATATATATATATATATATATATGGGCTGTTGCATAAAAACATGAGTCTTTAAAAGATGGGAATTATAATGCGTATATATGTTTTCACCATTTTCCAAGTGAGTTTTTTTCATGTATTTTGGCTTGCCGTTATTTCTGACATATTGAACTATTTCCTACTACTTTTCTCTTGTTTTTGGGATAATATGTTTTCCTATTACCATTAAATAAACTATTGCTCTGATGATCAGCAAAGTTGAACTATAGGCTATATATTTCTCTTGACCTTGCTGTGAAACGCGCATAAGGAAAAATATTAAATTTGGAAAAATAAATAAAAAAATGTGTTTTGTAAAACGAAGAAAAAATACAGGCGTTCGCTGAAATATGAAAATAAAGAAATTGAAACAATAAATGAAAATTATGGTTTTGGATTGATTTGTCCTATTGTCATTGGAATGCAACTATAAAGTTTATATGCTTGAGCTTGCAATTTGAAACGCTTTTGGATATTATAATAAGTATATACTTAAATATATATTTTTTTATAAGAACTCACAAACATATATATATATATATATATATATATATATATATATATATATATATATTAGAAAATGACCTCCAGTCTGTAGAGAATTGGAGTAAAAAATGGATGGTAACT
>OY744530.1:89335951-89375951 GCA_963556195.1 Sepiola atlantica
TAACTGACTGCAAACCGTCGCCAACAATAAACTGCCTAAAAATAAAAAGGATTGGAAATAATTTGAAATACAATAAGTTTTTATTTGTTTATTTATTTATTTATTAGTATATGTGATCGTTACCTTCAGTCTGTGTCGTCATAGCTGTCCTCCAGTAAGTCTGCGGATTTACTCGAAGTTGTGGGTTGTTTTCATGTTGTTGTGGTTGAACTTTGTTAGTAAAATTTGTCGCAAAGAAACTCTCCAAAACGTAGAAAAGTTTGATCATCAGAAAAAAAAAAAATTTTTTGTTGATCTTAAATCATTTTATTGTAAGCAGATCTTTCTTTTTTTTCCGCGTCTTTGAAAACCTTTCGTTTTTAATTAACAAAAAAAAAAAGAATCGACATCTTTTCTTACAAGATATCCATTTTGAATTCTGAAACTGAAAGAAATCGATCTCTTAATTTTAAATTTCTTTTCTTTTTAAACAAAACTATTTTTAAATGTGTTTCGTATGTGTGCGTTTTTTTGTTTCAACACCTATAACTACACCAATCAAACCGATTCGTCCAAGTCGAAGTGAATCTATATTGTTAGTTTCTTAGTCTTTTCCGTAAACACGTGAGTTTTATCGGCCAGTGAAGAATAGACTAATAAATACTAACAGTGCGTATTAAACCAGTTGACTTGTGTTGTGTAACCCAGTTGATTACGAGAGCACTTGTTTGTGTGCGTATTTCTGTCTCTCCACTCAGCCTTTCTCAGCCTTTTCTATGTAGGTACCTACATACAGGCGGTAGTCTGTAAGCATATACAATGTATACGCGTGTGTAGGTACGTCTGCATCTCCATACGTGTGGACATGCGTGTGTACGAGTGTCTGGGTACGTCTACGTGTACCCATAAAAAACAGCGCATGTACACTTAGTTTATCTCTCAGACTTTTCATTAATCTGTGTACAAACGGCCAGACGTCTTTTTCGTTCGTTCTACATTTGCGTGTGTGCGTATTTAGCCTAGATTTTTTATTTTTTATTTTTGTAGGCGTTTGTTTTGGACTGTGCTTTACGGTATATCAGACCTTTTTTGCTATTTATCGAACATCGACAACAAACATTTATTTTAAACAATTCTGTTGCAGAAGAGTTGTAAAACATAACCTGCTTTACCTGCATAGCTCTGCCAAATTCTCGGGCTTCACACCTATCTCGACGCTATGCGTTTTATAAGCGCACGGTACAGGTGCAAACTGTATGCGAACTCGAGTCGGTAAATACGTAACCAGCGTCGGTATTCACTGCGTATATCAGTTTGTGATATTTTTTTGTTTGTTTCATTTTACTTCAGTCGAAGTTCTCAGAAATCAAGCGACCCCTTCCTGGGTCTAACATTTTATCTCTATATAAGATACATAGATATTCGTGTGTTCCATTAAAGTTCCCCTTTAACTCCCAAGCGTTGAGATTCTAAAGATGTTAAGAACATTAAATTTTCTCACCCCAATTGACCAGTTGATTATGTTATAGCATATATTTATTTGTGCTTATATACGTATGTTATTTGTGCTTATATACGTATGTTAATTGTGCTTATATACGTATGGGCGTGCGCACTTTTGATTATATAAGTGCATGAGTTGTGTGTGCGCAGTTATAGACGGATACTTGATCCTTTCTTTGTTTATTTTGGGTTTAATATGAAATGAGTTTTATGTATTATCAAATTCCACCTAAACACCATGTGCAGTACGCATTGTGCATATACATGCATCCTTACATAGTGTTTAATAATTATATATGTTCTAAATTATACGTCCGGATATCTGTGTCCGCTTTCGTTGTTTTTCTGTTTGCGTTCAAGCATGTGCGTGTTTTAATTGCGTTTTTTGTTTATTTTGCTTTGTATACAAACGCGTGTCTTGCAGAGCATGTTAAGTTACTGATGACGATGTTGAATATATATATATATATATATATATATATATATATATATATATATATATATATATATATATATATATCATATTTGTTTTGTTTATTATCTTTCGACTGGTTGAAGTGTAAGAATAGTAGAAGTGCTGTTGTCTTGCGAAACACTGCCGATTCGCGACTTCCCACCGAAATCGGGGAGTCAGTTAACAAATAACTAAAGATGGGGAAGGGGGTAGCTGTAAGCTTGGTAACAAATCAAACGATTAACTGATAACTGGTTAACACAGAAGCAAGTCCAAAATGTTAATGACCTCTCCGGTATTAGAGGAAGACTTTATAACCACTGAATGCCTTCCTTATTAGTATAAATAGATGGAAGGCATCGGGTTTTACCTTCCGGTCCTCTGATTTTCTTCACGTGAGTATCGTCACCTCTTTTTTTCACACACTCCCGAACAAGAGGAAGGAGAAAAAAAAGAAAGAAAAAAAGAGGTGAGGTAGGCTATAGTTTGAAGTCGTACTCAGGACCTTTAATTTATGCTGGAAGTAAGCTGGGTCTACCCCGCCGGCGTTTGCTTGGAACGCACTCAGGACAGTACCATTTCTGTCTCTGCGGTGGAGCCCTTTCCACACCCGCGCATCTAAAATGGAACCATTCGTTGCACCGATCACAGGCAATCATGTCCTCCTCTCCTTGAGGGGAATTGCATTTTGGGCATAACCACAGTGTGGCCTCCTCTCCTATGGAGCTGCTCGGAATGTTGGGAGGGGACGATGAGTCTGCGGTTTGTCCAGTCTCTTCCGGTGAAAGGGAAAGCTCCAATGGAAATAGATTCTTGAGAGAATGCACCACCACTGCACCATCACTCTGCCTGATACGTACCGATCTGACGACACCCCTGTCAGATTCCAAAAGTTCTAAGACGGACCCCAATAGCCAAAATGGTCTTGGTTTAAGGGGGCTCTTGATGAGGACAACATCATTTACCCTTATTCGGTTAGTGAAGGACTCCTGTGATCGGCCTTGAGGCCTCTCTCTAAGACAGAGGAGATATTCCTCATACCACAAATGCCGGAAATTTTCCAACCATTCATTCCGCAGCATCATTGTCTCAACTAATTTTCTGCGACCAGGGGGAGCTGTATTTGTCAGGTCACTTGCTCCTAGCTTCAACATCAATCCAGGGTTTTTCTTGGGTCCCAGGAACATACTAGGGGTCACAGCTTCTAGTCCTCGGTCTGCAAATTCCCAGTAGGTTAGAGGACGATTATTGACTGCCTTCTGGATGTCCGAAACGATAGTTATTAGCGAGAAGTAATCCACTCATCCCCTGCCTATGGTTTTGTGCAGGCATGTTTTGACAGTTTGTATGCACCTCTCCCACACACCTCCATACCAGGGAGAATACAGAGGAATAGTGCGCAGCTGGATATTGGAGGTGGCAAATTTCTGCTGGTATTCGTGAAACAGGGAAAGTCGGGAAAACAGTTTGCCGCTGCCTACAAATGTCTTAGCATTATCAGAATAAAGTGCTTGAGGAACACCATACAGGTTAGTGAACCTAACCAAGGCCTGCACGAAAGATAACATTCCCATGTCAGGAACCACCTCCACATGTATAGCTCTGATGGACATGCAAGTAAAGAGTAAAAGGTACACTTTTTCTTCCGTAGATCCGCTCTTGATCCAAAAATGTCCAGTAAAATCAACTCCAGTGTTTTGGAAAGGCTCCGTGAACTCGACCCGAGGCACTGGAAGACTAGCCGAATTAGTGGGGAGAACAGCTCTTGAGTTGTACCTCTTACATAAATGGCAAGATGCCAAAGCCTTAGTGACCGCCTGTCTCCCTTGAGGAATCCAAAACCCACAACGCCTGAGCTCAGCTAGAGTAGACCCCACTCCTAAATGAGCGCTCCGGTAATGACAATCCATAATAATGAGTCTAGTGACGAGGTTGTCCTTGCCCAATAAGATGGGGTTTTTTACCTCGAAACTGAGGTGCGGTGATCTGTCTATTCGGCCTCGAGAACGGATGAGGCCATCCTGGTCCAGAAACAAGTCAAGAGAATGGATCAGTGGGGGGACCGATTTTCCAGAGGGATCCTGCAAGTAAGGCAATTCCACCACGCAGGATTGGGCCTGCAAGTTTTTTAACAGATATATTTTGGCCTTTCCTCCCGCATCTTCATTGCGCCCCCTAAGCCTATTGATGAACGTGAACACCAATGTAACCACTCTGAGAAGGCGGGAAAATTGAGAGAAACGTCCAAAGTTGATGCAGGGAGTACATTCTGTCTCGAGGGCCACGGAAACACCTACACAAGCAGATGCCATTTGTTGGGAATGTTTGCTGAGACATGGCATATCCTGTACCGGCCAGGCAGAACTTCCTCCCCCCAACCAAGAGGGACCATAACACCAAAACTTGAAAACTGACTTGAATTTCCTCAAGGACATTCTTCTGGTAATGAGATCAGCTGGGTTTTGCGAGGTATGTATATAACGAAACACCGGTTCGAGTCCATGGAGAGTAGCAAATTGACTCCTCATATGAAGAACATCCTTGAGCCGATTTTGAGCAAAAACATTCTTACTTGCCATAGATTGTGACAGAATCCATGACAAGACCACTTGTGCATCCGTTGCCACATATAACTTGGTGAGGATCAAATCCCTACAGCCCAGTAACACTGAGGGCAAGCATTTTAGAGCCAAGTATATGGCCATTAGCTCCAATGTCGGGAGCGACTTCGTCTTAGAGGGGGCCACTTTGGCTTTGGCAAAAATCAATCGGGGACAACCCTGCTGTAAGACGTATGCTGCAAACCCATACGCATCTGCAGAGGCATCACAAAAAACGAATAACTCTCCTTCTTGACTTCCCTGGAAGGCGCAACGGTCAAATGGTAAGTCACTCAGGTCAGACAGGTCCCGAGCAAGAGTCCTCCATAGCATCTGATATTCACCTGGGATTTGTTCATCTCATCCTAATCCTCTTTTCCATAATTTGGCCATTAATACTCGGCTCCGCAGGGTCACAGGGAGGCAAAGAGACAAAGGATCAAAGATTTTAGCGGCTTCAGCCAGTATTCTTCGCTTAGTCGAAGCATCCGAATGGCATTTCACCGGGTTGACACTCATTTCTTCTGTAAGTGGAGCATAGCGATAACCTAATACTCTCTCCCAACTGCCTCCATGGGTGCTGAGAGTGCCGTCCTGACTCATTTTATCTCTGAGGGTGGCACAATTGGAGTTGCAGGCTTGCAACTCAAAACCTCCCTCCTGCAGGCGAGCTTTGGAGGTAGAATACAATTCGGTAATGATTCCTGGTTCTGTTCCTGTCATTACCAGATTGTCCACGTAAAATCGCTCCTCCATCATAGATCGACAACGGTCCTGAGGAAATCGTGCTGCATGGAACTTCAATATGCAACTCAGGATGAAGGGACTTGACACAAACCCAAAAATGATCGTTGTGTATCTGTAACATCGAAGTCGATCCCCATCCCGGAGGAAGAAGCAAAACTTGTTTTTATCAGACTCCAGTTTCAGACGAATCATCAAAAATGCCTTTCTAATATCTGCTAACAACACATATTTGTTAGACCGAAATGCAAGTAAGAGATTCAGCATATCGCAGTTCAGATTAAACGAACACGAGATAATTTCTCCATATGCCAAGGCAGTTCCACATAATATTTGTTGTCCTTTAGTATAATGGCCTCCTGAAAATATTTTATCTTCTCCTGGTCAATTTCAGCAAGAGATTCCTCATTGGGGAGCTCCAGCGATTCCATGCTGAACATGAGCTCCAATCCCCTCTGCACCTGGCTGTCCGGGAAGAAATCTCCTAAAGGATCTGTATAAGTTGATTCAGACTCCAACGCAAAACACAAAAGAGATGACTCAACATTCTCCGTAGAATCCAATACCCTGCGGAAAGAGAGGCCTACATTTTCCTGAAGAGATGGGTTTTGCTCGGGGAGGAAAGCATCTTCTCTTCCAAAAGGAATGAGTCCGGATGGCACTGAAAAGGCTTGGCCCCGAACGCAGGGCACAATTTGAAGGGGTCTCAAATATTGGATGACATCCAGTCCAAGAATACCTTCAATTTTAATTCTGTTGGTGCCCCTCGCGAAATCTCCGGCTAGAGTATATCCCATTCCCCTGAAATTATCCAACAGGTCATCCAGGTGTTCCAAATGTGACGAAAGATCCAAGTTCTCGTGAATTAGAATGGGTAGTATCAGTAGTTGTTCTATTCCCAGACTGGTCTTCAGAGCGACCTCTCGATAGCACTTCCTATGTTGTCCCTGGAATGTGGTGAGCGAAAGCTCATACTCGCGACCCTCAGAATCAGGGATGTACAGAGGCTGTAGAGCTTTTTTCGAAACAAAAGTACGCCCACTTCCGGTGTCCAGCAGGCAGTTAACTTGTACAGTCTTGTTTCCCCAAGAGAAGGAAACGCGCATGACAGGAGGAATACTTCCTATGGTTTCAGTCGAGGTAAGGAAGGAGGTATCTTTACGAGGGGTAGAACCTCCTGGTTTCCGTGAGGGGGGACCTTGAGAGCTGTAGAACCTCGGGAAGGTAGGACGGGTGGATCTGCCCTCCTTGACACACAGTCGTTTGATTGCTTCTCCAGTGTCACGAAGTAAAGAGGACAAAGTAGGGATTCTACGTCCGGTTAGCAGGATAACTTCACTCTTTATTTCCTTGGGGAACTTGATGAACAGAATCTGGGCCATTAAGCGAGCACCTGCTGAATGATCATCGGTAAAGTCACAACCAAAGGAATCTGCCAGTTCAGTGAGGAGGGCAGCGGTTTTTGCTAGGAATTCCCCTAAATCCATAGAAGGGTCATCACGTCGAACCTTATAATCCAGGATATCTTGAAATATTTGCTGTATGATTTTCTCTTCATCCAAATACTCCGACTTAAGGATGTCTACCGCTGTTTTGTAGTTCAAGTTGCATACACTCAGGTGTTTGATGAGCAGAAGAGGTCGGCCAGTTACCGAACACTTAAGAAAGTTAAGTCTTTCGGCATCGTTCGCCATTCCTGCGACGCAATTCTCAAATCGAGAGAGAAAGCTACGAAAGCTCATAATGTCCTCTCCCATCTCTCGACCACTAAAGGTAGGCGCGTTTACATGTACCTGAGGAGGGTTCACTACAAAGGAAGAACGAGTCCTGCGAGGAAAGGAGTCAGATGGTGGAGAGTGTGGAGGTAGGCCAAATGCGTTATCAGAATTGGAGGGGGGATGAGTTATACGGAGTTGGTGGAGAGAATCCAAAAACCCTGCGTATTCAGAAGACCAACTCTCCATCTCGTCACGAGAGGAGGGGTCGTGAAGTCTTATGTGGCTAATGTGAGAGTCAATCTCCACCAGATAGTTAATAATCTGTTCCTCGAACACGGAAAATGTAAGTGAAGAAGTCCTTCCAGCATGCAAACTTGCAAGTTTCGTCTGAACCATATCCTTAATGACCGAAATTTTGTTGCGTACTGTATCAATAGTTTCCGCCATTTCGCCTAAGGGGGTGATAAGTAGCTGTAACGGTAATTCTAAAAAAAAAAGCTATGAATGGGCAGTAATCAGACAACCAAAAAAGGTCCAGCCAACTTCACACTGTTGCAGAATTGTTTCGCAATGTGTCGAAAAAATCTTTCGACTGGTTGAAGTGTAAGAATAGTAGAAGTGCTGTTGTCTTGCGAAACACTGCCGATTCGCGACTTCCCACCGAAATCGGGGAGTCAGTTAACAAATAACTAAAGATGGGGAAGGGGGTAGCTGTAAGCTTGGTAACAAATCAAACGATTAACTGATAACTGGTTAACACAGAAGCAAGTCCAAAATGTTAATGACCTCTCCGGTATTAGAGGAAGACTTTATAACCACTGAATGCCTTCCTTATTAGTATAAATAGATGGAAGGCATCGGGTTTTACCTTCCGGTCCTCTGATTTTCTTCACGTGAGTATCGTCACCTCTTTTTTTCACACTATGTATGTATACGTTTCGTCCTTTATAATCGGGACTCATCAACATAAGATATAACTATTCACTACTGGTCATGCGATTCGAAACCCCGGATTCCGAGTATTTTAAAACCCAAATACCCACATCTAGAATCACTGGGCCACCGCTGAATAGCGAATAAACAGTGATAATTTTAACACTTTTTTCCCGGCGGCGTGACGTCATAAGAGCGTTCAACTTAATGAAAGGAACGATGCATTTATAGCTAGAAACGTCTTTCTGTGTTAATACTACACTTATATATATATATATATATATATAT
The DNA here is from genome assembly GCA_963556195.1 of Sepiola atlantica. Lineage (NCBI taxonomy): Eukaryota > Metazoa > Mollusca > Cephalopoda > Sepiida > Sepiolidae > Sepiola > Sepiola atlantica. The sequence continues at coordinate 89,344,171 of OY744530.1, forward strand.
ATTTCATTTAAGCAAACATTGTTAAAAATAACAGAATCTTCTGCTTAATTTATACCTTTTTTATTCTTTCATTTTTTTGTGTCCAAGATTTAGGAATTCTTTTTAGTGTTAATTAATAAGTACGTAGATAGTAATTTGTACGCACCGAAATCGGATCCAGTACTAAAATAATACACTCCAAAACCAAATTCAAAAATACTCAATACTATGTTCATTAAACCCAATTAATAACTTTATGTATGAAACCAGTAACAACATATTAAAGCTCTTAACGTAATACAATTTTATCTTGTGACGCTAATTCTGGCGTCGCGGAATTTAAATTGCTAACGTATTTCCTAGACAAATGTGAGAACGTTCTTTTATCGTCGAACAGCTTTTTTGTTCATTTGTCTTTTACACCTGATTATTATTCATGGAAGAACATACATTAATTGTTTTTATTTTAACACAAAAAGATCATTAGAATTTTTTTTTAATTTAAAAAGTATAATTAAAAAGAAGAATGTTGTTATTTTTAATAATGTTTCCTTATATATATATATATATTTATTAATTATTCATTACCTATAGACATCGTTACTTCATGCTTATGCAATCTTCAGTGCAGGAAGTTAATTCCCGACAGTCGACGGGCGCGAACTCCGACCACAAGTAACCATAGATTCGCAGTCAAGAGACTTACCCGTTGGCCACCACAAGTTAGCTTGAAAGTTAGGGGACATTTAACTTTGTAAATGCCGAGTAGCGGGTATTTACAACAAGCAGCAGAGAGTGATCAACAACAACAACCCGTGTATGATCTCGATGAAGCTAGTAGTACTGCTTGTTATTAGACTCTCTCAGAGTGGCCGGCCCTAGTAAAGGGGGCTATATAATAATATTTTCACGAATAAAAATTTATATATATATATATATATATATATATACAATATCATATCATATAATTAGATGATACGACTTTTTAGGTGGAAATCGCGTTAACTATTATTTCCGGCACATATGAATAATCAGCAAAAAATGGTGTGTTATTATAAATATACAAATATATTATACTTTTATTAACGTAATTGAGCACACTGTATAATTACATCATACACATAATATATATATATATATATTATACTAAGCCCCTTTAAGAAATTAAAGTTTATATTAAAAATAGACTGTCAAAAAGCTCTAATGCAAAGTTCCGAATACGTTCGTCGAACACTCTCGACTAGTTTTCTATCTGTGCCCGCTTCTAGGTACATATATATCTTAATTTCCCTTAATTACGTGACAGTTTCCGTTGGCCGAGTGAATATGGCGACTGCTTGCAGATTCTAGGCTGACTCTGTGTTAACCGGGTTCGCGCTTCCCGACCGTCTGAAATTGTTACTTTCCTGCACTGATGAGAGCAATAAGCGTCCGTAGGTATTAATAATGTAATATATATATATATATATATATATATATATATATATATATATATATATATATATATGTATATATATATATATACTAGAAGAATACCCATCCCAGGATGGGTAAAATTAATTCCAGAAAAGTTTTGCTGATTTTTCATCCCCTTACAAAGCTTACAAATAAGATATAATAATACTAAATCTATCATATGATTTTGATTCCAGAAATGTCTTAAATCTAAGGCTTAACCCAATGGGGTCTTTCCAAGAATTTGACAGGTAGGGAAACTTGCTTACTTGATGTATAATATCTATAAATCAAATTCAATACAAATCTGATATATTTGTTCCAATATTATTCCCTATAAGACTTCTTTTGAATATTCCAAAGCAAATTAATTTTGAAGAATATTTACTAATTAATGTATGATATTTTATAATTAAATTTCTTCATCTAAAATTGCACAGTTATAAAAATAATTTATTTACTCAATTTTAATTTTCTATCTAATCTATTTAGCTGGGGTTTAATAGGTAAATGTACACTCAAACCAGATAATTAGTAAATTTAACAATTATTTACTAAACTTATTGTTACACCGGCCGTTCTTACACAGGAGAAACTGCACCGGTTGTCACTATAAAAAGTGCGAGTCACCAGAGATAGAGATAAGACAAAGCACAGTCTTGTAACTGTCTAGCCAAATGCTAGTCACTTTCTTACTTTGTTAATACACTTGTTAAATCAACCCTCGACTTGACTTCCTTTATTTATTATTTACTGTTGGACAACTTCACAACACTTATTTATCTTATACTTATTATCATAACAAATAATTGTTTTCAAAACTCATATTACAAGTATCTAGAATATTATAAAATCATACATCAACATTATTATAAACAAATTCTATGAAAATAAGATATAGTAACAACATACATCAAAGAGCCTATCAACACAAACATACCACCATTACAGAATCAGTGAAGCCATCGTTATATCAAATGATTCACAGAAACATTTTTAACCCATTGGTCATTATAATAAATTAGTATTGTTTTACGGAACTTATAGATGACATCCATTTCTTCGCTGGTAATGTCCGTAGGTTATTTCGCGAAATCCAAGGCCTAGTGAAAAACAACTAATTTGCAATCAAAGGGTAGTAATCTATTATATCGAATTGAATGAAGGCACAATGGTTCTTTTCTTCGATTTAATTACACGAATTAATTGTACTGGTGGTGTTAATCAATTGGTTTGGATGTAGCTTTGCTTGATTATCTTATTGATATTTTCCAAGGTTTATTTTGCTGATTTTCCCATCTTCCGGTTTAGTGAGGTTGATTAATCTAGTAAGATTATTTAAGAAGTGCTGTTTGTTGTCTTTCAAGTAAATTTCGTGTACAACAGAATGGTAGGATTAATTTTAGAGGAAGCATTATTAAAATCAATGAAACAGACGAGTGGGGGGGAAAAAAAAAAAAAAAGGAAAATTGTTAAAATTACCTTAAGACCTTGTCATCTGACCCTCTGAGAGGAAACGTCAGAATGGTAAATTAAAAACTAAAAGTCGAATGAGAAATGAAGGGAAAAAAAAAAAAAAAAAAAAAACTTATTTCAGTTGGAGGAAACGATTGAGAAGGGAAAAAAAAAAAAAAGTAAATCTCTCAACGTTATGGTGGCTTTGAATCATTAAAGATCTCCAACTGATGTTTCAAAATCTTTTGTCTACACAGGCTAGGTCGATAGTTGTTAATGACTAACGCCTCAAGAATATTGAGATGGTAGTTCGACCTGGCACTGTGTAAAACAGAAAACCACCCATCGGAATACCTGTCAGAACAACTATTTGTACTAACGAGGTGATTACCGATGGCTGATTCCTGTGCCTGGAAGTTCCCGGATGATCTCGAAACCTTGTGTAGGCGAATATCACGTGGTATGTGTTGGGATATTCTAAATTCTAATCTATATATATATATATATATATATATATATATATATAGGGTAGTATATTATTATTATTATTATTATTATTATTATTATTATTATTATTATTTTATTATTATTATTTATTTATGCATATATAAGTGAAATTTTAAGCTGAATTATTTCGACACTTGATTATTGGGGAAATGGTAGTTTGATCAGTACCATTGGAGAGCCATGAATATTATAACTGTCCTGTTTTTAAATCTCCGAAACAGTTACATGGTAAACAGCTGATGATCCCCGTGTTAATATTAGATGCTTACGTTAAGGTATCCTGTTTTTGTTTCACTGTTAGATACTTAATCCCCCTTTTTATTTTATTTACTTACTATTATATATTTTTTATTTATTCATGAATTTTCCAACGAATGTTAAGTCTGCAATATTTTGGATTTAGTTAATTTCTCTGGGAATTTAAACTGCATTTTCCTTTTTTTGTCTTTTTGTTTAAAATAACTCAAAGCTTCTTTGGACTATATATATATATATATATATATATATATATATATATATATATATATATATATATATATATATATATATATATATATATATATAAATATGTATATGGAAAGGAGTTATTGTCCGCTAACACACCCATCATGGTGATGTTTCGACGACCGTAATGCAAACGGAGACTTCAAGAGATAAGCAGTCGAAGAAGAAAAAAGTAGATCTTGGTCGGAAGCATCCAAAATTATGTTCCTCTACGACGAGCTTGTTATTTTTTCCTTGAATTTCTGTAAGACGTGGTGCTAAAGGCGCTGATGAAGAGACGTTTTGGAGTAGCTTTGTCAATTTCAAAAAATAAAATAAAGTATTTCAAGAATGTTTCGGAAACGACCGTACACCATACTAGACTTGATGTTCCAATTCTTGGAACATTTCTAATGTTCTAATTCATTAAATCCTCTTATATTTATATATATATATATATATATATATATATATATATATATATATATATATATATATATATATATATATATATATATATATATATATATATATAAAGGTTAAGAGAATAAAATATTTACAGTAAAGTATTAAGTCAATTAACTGTAAAGATATGTTCTGTAAGTACAAGTGCATTTTTATGGCCATTTAACATCATTTTAGCTACTAGGTAACAATAGGTTGTGTTCTTTCAAAGTCTGAATGACAACAAGTCTATCAGATATCCAGCACATTCTACTTTTGATACCCATTTCAAATCACTTTGCCTTCTCGTAACATACATTTACCAATGATCATTTGCTGATAGCGGCTGATGGTTTGCTTTGAAACCTGAATGGCAATAAATCATCTCCGGCGTCATCTGATTATGTGAGATGGTTCCCGCACTCGATAATTATTTTGATATTGCAGATGTCTTTAAAAGTGCTGTGCTTTGTATAATGCCAGTCGACGACCCTTCGATTCTAATTTCTTCTCATCTGTTTAACAGCTTTTACGAAACTGTCCATGGTGATTTTAATATTATTTGTATTACTTGAGTCTTCTTCATGTTACATACCATCTTCAGTTGTCTGACACGTTCCCTGTATGCGCTGAAGTTTTTCCGCATCCTTGATCTTCACCGGATGATATTTTAGGACGACTAAATCTACGAGCTGGCATACTTTTCTTTCTTGTTGACTGTTCGCACCCGCTCTTCTTGCTTGACTTATTTTCCCCGTTTGTAGTTTCATGTATCACGAAATTTTATTCATTCATTTTCCAATACTGGCTCAGTTTTGTTTTGTCTGAAGGTTAAAGTGCTTAGTCTAGAGGTTCAATGTTCATTCATTTGCATAGTTTCCGGTGGGCTACTTTTCCAACCTTCTTATTTTTGTTTTTGAATGTTTTATTTTGTGTCTATTTCTAAATATTATTATTATTTTCCTCACTAGGAGTCTTCACACAAGTCATTATCAGTGATTGGTTACTGCAAATAACCAGCATTAACATTTCTAGCATTCTCCGTTTGCCATTGATTTGTCGTTGGAAAATACTATTGGTTTTCTCTGGAATTTGAATGGTAATATGCTTCTCTTATAGTTCCCGTACTCTTTGTGCCCTTTCAGTTAGGTCTTCCTCCTACAATTTTTATCCTCCAGAACTTTCATTATAATGTTGTGTGATAACAACTAACTTTGTGTCACCACATATGTGCATGTGTTCTTTAGGGGAGGTAGATTAGTTTATGATATTTCTGGAAGTTTTATTCCTCTCAGCCTCTTGTCGTGTTTTTTTCTATATTTTCATTTAAACTTACCCGTTACTGGTTAGTGTTCGTTGGGTATTTTCTTTTGATTTCCGCATTCTAGTATTTTACTTAATATTTCGAAATTTTCATCATTAAATTCTAATTTATCCTAGTTTATTTTTCAGATTTTGTTGCTCAGTTGCATCTCATGCGTATGTACCTGCGTTGCATCTCATGAGTATGTGGCTGAGATGTATCTCATGAGTATGTACCTGCGTTGCCTCGAATAAGTATGTTGCTGAGATGCATCTCATGCGTATGTTGCTGAGTTGCATATCAGGAGTATGTTGCTGAGATGCATCTCATGCGTATGTACTTGCGTTGCATCTCATGAGTAGGTTGTGAGTTGCATCTCATGCGTATGTTAGCGAGTTGAATCCTATGAGTATGTTGCTAAGTTGCATCTCATGAGTATGTTGCTGAGTTGCATCTCATGCGTATGTTCGTGAGTTGCATCTCATGCGTATGTTACTGAGTTGAATCTCATGAGTATGTTGCTGAGTTCCATCTCATGCGTATGTTGCTGAGTTGCATCTCCTGGCTATGTTGGTGAGTTGCATCCTATGAATATGTTGCTGAGTTGCATCTCATAAGTATGTTGCTGAGATGCATCTCATGCGTATGTACTTGCGTTGCATCTCATGAGTAGGTTGCTGAGTTGTAACTCATTAGTATGTTGCTGAGTTGTATCTCATGAGTATGTTGCTTAGTTGCTTCTCATGCGTATGTTCCTGAGTTGCATCTCATGCGTATGTAGCTGAGTTGCATCTTATGCGTATGCCCCTGCGTTGCATCTCATGAGTATGTTGCCGAGTTGCATCTCATGAGTATGTTGCCGAGTTGCATCTCATTAGTATGTTGCTGAGTTGCATCTCATGAGTATGTTGCTGAGTTGCATCTCATGAGTATGTTGCTAAGTTGCATCTCATGAGTATGTTGCTCAGTGGCATCTCATGAATATGTTGCTGAGTTGCATCTCATGAGTATGTTGCTGAGTTGCATCTCATGAGTATGTTGCTGAGTTGCATTTCCTGCGTATGTTGCTGGGTTTGCATCTAATAAGTATGTTTCTGAGCTGCATTTAATGAGCATGTTGCTGAGTTACATCTCATGCGTATGTTGCTGGGTTGCATCTTATGAGTATGTTGCTGAGTTGCACTCATGAGTATTTTGCTGAGTTGCATCGAATGCGTATGTTTCTGAGTTGCATCTCATGAGTATGTTGCTGAGTCGCATCTCATGAATATGTTGCTGAGTTGCATCGCATGCGTATGTTCGTGTGTTGCATCTCATGAGTATGTTCCTGGTTTCATCTCATGCGTATGTTGCTGCGTTGCATTTCATGAGTATGTTGCTGAGCTGCATCTCATGAGTATGTAGCTGAGATGCATATCATGAGTATGTTGTAGATTTGCATCTCATGAGTGTGTTGATTAGCTACATCTCATAAGTATATTGCTGAGTTTCATCTCATGAGTATGATTCTTAGTTGAATCTCATGAGTATGTTGCTGAGTTTCATTTATTGAGTATGTAACTGAGTTGTATCGCATGAGTATGTTGCTGAGTTGTATCTCATAAGTATGTTGCTGAGTTGCATCTCATGAGTATGTTGTTCAGTTATATCTCATGACTATGTTGCTTAGTTGTGTATCATGAAGATGTTGCTGAGTTTCATCTCATGCGTATGTTGCTGAGTTGCATCTCCTGGCTATGTTGGTGAGTTGCATCCTATGAGTATGTTGCTGATTTGCATCTTATAAGTATGTTGCTGAGATGCATCTCATGCGTATGTACTTGCGTTGCATCTCATGAGTAGGTTGCTGAGTTGTAACTCATTAGTATGTTACTGAGTTGTATCTCATGAGTATGTTGCTTAGTTGCCTCTCATGCGTATGTTCCTGAGTTGCATCTTATGCGTATGTAGCTGAGTTGCATCTTATGCGTATGCCCCTGCGTTGCATCTCATGAGTATGTTGCCGAGTTGCATCTCATGAGTATGTTGCTGAGTTGCATCTCGTCGGTATGTCCCTGAGTTGCATCTCGTGAGTATGTTGCTGAGTTGCATCTCATGAGTATGTTGCTGAGTTGCATCTCATGAGTATGTTGCTGAGTTGCATCTCATGAGTATGTTGCTAAGTTGCATCTCATGAGTATGTTGCTGAGTGGCATCTCATGAATATGTTGCTGAGTTGCATCTCATGAGTATGTTGCTGAGTTGCATCTCATGAGTATGTTGCTGAGTTGCATTTCCTGCGTATGTTGCTGGGTTTGCATCTAATAAGTATGTTTCTGAGCTGCATTTAATGAGTATGTTGCTGAGTTGCATCTCATGAGTATGTTGCTGAGTTGCATCTCATGCGTATGTTGCTGGGTTGCATCTTATGACTATGTTGCTGAGTTGCACTCATGAGTATTTTGCTGAGTTGCATCTAATGCGTATGTTTCTGAGTTGCATCTCATGAGTATGTTGCTGAGTGGCATCTCATGAGTATGTTGATTAGCTGCATCTCATAAGTATATTGCTGAGTTTCATCCCATGAGTATGTTGCTTAGCTGCATCACATACGTATATTGCTGAGTTGCATCGCATGAGTATGATTCTTAGTTGAATCTCATGAGTATGTTTCTGAGTTTCATTTATTGAGTATGTAACTGAGTTGCATCGCATGAGTATGTTGCTTAGTTGTATCTCATAAGTATGTTGCTGAGTTGCATCTCATGAGTATGTTGCTGAGTTGCATTTCATGAGTATATAACTGAGTGGTATCTCATAAGTATGTTACTGAGTTGCATCTGATGAGTATGTAGCTGAGTTGCATCTCGTGAGTATGTTGCTGAGTTGCATCTCAGTAGTATGTTGCTCAGTTGCATCTCATACGTATGTGGCTGAGTTTCATCACCTGAGTATATTGCTGAGTTACATTTAATAGGTATGTTGCTGAGTTGCATTTCATGAGTATGTTGCTGAGCTGCATCTCATGCGTATGTTGCTCAGTTGCTGCTCATTAGTATGTTGCTGAGTTGCATCTCATGAGTATGTTGCTATGTTGAATTTCATGCGTATGTTGCTGAGTTGCGTCTATTGCGTATGTTGCTGGGTTGCATCTCCTGAGTATGTGGCTGAGTTTCATCTCATGAGTATGTAAAATTAGTAGCGTCTAAAAGTATGTTGCTGAGTTGCATCGCATGAGTATGTTGCTTAGTTGTATCTCATGAGTATGTTGCTGAGTTGCATTTTATGACTATGTAACTGAGTGGCATCTATAAGTATGTTGTTGAGTTGCACCTGATGAGTATTTAGCGTAGTTGCATTCATAAATAGGTAGCTCAGTTGCATCTCATGAGTATGTAGCTTAGTTGCATCACATGAGTATGTTGGTTAGTTGTATATCATAAGTATATTGCTGAGTTTCATGTCATGAGTATGTTACTTAGCTGCACCTCATAAGTATATTTCTGAGTTGCATCTCATGAGTATGTTGCTTAGTTTTATCTCATGAATATGTTGCTGAGTTGCATCTCATGTGTATGTTGCTGAGTTATATTTAATGAGTATGTAACTGAGTGGCATCTCATTAGTATGTTACTGAGTTGCATCTAATGAGTACGTAGCTGAGTTGCATCTCATGAGTATGTTGCTCAGTTGCATCTCATGAGTATGTTGCTGAGTTACATCTCCTGAGTATGTTGCTGAGTTGTATTTCATAGGTATGTTGCTGAGATGCATTACATGAGTATGTTACGTAGCTTCATCTCATGCGTATGTGGCTCAGTTGCTTCTCATGAGTATGTTGCTGTGTTGCATTTAATGCGTATGTTGCTGAGTGGCGTCTAAGGCGTATTTTGCTGGGTTGCATCTCATAAGTATGTTGCTTAGCTGCATCTCATGAGTATGTTTCTGAGTAGCATTTTATGACTATGTAACTGAGTGTGTTATCTCATACCTATTTTGTTGAGTTGCATTTCATGCGTATGTTGCTAAGTGGCGTCTAATGCGTATGTTGCTGGGTTGCATCTCATAAGTATGTTGCTTAGCTGCATCTCATGAGTATTTGGCTTAGTTGCATCGCATGAGTATGTTACTTTGTTGTATCTCATGAGTATGTTGCTGAGTTGCATTTAATGACTATGTAACTGAGTGGCATCTCATAAGTCTGTTGTTGAGTTGCATCTGATGAGTATGTAGCTGAGTTGCATCTCATGAATATGTTGCTCAGTTGCATCTGCTGAGTATGTAGCTGTGTTGCATCACATGAGTATGTTGCTTAGTTGTATCTCAAGTATATTGCTGAGTTTCATCTCATGAGTATGTTGCTTAGCTACATCTCATAAGTATATTGTTAAGTTTCATCTCATGAGTTTGTTGTTTAGCTGCATCTTATAAGTATATTGCTGAGTCTCATCTCATGAGTATGTTGCTTAGTTGTATCACATGAGTATGTTGCTGAGTTGAATCTCATGAGTATGTTGCTGAGTTGCATCTCCTGAGTATGTTGCTAAGTTGCCACTCATGAGTATGTTGCTGAGTTGCATTTCATGAGTATGTAGCTGAGCTAAATCTCATTAGTATGTTGCTGAGTTGCATCACCTGAGTATGTTGCTGAGTTGCATCTCATGCGTGTGTTCCTGGGTTTCATCTCATGCGTATGTTGCTACGTGTCATCTGATGAGTATGTTGCTGAGCTGCATCTCATGAGTATGTGGCCCAGTTGCATTTTATGAGTATGTTGCTGGGCTGCATCTCATGAGTATGTTGCTGAGTTGCATCTCCTGAGTATGTTGCTGAGTTGCATTTCATGAGTATGCTGCTGAGTTGCATTTAATGCGTATATTGCTGAGTTTCATCTCATAAGTATGTTGTTGAGTGGCATCTCATGAGTATGTTTCTTAGTTGTATCTCATGAGTATGTTGCTGGGTTGCATATCATTGGTATGTAACTGAGTTGCATCGCATGAGTATGTTGCTTAGTTGTATCTCATGAGTATGTTTCTGAGTTGCATCTCAAGCGTATGCTGTTGAGTTGCATCTCATGATTATTTTGCTGAGTTGCCTCTTATAACTATGTTGCTTACTTGCATCTCATGCGTATGTTGCTGGGTTGCATCTCATAAATATGTTTCTGAGCTGCATCTCATGAGTATGTTGCTGAGTAGCATCTCATGAGTATGTTGCTGGGTTGCCTCTTATATGTATGTTGCTGCATCTCATAAGTATGTGTCTGGGCTGCATGTCATGAGTATGTTGCTGAGTTGCATCTCATGCGTATGTTGCTGAGTTGCATCTCATCGGTTTGTTGCTGGGTGTCTATCTCATAAGTATGTTGCTTAATTGCATCGCATGAGTATGTTGCTTAGTTGTATCTCATAAGTATATTGCTGAGTTTCATTTCATGAGTATGTAACTGAGTGGCATCTCATAAGTATGTTGCTAAGTTGCATCTGATGAGTATGTAGCTGAGTGGTATCTAGAAAGTATGTTGCTCAGTTGCATCTGATTCGTATGTTGCTGTGTTGCATCACATGCGTATGTTGCTGAGTTCATGTTATGTGTATGTTGCTGGGTTCCATTTCCTTAGTATGTTGCAGAGTTGCCTCTCATGAGTATGCTGCTGAGTTGCATTTGATGTGTAGATTTCTGGGTTGCATCTCATGATCATGTTGCTTAGTTTCATCTGATGATCATGTTGCTGAGCTGCATATCTGAGTATGTTGCTGTGTAACATCTTATAAGTATATTGCTAAGTTGCATCTAATGCATATGTTGCTGAGTTGCATCTAATGTGTATGTTCCTTAGTTGCATCTCATGAGTATTTTGCTCAGTGGCATCTAATAATTATGTTTCTGAGTTACATCTGATGATTATGTGGATCAGTTCATTTCATTAGTATGTTGCTTAGTTGCATCTCATAAATATGTTGCTGCGTTTCATCTCATGAGTATGTTGCCTAGTTACATCCCATCAGTATTTTGCTGAGTTGCATCTCATGCGTATTTTGCTGAGTTGCATCTCATGAGTATGTTGCTGAGTTGCATCTCATGAGTATGTTGCTGAGATGCATCTAATGATTATGTTGCTAAGTTGCATCTCATTAGTGTGTTGCTCAGTTGCACCTCATGAGCATATTGCTGAGTTGCATCTCATGAGTATGCTGCTGAGTTGCATTTGATGTGTATGTTGCTGAGGTTCATCTCATGATTATGTTGCTTAGTTTGATCTTAGGATTATGTTGCTGAGTTGCATCTCATGAGTGTTTTGCTGAGTTGCATCCTATTAGTATGTTTCTGAGCTGCATCTCTGAGCATCTTGCTGTGTTTCATCTCATAAGTATATTGCTGAGTTGCATCTCATGCATATGTTGCTGAGTTGCATCTCATGTGTATGTTCCTTAGTTTCATCTCATGTGTATGTTCCTTAGTTGTATCTCATAAGTATGTTGCTGAGTTGCATCTCATGAGTATGTTGCTCAGTAGCATCTCATAATTATGTTGCTGAGTTACATCTCATGAGTATGTTGCTGAGAGGCATCTAATGAGTATGTTGCTGAGTTGCATCTCATAAGTGTTTTGCTGAGTTGCATCTCATGTGTATGTTGCTGAGTTGCATTTCATAGGTATGTTGCTGAGTTGCATCTCATGTGTATGTTGCTTAGTTGCATCTCATGAATATATTGCTATGATTATTTTGCTGAGTTGCATCTTATGAGTATGTTGCTGAGTTGCATCTCATGAGTATGTTGCTGAGTTGCATCTCATGCGTATGTTTCTGAGTGACATCTCATGAGTATGTTTCTGAGTTTCAACTCATGAGTATGTTGCTGAGTTGCATCATGGTTATGATAATGAATTTTTGTGACATGCATTTTCTAGTGAGACTATCTACCTCTAGTTTATAGTAGTTAATTGTTCTCCTGCACTCTTTATGTTTCTATAGCTTTCTCTATATATCTTGGTCAGATATTTCGTACATTTTTAAGTATTATTTCATCCATGATTTTACTAGACTAGTTGTATACTTTCTTGTAGTAGATCTATGCCATTAATATGTTGCTAGTTTTTCTTTACTTCCGGCTATTTAGATCTATGTATAACAGATCATGTGTCCTTATTGTCGCTTTCTCGGCATTCTTTCTGTTTCCCAAGGAATAGTCAACCACTATTAAGGGAGCGGAATATCTGTTCTGTCGTTAACATTTTTCATATATTTGGTAGATAAATTATTTACCTGTAGTTCCTTTAGCTCGCTTATTTCTCGTTGTTTTCTGCATTAATACAGTTTTCCTTTATTCACCCACTTTGGTATATCTGTTTTCTTATATAGATATTCTTAGATTTTGCGAGACTCTTTCGTGCAAAGTCAGGAGTTTGTTTTTTTAACAAATATACATGTGTTTAAGACATGGACATATGGCACAACGGATAAAGGTTGTAAGTTCTAGGTGACACTCTTCTTTGAAGCTTCAATCTACATACGATACTAAAATAAAATACTCATTGAAGATTTCGACTCGGTTATGGCTGAGAGAACGGGAACGATCTACCTCCGTTGGTTAAATAAAGGTTTCAGTTCGAAATTCCGTACGGATTCCAAAGTTTGTCTTGTTGATTTTTTAATATAGTTCACTCCAAACAAGGTAGGTCGCCACTTTAGACATAAGGGGCTACCGAGAATTACGGTGTAAGATTTGAGGGTCATCCTAAGTTGGGAGGTGTGCAGCAAGATGTCTGTTTACATTAATTTTAAATTTATGCATGTCGGTACAGTCGGAGAGATAGGGAGCAGGGAGGGAGTTTCAGAGTCCTGCAGCACGAGGAAAAAAGCTACTGGAGTAGAAGAATCTCCGGCATCTGGGGACCTTCAGAGTAAATAGATGGGATGTAGCTGAGTGTCGGGTTAGTCTAGTGTGTTCACGTCGAGAGGGCACTAGAGCAGCAAGTTCATCGGAGCACAATCCATTCAAGGATGCAACATTGCGGCGATGGGACATGGGCGTCAGCTTGATGGATATTGAGGGACTTATTAAGTTGACGAATCTTTTTTGGATCTTGGCTAAGAGGGAGAGACAAGTGGATGATACCCCAGCCTAGATGTGGTAACAATACTCCATGCATGGGCGGATGGTGGCTTTCTAGAGATATAGGATAATGTCAGGTGTGACGAGTTAACTAGCACGGTGGAGAGAGCCCACTTATTTTGCAACAGCTTTGGCAATGTCCTCAATGTGTATGTTCCAATTCATGTTACCTATGAATGTTAGGCCGAGCGGTTTGAACGTTGAAGTCTCAGGCAGGGAGTTATTCGCCCTGACAATCGGTGGTTTAGGAGGTTTCTTGTAGTTATTGAAGTTATGGAGCTTTGTCTTTGCTGCATTAAAAGTTATCATCCATTTATGACTCAGTCCACTACAGGATTTGGCGATTGTCTCGGATATGTGCGCATCCGTTTTGCCCATGTGACGAGAGTAGAGCGTGGTGTCGTCAGCAAATATAATTATCTCAGACTCAATTTAATCAAAGAGTTCGTTTATAAAAATCAAGAACAGTTAAGGTCAAAGGATAGATCCTTGGGGTACACCAACATTTATGTCATGTGACATAAATATAAAGAAAAAATGGATGAAAACGATTCTATTGAGCTAAACAATACAGGCTGATTTATTTAACAATTTTACAACAAAAGGAATTATTATTATTGTCTGTCGCAAAATTGAATTTTGCTACACCCGTCATTTTGATTTTCCTTGAGTATCCTGATCATGTGATCTGTCAAGAACAGATAATTCCTGTCTCAATCTCTGTCACCAAGAGCAGATGAATCATGCTTCAATATGTCTCAAAAATGTCCCTCGGTAAGGTAAGAACGAGATAATGTTAGGGTACAAAAGAAGTATCTCTCTTTTAACATAGACACATTTATCGGTGTATTAATTAAAAATCTAACGTTTATTCTATGCTAACTCGACCTGTCAAAAACAAGAATAAGCAAACGCTTTAACACCCTTCTAAACGTTATATTTCCATGACTGTGTATTACCAGCGGAGAAAATATATCAGTAAAGAGGGGATTGCCTAATCTTAGTCCTTAAAGAGAGGAGTGAATGGCGAATGGCCCACGCAGAAATACTAAGAACTAATGACCATACATATTCTGACACTACAACTTAGAGTATTTGGATAAGTATATTTCATTTTGATCAAAGGGAATGCGATAATATATTGCGTATTCTATTCATGCTTCAAATTCATTACTTTATTTTATCTCTCGATTTATAACATGCAAATTGTAGAAATTAAAATGTAAGAATATAAGTAGTAATATGAGGATCGAGGTGTTTAGCAGGACTACCCACAGGGGCCCTCAATAATTCCCGCGAAACACATGGTGTGTATAGAGGTGGTCAATCACTATAAATCTATTGGGAACTATTTAAATAAATGTTACTTTACTTACACCATTTTTCACATAATCAAAGCTTTCTTGCGTATTCTAAAACTACCTTAAGAAGGATACTTGGGTACGTATATTTCATTTTGATCAACAGAAGCCCAACGCCTTGGTTCACGCTCAGAATCAAATAAAAAGACATATGATATTTTACTTTATTTTGTTTAAAACTTAAAACTTATTGAAATAAAACAATAAGAATAGCAATATTAATAAGGGATTAAGGGCTTGGAACAGGAGTGTACATGTGTTCTCATTGACTTCAGAGAAATGCTGGGTTTAACTGAAAGCTGTTAAAGACTCTACCTTTAACGAATTTATTTCAATTAGTGTCACTTTAATTTCACCCAATAAATGTTCAGTATATCGTGAGAGCCCACTTACCCAGAACGGAATCTTATAAAATGTAAAAAGTAAAGAAAAAGTTATTATATGAAAAGGTGATATCATAGCCTGACCGCAAAAGAAGCAACAGTTTCTAATTCAATCCCGGACAACGCCGAGTTTTCCTTCAAGTTTTATATATAATGAACCTCATATTTATATTACTTGTGTTTTATGTTCTGGTTTCGTGATGTTAATATCTCTTATAGGAGACTCATTATTAATTTTTGTTTTCAGACTTATCTTGGAATATGATTCTCATAAGATAGAGTAAATATAATGGACAATCAATACCGACGTAAGATTTATTGTAAAATCTTACTCGAGACAATGTGGTTGATTTTGACATAGAGCTTTGTTTCAATTGCATCAGTGGAAGGATAGAGCATAATTATGGTATACATCTGAAAGGAAAATGTATTAATCTATTAAAACGAACGATTTTTAACTCTCAGTTTTCACATTTTAAAACCTCTGGAATAACACACAATGTTTTAAATAACATGTCACAGGCTACATTTAAACGTACAGTTTAACACTCTGATTAAAAAGTTCTACCAAAAATAAAATAAATTTCATAAGACAATACTAGTTTATAACCGTTCCTTGAACAGTTTAGGTTCAGTACTTAGTTATGTCAATAAATGAAAAATTACAGGCACAGCTTCTAAAAAAGGGGATACTGATAAGGTTGGGTCTAAGTAGCAGAAGAAATTAATACGATCCTGTTCAATGCGTCCAAATAGAAGGACATCGTGACATTTTTGCTACACAATTTCTCACGTTTCTCTAGTTATAATAACATTTACATTTAATCTTGTTACATTAGCGACAGACAGACGGACTCAAGTCTGTCGTGTAATGATATATTATTTAACACTACTCTTTAAACATAGTGCATTAATTGTTGCGGGATTTTTAAATATTACTTTTCATGAATTGCATAAGTACTTTACCAAACGTGAATTTTCTACAAAATATACTCACGGTGAAAACTTTGCTCTGTCGACATTTTAACAGAATTTGAACTTCCGATATTTGTTAAATTTGATGTATGAAACTGATGCATTGTGATAACAGTAATAAATATGCATAATTTCAGCCTAGTCAAGTAAATATTTTTTTAGTTATCAATGTGTTCATGGTATAACTTCGGGAATACTTCACAATACATGGAGAAGTAAGGTCCAACCCAGACTTTGAGCCATCCTTATGTTGTCATGGGAGGATATACAATCTCACGACTAACTTATATTCTTCTTTTGATCATGTTGCAATGACCATTGCTTCCACGTCTATGACAGGAATTTACTCTACTTCCTCATATTCCGTTAGAAATCCGTTTCATTGATACAAAATAGTTGTTTATTGAAGGGTAAATAAGTAAAACCTGTTGTCAATGGTATTTAGAAAGCTTAATTTCGTCGAGCATTCAACCATATATAAGAAATTGTGTGAAAGTAATATACCGGTAGACTTGTTAGCTAGCAATTATCATTTGCCAAAGCCAAATACGGTGCTTTTCCTTCAAATTAAAAAAGTACAATAAATTTTAAAATCAAGTTCAAATTAAAAAAGAGCAGCTTCAAAGTTTAAAAATATCGCTAAAAATCAAACAAGGTAAACAATTAATTAAAAGGTATCAATTAAATCGGTTAAAAAAGAAGTTGACCAAACTGAATTTAGAATTTAAATAATATTAAGCTTTCATAAGCTCAAACTAAAACAGTTCAATTCAAAATTTCAAGTCTCAAATTAAAATTAAAGAATTTGAGCTTCAAATTAAAAAGGTCAAGCCTAAGTTATAAAATATCATCTAATTTTAAAAGTTCATTAACAAATTAATAAAAATAAACTTTGATTTAAAAAATGAACAAGACTGGATTTTAAAATAAAATGTTATTACACCTTTTTTTACCCGAATGAAAAAGACGACAAAACAAACATACATTACCTTTTTTATATTATAGACTATCTCTTGACAAATCCGGTATGTTATTGATCAAAATAGTTTGTTTAAGTTCATAAGTACAAGACATCCGACACGAGGAATGAGATGTATTCTTTAGTACCCATCTGTAAATGTTTTTTAAATTTTATTTTATTATTAGAAAAATAATACCAGCATTAATATTATCATAACTATAAAATTCATCGTGCAATTTTACTCGTATAAAGTATTTTGCTCTTCGTACAAACATTTCCTTTCAATTGCATCCTTGGCGAAAACAGAGAGGCTAATCCACCACACATATAATGGCCAATCAATACCGACGTAAGATTTATTGTAAAATCTTACTCGAGACAATGTGGTTGATTTTGATATAGAGCTTTGTTTCAATTGCATCAGTGGAAGGATAGAGCATAATTATGGTATACATCTGAATAACACACAATGTTTTAAATGACATGTCACAGGCTACATTTAAACGTACAGTTTAAAACTCTGATTAAAAAGTTCTATCAAAAATAAAATAAATTTCATAAGACAATACTAGTTTATAACCGTTCCTTGAGCAGTTTAGGTTCAGTACTTAGTTATGTCAATTTCAATCGTTACTTAGCTGCTACCAATTCATAACTAGTACGAATTTTTGAAATTTTGTGAAAAAGTAAGTTACTTTGTATTTGCATAAGAGTGTAAGTAACTACGATGAATACCCTTCTATTTGAATGCATTGCTACTGTTTTTTATTGACAACAAATATTTAAAATTATGTTTCAAGCAAAAATCATTCGCTAAAAAGTAATATTGAATAAGATGTATATCTATTTTTCAGCGGATTATACAATACAAGATTTATGGATTAAGAAATCCGGTTTTATGTTATTATATGATTTTGATTTCTTTGAAATTTATAACTCACGTATCCAGTATGAAAATCCTTTAGACTTAAGTTAGATTCGAAGTCGTGCATTGATATCGTAAAAACTACTGGCTTAGTAATGTTTTCTCTGGCTATTCATTTTAGCCACTTACTCACATATTTTTGTTTGCGTACGAAGTTACAAACAACAAAAACACCATGACTTTTTAATACTGCAGCGATTTTTAAATATCAGTAGCTTCCTAATTTGTCAATCTTTCAATACATGGAAACATTTAAAATTATATTTGGGATTAGATTTAAATTACATGGCGCAAAAACTATTGTAACGACAAATAATTCACGAATTACTGTAAGATGATGGCATAACTTGAATTAATGCTCAAGTTTAAAAGTCAAGTGGACAATAATTATTAAAATACTATTACATCAGCAGCATAGAATATAATACTTTGGATTTGTTCTCATAAAAAGTTTTTTTTTTGATTTGTTCACATATTATGGAAGTCTGAGTGTAAACCTCGACAAAAATAAGATACATTACATTATGTAAAATAAATACATAATAAAAGTTTTCTTCAATGCTATAAATTAAACGCTTAATATCTATCATACAAAATATCACAGCTACAAATTATAGATTCACTTACTTAAAACATATATTTTAAATATTTGTTTTTGTTTATGTAGAGAGCTACCATTCTATTATAGTCACTTGTTTGTAGAAATAAAATTAATATTTTTTAAGTTTCAGATTATATATATATATATATATATATATATATATATATATATACTAGCGGAACCCGTCGCCCGGCATAGCACGGGAGAAAGTACGACCTATTGCATGACGTCTAATAAAAAAAAGAAACGGCCTATTGTTCTTCCCCCCCCCCCACATCTACCGTGCTGGCGAATGTTTTAAATCAAAAAAAAAAGTGGAAGAGTAGAATGAGATCGAACGCTAAATCTGGCGATCATGAAACCTACCTTCTTAACGACTTCGCCAGGGTTTCGAGTTTTAACTACATGTGAAAATAGGCCAATTAAGCTAAGATTGTTTATTGGCATGCGTGTTATGTAAACATTAAGTTTCTGCCAACCAAATGTAATGTTCAACAATGACACGGTTTATTTGGGCAAGGTTTCTATAATATGCGTGTTAATGGTGTATGATTTTGACAATGTAAATGTATCAGGGTCTTCCAGTATCTTGGCGCTTATTGAATTTAATTTGATGTCGATTCGATCAAGAAATTGTAGCCGCCATGTTGAATGAATAAATGTTGCAGGAACTGTGTTCGTTAATTTCATTCGCTTAATTCCGAAATGAATATAAATGTAGAAGTCATAGGTAGAATTAGAAATAACGTAATCTGATATTCGCGAAAATTCATCGGAGTGAACGGGAGCGGTCATTAAGTCTTTGCGTATGTCTTTGTATTATGTAGTAAATTAATACCAAGCAAATAATAAATAAGAACCGGTGTTCTGTGAAAATTAAACTGTGTGTATTAGATCCCGGTGTCGATGAGTAGAGTGACAGTACAGAATTGTTAGAGAGAAAAGTTTTTGCTACCACCTATATAGAGTGTGTTTTTCGGGGAGACGTTGATGGTGGGCCAAATGTAACATTTAGTGTTAAGTAGAAAAAAGTAATAACACATTTACTAAAACACGCTCGAGTGAATAAGTGTAGTATAGTGTTGAGTTTAGTAGCCTGTGATGCATGTGGTTATTTTCCTATAGAAGGTACAGGAGAAAAATCGTTACTACTTTATGTATATATATATAGTCATCAACATACAGGCGCACAACTATTGTAACGGCAAATAATTCACGAATTAATGCAAGATGATGACATAACTTGAATTAAAGCTCAAGTCGAAAGGTCAAGTGGACAATCATTATTAAAATACTATTACATCAGCAGCATAGAATATAATACTTGGGATTTGTACTTATAGAAAGTTACTTTTTGATTTGTTCACATGTTATGGAAGTCTGAGTGTAAACCTCGACAAAAATAAGATGCATAATAAAAGTTTTCTTCACTGGTATAAATTTACGCTTAATATCTATCATACAAAATATCACAGCTACGAATCATAGATTTACTTACTCAAACATATTTTAAATATTTTTTTTTGTTGTTCATTTAGAGAGCTACCATTCTACTATAGTCACTTGTTTGTGAAATAAAATTAATAATTTTTAAGTTTCAGATTATATATATATATATATATATATATATATATATATATATATATATATATAGTCATCCACATACAGACTGTTTCGCTGTACCACAGCTCTTCAGTGCGGCTAGATCAGTTAGTGCCTCAAGTCGGAATTGAAACTGAACCGTTAAGATGACAGTCGGCGCCCCTACCCTGACTGAATGTAAGTGATATCTCAATGTAAACATTGTCAAGTGCCGGTAGCTCGAATTAGTTTACCCAATGAGCTATGCCTTGAAGCTGATGGCAGTTGGCGATTTTCTTTACAAAAAAGCTCTACTCAAAGGGAGCTTCATATAGTCATCCACATACAGACTTTTTCGCTGTATCACAGCTCTTCAGTGCTTTTGTTGCTGTCTGTCTGAAGCCGAAACTATTCTATTACTTCTATTAAATCTTTTATTCAGTTTACTATATTATTTCAGACTGATGTATTATTTTTCAATGCTTATCTCAAGAAAGTTTAGTGTCTGTTGTAATTATACTATGCTTCCACTCATTATCCCCCTCATTTTTTGGAGGGGCATAGTATCTTCTCTGTTGTCATGAGACTACCCCCCCCCCCAGAGATTACTATTGCGTTCCCAACCTTACATCGTACCGTCTTGCTTGTTGTTCGTCTTGTACGTGCTTCTGCGGGATTTTTTTAAACTTAGGGTCTGTCATCTTGAAATCAAAGTTTTTCTTATATTTTCAAAAAGACATGTGATGCCCATCCCCCTGCCCCAGAACCGAGACCCTAGACAATGATAGTTGTCACTCAATTTATAAATCAATTCATATTTTAATGTTTGTATTATATCCCATTTTAAAGCGCAAAATGATGACTACGTTCGAATCGTATAAGATATACATTGAATGTTATAGTGTTATCAAAATAGAAGAAGGAAAAATAGTGTTACAAGTTCCAGAAAAGGATAAATAAGAATCGACGGCACGGACCATCAGAAGTGTATTCGGACGGGGATCAATAACCAAACGTAGACTATAACGCTGGCTTTAGAGATTGCCTTATAGAGATGACAAACTTGAAGATCAAGAGGGTAGTCGACATTCATTCGCAGGCGATGACGATTAATCGAAACCGAAGGTAAAGACAGGCCTACGCGCAACTGTTCAAGAATTTGCTGCAAAGTTGGGTATGAGTAATTTGTATAGGGAAATGGGAAAATAAAGGAAGGCTGTTACACGAGCTTAACTCATGTCAAAGAAATAATACGTTTGAGGTGTTTAACCCCATTTTCTGGACTCATAGTTACATGCCACGAAACGTATGCTTTTTTCAAAATAATTTGCGACGACTAGCTTAGTAGGAGAATAATGGTGGATTGCAGAAACATTTCCACTAAACCCAGCTTCATCATACAGAACGATTGCAACTGTTGTATGGCATAGTAAGGAATTAATTCACTACAGCTTTCTGAAACCCGTTGAAAAGGTGACTTACACGGTTGCCAAGGCAATAATTTCCATGACAAACCATTCATATGCGAAATGGGGAAAATATCCTCTCGTCTTTACACGCTCTTTTCTCATAGATGAGACGTCGCTAGTTTTTATCTATCTATCTATCTATCTATCTATCTATCTATCTATCTATCTATCTATCTATCTATCTATCTATCTATCTATCTATCTATCTACTTATCTATCTATCTATCTATCTATCTATCTATCTATCTATCTATCTATCTATCTATCTATCTATCTATCTATTCTATCGTTATTTCAAACCATCCATAAGCGAAATGGGGGAAATATCCTCTCGTCTTTACACGCCCTTTTCTCATAGACGAGACTTCGCTAGTTTCTATCTATCTATCTATCTATCTATCTATCTATCTATCTATCTATCTATCTATCTATCTATCTATCTATTTATCTATCTATCTATCTATCTATCTATCTATCTATCTATCTATCTATATTCTATTTATATACAGGGTGGGCAAAAATAAGGGTCCTATTTTTAAAAATTCATAACTTTTTTATTTATTGATTTTTTTTTATTTTTTAGAATAAGTAAAGGACCCCTTCCGAAGCAAGCATGAGCCGTATTAGCCCTAAGGAACGTACCCTCATTTAGAAAACATTATTTTTGCTTAAAAAACTCAAAACAGTGTAAAAAACAATACTTTAGTTTTTGTAAGTTTTAAGAAGTGTTTTTCGGCTAAAATTTGTTTTGTTTATTTAAAAAAATCTCGGAAGGGTCAGTCTACACACACATAAAGTTTGGTGAGTTTAACTTTTATTTTGTGGAAGTTATTCAAATTCAAGTTATTCAAATTTAAAGATAGGACACTTATTTTGGCCCACCCTGTATATATATATATATATATATATATATATATATTCTATCGTTATTTCAATGGAATCTGCTTGACCGAGCTCCACTCTGGTTCTTCCTTGTCAAACATTCACGGCATGAACTCACCCTTTTACACCAACGAAAAAGTATTTCTTTTCTTCCTTCATGTGCCAAGCGTTAAGTGAGATTTCGACGGACAGAGATTCTGGCAAAGGATTCCCGTCTGTAGAACACATTACCGCGGTGCTGTTTCCCTGCTGATTATAATTTCGTCATCTTCAAATCCAATGTCGAAAGATTGCTCTATAAGAAATTAAAACTCAGTTCACACCATTGATCGATGTTAGTACGCCCATGGTTTTCCTCATCTTTCGGCTGACAATCATTCTCGTCTCATAAACCTTAATCTTAGAGTGGCTCTTGGCCTTGATATGTGGTAACCACAATAGTAAAAAAAAGAAGAACGCGGATTCTAACAGAGAGGTTCATTCTTATTAATTGCACCACATTTAAATGAATGCGCACTAACAAAACAATCTAATGATATTTGTTATTCTAAAATTACAGACGAACTTTTAGCTCCATTTCAAGGCCCGAGTATTTTTACTTTTTTTATTTGCCGTTTTTTTTTAATGTATTTCCTTCTAGTTTGTCGACCTGATCAACTTTTTCTACGCACATCATATTTTGTTTCATTTATTTTATGTAGTTTATTTATTTTATTTATTTCATTTTTGAAACTCTGACAATGGTCGTCTGGTTGCATCGAAAATAGAGCAATAAGTCGTTGAGCTCAACGCAGCAAAGAGACGCAGTGACCATTGGCGGCGATTATTTATTTACCATCCTATGTCGGTTGAAGGCAAACACTAGCACTGACAGTTTTCCAAGAAGATCCGTCGGAGAAACTCGGTTGGTGAGTCCTTAGGGGTTGCTAATTTATCAATCTTTAACGCTTGTGAAAATTTAAAAAAAATGACAAGAGCAACCGTTTAAAACTTTTATTGGGAAACGATGTTTTTATTTTTTTTAAACATTAACGTCTTTGTTTATCTTCTGTAGAAAATGTGATTTGAATTAACACATTGTGTAACTGTAAACAGAAAACATACCGCGAGATAAATTGGATTTATATCTAACATATGAAGGTATCGTTTAATATTTTCAAAGTTTGACATGACTAGCAGTTAAGCTGACATATAAAATTTAAATTCTGACGAGTGAATGCTCAGTTCGTTTTTTATTGTTGTAGCATGTTATTCGCACTATAATAGTGTAATTAGCAACATTTTATATTTAAACCGATGTAATCTCGCCAGGACACATTTCATTGTGGAAATATCTATTAATTATGACAGGAAAATCAAAATCATCAAGGCAATTAACAAATATCTATAATTGAAAGAATATAAAAGAGTTTTCTCTCTTAAAACTAAAATGTAGTTCTTTTTTTTTGTATAAGTTACAAAATGTTCAGAATAGTGATAGGACTATTCACATATTTTTTCCTATTCCGATATAATTACCGACCATGTTCTTAATTCCCGATCCTGATAGAATTACCGATTCCGATTTCGATTCGTGTAAAATTTCTAAATATTTGATTAGAGATTTTTTAGCTTTTTATATTTTTTAAAAATTTCTGTAGAAACCCCGTGTAATGTCCGCATATATTTTTGAAAAAACGTAAAATGTGCAGTGTGGGAGAGGGCGGATATTACACGAGTAGATCTTTCTAAATATTTATTCTCAAATGTTTTCCTTGTAATTGATTGAAAATTGTGAGACAACTAACAATTTATTTTTTAAAAGAGTTGATTTGTATTTGTTGGTCGTTAGTGTACGAAATGCTATTTGAATGATTGGTGCCCGGAAAATTAGGCACCGGAAAATTAGGCAACGAAACATCAGGCAATGTTGGCAAGGTAGGACAATTAGGCAACTATTGAATAAATATCGATTGAAAATAGATTTTAGGACTGCTCTTGGAGAGGATATAGTTTTAAATAGGGCTAAGCCCTCTCCTTCAGCCCAATATAATATTTAAACATAAATATTTTAAAATATATATTGTTGTTTTAAAGCTAATAAAATTGATTGTTCTAAGTTTTCGTTTTAAGATAATAAAAGAATCGTTTTCTTAGAACGACTTGACAAGAACACGGTTCTCCTATCATCTTTTCCAATTATAATATTGATAAGAAAGTAGTAAATTAAAATGCTATTACGAGATTTAATCCATCATAATGCATTTCGGTTGTTGTTCATATTTGGAATTTGTTTAATTTATGGTTGGATTCTTTTGTTTTGGGAGGCCTGTAGACGAGTGGTTATAGCACTTGTCTTTGGGCTGGACGACCCGGGTTCGATCCCACTATCAGCATGCGAATTTTCGGGTCTGAAAACTCCCTCTGTCCACCCAGCAGTAAGTGGGTACCTGACTACAACTCAGGGAAGGTTCAAGGCAGCGGACGGAGAGGAATGGGCTCCGCCTTCCATATGTTGTGCCCTAGACACGGTGATTCTTAACAAATCACGGCCATGGGCAGTGTGCGATGTCGGCAACAACACTCGTGCGCGTCCAGGCTATGCGACCTTTACCTTTAAAAGAGACAACTACATCAACTTACATTTATTCAGTATTTTGACACATCACTCAATAAGTCCCGGGCCTAACACATAGATGGCGCCACTAATAAAATATCTCTATTATTTTTATGTGCTACTAAGTTTTCAATGACACGTAGGGAAATGTAAGCACAATCAGATTATTAGTTAACAAATTACAGTTGTTTAAGTTAAGCTACTATTGCATTTTTTCAAAACAATTGAAACATCTGAATTACTTGTGCCGATAGAGCATTGCTTTCGGATGGTAACATACAGTTCAAGTAAAGAAATGGCTTCATAAGTGTTATTTAGACTCTGCTTCGTTGGAAACAATGGTTAAGGGGTCGTATGTCGACTTTAAACACGGTCGTACGGACACAAATGATGCTAAACGCTCAGGTCGCACCAATTCATTAACAATTTCTACAAACTCGTTTTGACCGATCATAAGTTGAAGTTACGTGAGATAGCAGCGGTGTTGAAGATATTTCAAGGCAATGTATTCACCATTTTTGCAGTCAGGTTAAATTTGGCCTCAATGAAAAGTGATATTGGAAACTTTTGAGGCCAAAGACAGATACGTTTGAGGACAAAGACAGATACGTTATTTTTTTAAGCATAAAACTGTTAGAAAAACGTTGGAATTACTGTATCACCTTAGAAGAAGAGTATATTGATCAATAAAGTTAAATTCTGCGTAAAAGTTGTTGTTTTATTAATTAGGCCCAGAATTTATTTAGTGATGTTTTATTAATATGCAAATAGGTGGTCGGGTCCATTGATAATTACGTGAGGCTCATGTCTCACCAGTGCCTCATAGTAGCTTCTAGGGAACAGCAGCGGGCAAACCCGGGCAACGACTTCGGCTGATTGGCAAAATCTGGTGGGTCAAATCGGTTAGCGAATGCCTTCCGGCAAGAGGGCACATTTCCCTTTCTTCGATGCAAAGACTAGCAGACGACGAACTCTCATCTATTGTGTGACAGCGGGCTGAAGTAACGGACGAAGACAGCTTTGAAATCTGGAATGTTTTGTTTGTTTTATTTTACGGCATATCAACCCTTTTGGGTTATTTAATGCCGACTCCATTAATATTTGTAAAAAAATGTTATGCTATAATGTTTAACAGATTTAGATGAATTTCTTTTATATGTGTATATTTCTTGAGTAAACTATCTGCAATTGATTATTTTTTTCCTAGGTAAGTTTGGTTTCTTGAACTTATAGATATTAGATTTTTGGGTATAAAATCACCATTTGTAGAAAGAACATTATGATTTCAACTCTGATGTCTTTAAATAGTTCCGTCATAGTACCAACATTAGAATACTGGCTTCAGTCGTTACAACGCCCGTTAGACGATTCCATATAAGTGCAATGGTGTGTGTGGGAGCGAGGGTAACTGTCCGTGTTACGAACATCCCGAGTCTGAAAAACAATGGCAACATCTTCGACCTAATATTTCTGCCTCGACACCTATATGACAACTCGAAATATTGTCAACAACGACCGTTTCAGAGTTGTTGTGTAGGCTGCGACGACCTGAACCAGCCATGCTGACTAGTTGTCTTATTTTTAATATTTTCATTATTCTTATTAATTGTTAACAGCGTTTTCAGATGCTGAATAAAATGTTGTTTATGTGTTTTATTTTAGATCGGAGTTCTTTACTTTTAGTTATTATTTTGTTAGTTTTGATGTTGGGGTTAAATTTTTTCAGATGTCGCATATTGTGATTTTTATGATGTGTAGTTATCTGCGGTTTAAATGCACTTGTATCACATGTGGAATGTGACATCGTGAGTGAGTCGTGGTATGTCCGCTGATTTGACATTTATAGACTTTACATTCTCTTGATTTCTATGTTAATTGATATTGAGCCAGGGATTAAATATCACGTTGCGAGTAAAAGGTGATTCAGCAGATGGGTTCGAATCATTCGACCAGCAAGAATTAACCTCCTACACTGAAGATGGCATAAGCATGAAGCACCGGTGGGTAAGTAATAATAATAATAAATATTTATTTAAAACATAGTATATATATATATATATATATATATATATATATGTATATATATATATATATATATATATATATATATATATATATATGTAATATAGGTAATAATATATATATAATAATAATATATATATATAATATATATAATAATATATATATATGTAATATAGGTAATAATATAGGTAATAATAATAATAAATATTTATTTAAAACATAGTATATATACATACATATATATATATATTATATATATATATATATATATATATATATATATATATATATATATATATATATATATATATGGAGAGAGAGAGAGAGAACTATTTCATGGATCCACATAAAATTTTATAAGGAGACATATTTTTTTATGTATCAATTTTCAGTACTTATTTCAACAGTGCTCAATACGTAAGTAGAGCTAGGTAGTAAGTTATGAAAATATATTTATTGCAATTAAGCTACACAGAGGCTCCCGCGTGTCGTCCCCGGGTGAATCCTAAGCCAAAACTTCATGGAGTTAGGTTTGCCGGGTGTTTTTATATACACGGCTATCTAGTTAACCAATCTATATCCTGTTTCTTTGTTGTGTCAATATAATGGGTGAACTTATTTTTACATGTGCTTCCTTGTATTTCTATTTTAGGTTTTAGTTTTTAAGTTGTTAGGTTTTAGTTCAGTTTAGTTTTTTAAATTTATTTGTTTATTTATTTATTTATGTATTGTAAGCTTAAGGTAAATTTTATTCTGTGCAGGCAGCTGTTTGCTATCTAACTTCTACAGTTTAATAGGTTTTGGGAGTCCTTAAAGTATAGGATTTCAAATTTTTCATTCAGACATAATCTACACGGGTCATCTAAATCTCTATATGTACTGGCCTGTCATATTATTTTCCATTCAATTACTGGTGAGCGTCTATTTTCTTTGGGCTCTCAAAAGTTGTTTGCAAGTGCTGTTTTAATTCGATGTTCATTGTTTTTAAATGTGATTTTGTGGTCATGATATCTGGTTTCAAAATCTAGGGAGGTCATACCCACGTAGTACTTCTTGTTATTCGGTCTTTCCTTGGTAAATGTGGTGGTTTGGTAAACAATACTTTTGTTTAGGCATTTATTTTGTAGTGGACAAAGTGTACGATTTATGCAGTTGCATCTTTTCCGTTCATTGCTAACTTTTTCATTTCTATTCGGGTTATTACTATTAGGGTTTTCTTTATTTCTATGTGTAGTGTTTATATTTTTGTTCTTCTAAGTATAATTTTTGATATATTTCTCACTTTTTTATGTAATTTGTATTTGTTTCTTCCTCTCTGCTGTTCTCTTTTAGTATTTTGTTATTGTGTGCCTTAATTTTCATTTCTGGGTTTTCACAGCAGCTGTAAGACAGTTTTTGTTAATTATTTATTGAATATTTTATGCAGGGGATTGGTTATCTATTGGTTAATTATCAAATATTATCGTGTAGTCTTCGTTCGCGCCGGACAAACATAAAGCGGAAACACGACACTTTACTTTTATTTGATTTGTTTTTCATACGAAGAAAATGATAGATGTTGAAAAATAAAAATAAAAATATTAATAAGAGATTTTTGGTATGGAGTAGTAGTTTACTAGTGTCCATACTGATTCCCTAGAGACGGCGGGTGCGCCAAGTGCAGGTTTAAAACAATAAATATACCTATAATAATTTCAATATATGTCACTATATGTAAACCTTTCTTTTACCTAATCAATGCTGCGTACATCATTCGGCCTTGCTCACAAAATGTAATATATACATTGTGAACTGAATGCAGGATAATGTAGGGTTCTTAATTCAATCCCTGGCACCATCGTGTTTTTCTACTAATATATAAATAAACAACATGGCGTGTAGTTTAAAGTTAGATAGCACAAGAAGTATCAGTCACATTTAAACTATTTGCAATTTCTAAGACCATTTTGAAAAAAGATAGAACTCTCATACTGATTTCACCCTGAAATCAATGTACTACAAAGAAATGGGTCAACTTTCACGTATGCGGTAATTGTAACTTCCGATCCTTTGATAAATGTTGATTCCCGACTTAAAAAAGCGCACGAATTTATCTATTAAGGACAGACATCTGGAATAAATCCGAAGTGAAAAAACAAACAAACTAAAGTAATCTATACGAAAAGTAGTAGGAGTACACGTATAAGAACGGGTTCATAATAGTTAAACATACTTGCAACCTTATTATATCTTGTGCAGTTTCCATCCTGGGCGAGCGTCGCGCTCCAACCGAACGATTGGTGCACAATTTTTCCACAATTGTACTTTTCTTGGTACAATCTTGCAATTTGGCATGTTGTTTTTTTACCGTAATGATGAAGTTACTTTTTTTTACAAATACAACTTTTTTATGTACATTTAAATATTGCGGTTTCCGATAAGGTGTCGACAAATCTAAATAGTCGGTGTCTTTCTTGGCCTCACAGTGTAGTATCTGTTCTGATTGTATATATATATATATGCAGGGTGATTCACAAGTCGCTTCACTTAGCTATTTAAAATGATTACCATATGAAGCACAAACATACTATGAACTTTTGCTGATTGTTATCTTACTCTCTAATTACTGCTATTTGTTATTTTAAATTTGTTCGTTTATATATTTGTTTCTATATATATATTTATTTCATAATCAATCAAATATGCTACAAAGAGTCGTAAATTCCTTGCAAAAAAGAATGGAGCTATGCATGCAGAACGAAGGTGGAAATTTTGAAAATTTGCTGTGATTTTAAACTCCCATAAATGAATTTGTTGAATAAAATTTCTGTTTTGTATTACCGTATTTGTTAACTTTAGAATTTCATAAATAAATTGCTAAGTGACTTATGAATCACCCTATATATATATATATATATATATATATATATATATATATATATATATATATATATATATATATATATATAGGAAGTGAATTTAAGGGAAACAATTGAAATAATAGTAAGCTCAATAACAACGAGCTGAAAATCACCTATAAAAATAATTACATAGAAATACATTAAATACTTGGGTGATAAACATCGTACATAATTCTATACAGAGCGTATTGGCCGAGTGGCAGAACGCTGGACTGTAGACATCAACTGTGTAAGTTAGCCATGCTGATGACGGCTGTGAGCCAGAAACATGGGTCTATGGATTACTTTTATGTATATATATATATTAACGAAAAATACGTCCTTGAGTTTTAGGGCGACTAATAATGCAGTTTTCTGCATCTTAATCACTTAGGAAGTGAAACAATTGAAATAATAGTAAGCTCAATAACAACGAGCTGAAAATCACCTATAAAAATAATTACATAGAAATACATTATATACATATATATATATATATATATATATATATATATATATACATATATATATATATATATATATATATATATATATATATATATATAAATAAATGATATTAAGATATACCTAGCTTAACACTTTGCTGCAGTTTCACGGCATTGCCGATCATCTGAAATGATGTCGTAACTTACGTGGAAAGTGAACCCGAGAAATTAACTGTACGTGTACTCTTGGCGTCGCATTTTGCACATCATAATAAATGATGATAAATGCAAATATATAAATCAATATTTGCTTTGCCATTTAAATCTTAACTAAATATAATACTTTAAAAATGTTCAATTTAATTAGTTGCTTAATTAGTTATTAAAACATCGCTATTTTCTCTAGTGCATAAGGATTGATAGCACGCTAAATACAACACCACGTGTATAAATACTGTTAATTAGGGGGTGGGTTCACCTTTCAAGTAAAGCCAGTTCTACGGTAACATGTTATGGTTAGTACATTTTATAATCATTTATAATTATATTATAGGATATCGAGCTCTTCACTGGTGAAAGATATGATGTCTTAATTCGGTTCTGTTCTGATTTTAGGAGGTTGGTTTTCTTGTTAATATAAATGATTATGAGCATAAAATGTTGGTTCGACGAAAGGCATTAACACATGTATCCTTCCGCCATGTTTAGATTAAATAGTACGGTTGTGCAACTAATTGAAGATAGGAAAAACTCCGAAATGACACTAGTTTCTCTGCTTATACTCGTTTTAACGTGTCCTGCGACAGGTCGTGGTCGCTAGCTTTTGAGGTCCGAAATCCTTGTTCGGTTCCGACACTGATTGCAGTGTAAATTTGTGTCTTAGTCAGTCTTGGGTCAAAAGAATTCTCCTTCCAAATAAAATCGCAACTCCCGTTGAAAATAATTGACAAAGTTTATTCTTTTGGGTGTTACAAT
>OY744530.1:89378451-89405951 GCA_963556195.1 Sepiola atlantica
TTTACCGGTCGTCATTTCTCCGTGATAAATTTTACAGTCAGTCATCGAATCTTTATCTAGAAAAACGGATTTATTTTTTTCGGACAGTCGACAAACATTAAAATTCAAACCTGGCTGCTAATACTAATATAGAGTTCGCCTACCCTATGAAATATTTCAATTCAAGAAAAAAAAATTGCCCTACCCCCCAAAAAATGTATTTTACCCTCCACCCCCACCCTCAATTTTTTTTATTCTCCCCTACCCTTAGAAATATTTTAAGTTTAAAAAAAAAAAATATTTTCCCCCACCCCCACTAAAAGATTTTCGCACGTGTTCTTTTTTTATACTTCATGAAAACAACATTTTTTCCTTTTGGAATAAACTACAAATAAGTCAATTACACGTTTTGATTTCTTTCTTACATTCATTCTTTTTTTTACTTTCCTATGTAGCAGTTACATGACGAAATATGTATTTTATCTTGTCTGTAAACGCAATCTCTTGCGTAGCAATAAGTTGTGATTCAGTTGGCGAAAACAGACACCTCCAAACTCGCGTACTGATACACAGACGATTAGCTCAAAACTGCCTAATTTCCGTTCAAGGCTAGATGCGCGCCAGACACGACACTTCGAGTCGATACGTCAACGTAAAGAGACTTGGCATTTCTTTTCGCCTCTCATCAATGGTGATGAAGTGTGGGAATAGACTCAAAACTAACTTGGACTCAGTTATTTTCCTACTATAATACGCGCATGCGGATGCAAATTGCCTTTCATGGCTACGTTCTTGTATTCATATGTTCCAGCTAAATAACGATTTATTAACATTATTATAGAGAAGGCGTTGATATGTTATTTCGAACTCTGATGATCCTTTGCTTATTCTATTCAAGTTAAATACATACAGACACGGCTGCCTCAATCAAATAGCTGCCTTCATCTCGACATTCTCCAACCAACCTTTTAAGTTCGCATCGATTCTTAACAAATTAATCATCTTTGTTTGCGTTACTAACTGATCAAAGAAATATGGATACTTTGCTCAGAATCGGTATTTACGCGGATTTTAAAAGCTGATAACTTCTATCAAATATTTATTTTTACGCAAATATGTCACAAATGAGTTTGTAAAGCAACATTTTTTGTCCCAAAGAGGTTCACTTGTTATAAACTAAACAATAGCATCCCCTTTATGAGGATGCAGAGGGAGTTATTTATCTGAGGGGGTCTCATCTACAATAATAGCGATGGTCAATTCGTCGTTCAATTTGTCACACTTAGACGTTTTCCTAAATACCTTAAGAGTTTAAATATTACACGGTCAAGTGATTTTCATTCGCCTTCAGGATCCTGTTTGAAATAAGACTTACAGCGTTAAATGTGCAAATTAAATAGGCGTACTGTTAAATTTTCCATATGATTTCCCCTATCTCTCTTAACCCTACCACTAATTATTTAATTGTCGCAGCCATGTAACAAAATACTTTTGACATGACGGCCACCGATTAAATCAGTTCCTGACAATTACATTTTATACAGTTTTAACGTCATCAATTACGGTTTCCATTAAGGGAATACGTCTTTACATCATACATTAAATACAAAGACCCCATCCAAAAAAACACACAGCCGAAACCCATAAGCTGACAATAATTTAATAGTTCAAAGCGAGGGCATTGAATTTCGTGAATTAATTCACGCAAAAACTAATCCAACGATCATTATGAACTTAATATATAAACACCACTGCTAGGCGTAAGGAGTGTTACTATGACTTCTATTACTTTAATGTGGGTTTATGCAAGGCCAAAAACGCGGCGGGAGCTTTTCGTGTAAATTAAGATAGTTCTGATTTTTGTGAAATTTTAACAATATGTATTAGACATCAATGAATAAACGTTCTTCACATTTTAGTTTCTTTGGAATTTATTTGGTTTATTATTTGATTGGTTGGCTGCAACCTGAAAATTTAGATAGTTCAAATTTGCATTAACCTTTATCCATAGTAATTAGACAGCAATTCAAAAGATTCCTTGGATATTACATTCCTTATAAGATCCCTTACACTTCAGCCTTATATTTTATAAATTTTCTGGAATCAAAAGCATGTAATGGAGTCTAATCAAAATTGAAATGAAGATTCTATACACAAGGTTTAGTAGCATTGTATGATGATTTTAATCTTCTAAAAAAAGGGGCATAACAGTGGTGCACAACTGTCCTGTTCGCTGAATTAATTTGACGGGTGTTCTTCTTTGATATATACATTCATAAACACATAATATATATATATATATATATATATATATATATATATATATATATATATATATATATATATTGGTACATAAAAATTAGTACAACATTTGTACCGTCGGTTTCAAGCACATCCGGCTCCTTTCAGGTTATATTGTCATCTTATCATCAGAGATGACAACAGAAGCTGAAGAGAGCCGGATTGCTAAGTTCTTCTGTGCTTGAAACCGACGGTACGAATGGGGTACTAATTTTTCTGTATCAAAATAAATAAATATTAGGCTCTTAATTGTAAATTTTAATTCTCAATTAATCGAGCACTCTGCTAGGATTTTCCCTGCTATACTACAATGAAGTATATATATATATATATATATATATATATATATATATATATATACTATCTGTCCTGGGACGGATATTCTTCTCGTAGATATATAAGAGGGGGTGCTAAAGAAAAAGAAGAAGCAGCCTGGGGAGAAGAAGGGTGTCTTTTACTCAGTTTAGTTTCCCGCATTATCAATAACAACCTTGAGGGGTTGTTTATGTTGTCCGTAAACGTACTAATATGTTCCACATGTTTTTTGTTTTCTCGAATACTATTACGTCACATTATGTGCACGTACCAAGCGAAACATAGTCGTACTGATATTTATAGACAAGTGTTGCATACCATCTAACGGTAGTTCAATGACGGTGGTATACACTTGTTATGGTAGGTAATATACAGGTAGTCTTGTATAGCTTTCGGAACTATATTTTCCTGGTCCCATGATGAGAGCGAAAAGACCTTGCGTTGTTAAGAAATAAGACTTTTAGACTTGAAACTTTGGAACAATTTTATAACAGATTCCCTTTGCGTCGGTTATCTGTTCAAAGTCCATTATTTAATTGTGTGTATATATATATATATATATATATATATATATATATATATATATATATATATATATATATATAGTTGAACAGGAGTGCCAACTTCTGTTTGTTCCTTTTTTGATCCAATCTTATATATATGTATAAAAAGAACAAACAGAAGTTGGCACCCCTGTTCAACCAGATATGTATAAACGAAGGAATGTTGCCTAACTATCTAACTATACAATATATATATATATATATATATATATATATATATATATATATATATATATATATATATATATATATAAGTTTAATAGAACAAAAGATATAAGAGGCAACTAATGTCTTTAATTAGTGAACATCCGGATAAATATGAAGCTCAATATACTGGATAGAGCATTAATAGCACAAGGTAGAGTGAAATAATAAAATAAGGTGCGAATCAAATTTTATTACAATTCAAAGTTCAAGCACAGTACTTTAAAGTCCTTAACTCATGAGTTTTCAAAGAAAGTCTTCGCCTCAGAAGACCATTACTGCAGGTCATAAAATTAAACTTTGAAAATATATTAAAAAATATATAAAATACATAAAAGTATTTAAAACATCAAATATATCGGCCCAAAACACACTTTTGTGTTAAACTTATACAGTGCATCCAAGTCATAAAGTTTAAAACATCTTCAAAAAAGATTTCAAAGAGGTTGATTAAAAAACAATCCAGGTGGTGAATGGTAGTCTAAAAACGAAAAACGAGAAGAGGAGTCTATTTCCTTTGAGTTTTCAAAGTTAGTACGGTCAATACTAAGAATACAATTACGGATTAATGAAGAATTCTACCCGGTTATTACTGACGAACAGAGAGCACGCTACTTCCGCGGATTTAGAAGACCGTATAAATTCCCGAGTTCGACATAAAAGTTGTCGAGTTGGACAATATGCACCTGAAGATGTTCAGAGATTACATCAGCCGAAACGTTGTGAGAATATCATCCAAGATGAGAACACTAGTCTGAATAATAAAAGTAATACAAATTATCCATCCTCATCTAAAAAAATTCCGAAATATTATTAACTTTTATTATTAATAGTTGAAGTACCCAAGGAATATTCAAAGTACTGATACATCCGTGGGTCCTTTTATTACTACTGAGTCACTGCTTTTCAAGTGTACCCTACTCCTCCAGCTTTCGTGATGTCACCAGTTCGGTCGTTCCTTGGTTCGGTGGGTCACCCGGTTCTGCTCGGGAAAAGTTGCCGCCCTGATAGAGGTCGCAGATGTTGAAACGTCTGGTCCAGCGATCACTCACTCCCACAGTGTGTTTGTTTAGATCAGTGAGTGATCAGCCGGGTTGGATCTGCAACTCGGCATCGCTGTGAAGTGAAGGGTCATTTCATTCAGAACAGTTGAATAAAAAGAAATTAAGTCTGTAACGACATGGTCTGTTGTGGTTTTCTTAAAAGAATAATTATTTAAAAAAATAAATAAAAATAATTTACACTTGTTTGTCTACAAAGCAAGGCAGCTCGGTAATATTAATGTTCAACTTTATGTGTTTTAGTTGGACCGACAGACTTAAGTTATTCTGGGCGACTTGACTGTTGGTCAGCGAAATTTATTCTAAGTTTTGGGCGAGAAAAGAATACAAACGGACTGATGTGATATTTTCGGTAAGGGGAACAGAAGCGAGCCTTCTCGTCCGGTTCTCTCGCTCACTGACTGACTGACTCAAGATGTTCTGTCTTCTCTTTTATTGGGGCCCGATGACCGACTTTTCCTTTGTCTCTGAAACAAAATTACGGCCTAATCTTACATAGAGAAGTAATTTATTTCTCTCCATGAGAGTCTATAAATACAATACTATCCAACAGCTGATCCAGTTTTCCATTACCCCTGAAAAACAATTACCGCGACCACCGGCCTTATCTACTCAGAGAGTAGTTTATTTCTCTCCATGGTAGTCCATAAAAGCACTCCCATCCAACAGTTGACCGATTACTCCTTTGTCTCTGAAAAACAATTACGGCCGTACTCGGCTTCATCTACACTGAGAAGTGTCAATATATATATATATATATATATATATATATATGTATATATATATATATATATATATATATATATATATATATATATATATATATATATAGCTTTATTACCTATTGCCACTTGAGAAGTAATTCTATTTCTCTCCCTTGGACTTGGTAAAGGCGACGTGAGATTTTATTACCCAGTGGATCACAGCTATTGTTAAAAAAACGGCTCAGCGGCAGTCCTTATATCGTCGAGTGATTTTAAGGTCTTCCCTCTCTCCATTCATACTAGCGCAGTATCTTAGGTTCCAACGTTCGTGGGGCTGTTCGATACTGTTACACAAGGCCAAAAGCCACTCGATAGATAATGAGATGGATTGATTTACGGTTTAATTATGAAAAGTATTATGAGAGGACTGAAAATCCATGAATGGAATGACAAAAGTTGATTACTTATAGAGACGTTCTATGACCAAGTGTTTGTTAATATTGTTGTTTTTTAGACTGTCATGTTGTACTGTGCAAGTACTCAAGAAATATGATTTAAAGAAAGAAATTGCATTCTTGGAAATTGCGCCCGACGCTAGGGAAAGAAATGAATATCTTTACAATTGTGGCAGAATGGCGAGTTCTTGCTGTGAATGTCTTAGAAGACGGAACTCATGATTGGACTCAGTCGAGCATCTTCCATTGTAATAATGATGACCTCGACAAAGACAACGACTTATTTTTTTGTGAAAAAAGAGCAGAAGAGATACCCCTACACACACATACACACACACATACACACACACACACACACACACACTAAATTGTTATGCCAGAAAAGCGTGTTCCGAGCGACACCTACCTAGATGTGGGTATTTATCTACCTCCCACAAAGTAAAATGTGACACAAGGTCGAAAAGTGGGATTTTATAAGTCAGCACCCTGGAGATAGAGCACCTGTGACTCTCAAAAAATGCCTGTGCAGCCCCGTCGGCATTCCCCGGTAGGGGCGCCTCGTGACAACATTACTCAATCTCTGACTCGTATATAGGTAGGGGATTGCATCAAGAGTCAGATTCCTTCTTGGAGCTGTAAAATGATCCAACCAACCGATCGGATATATGTCTCACATTTTAAATCTGCAGATATGAAAAGCCAGGAATAAAAAAAAGAATATGTTTTTACAAATTAACAAGGGAAATTATTCATGTTTAAAGACAAGGTAAACAGGAGAAATAATCAAAGTGTAATACTATCTATTCGGTCACAAGAGGTCTACATCCAGGCATTGCCTCCTTCTTTCGGAGAAGGTGGGTGCGTTGTCGGCGCCCACATTACTGCTGGAATGCCGACAGGACCGAACTTATTTGCTTCCTCGAAGGCAGCCTTTAATGTAGGGAACATTCAGCTGCCCCAAAACAAGGCATTTTGTAGTTGGAAAAAAAATCTAAATTGCCTCGGTCTAGAAAGATTTCTACTTCACTGACTCAGGACAGTAAAGATGAAGTGCAGTATCACAACATATAATACATCGTACTCTTAACCAACAGAATAAAGGATTTTGGTTAGTAGCCAGAGTGCTGTTTGTATG
The DNA here is from genome assembly GCA_963556195.1 of Sepiola atlantica. Classification (NCBI taxonomy): domain Eukaryota; kingdom Metazoa; phylum Mollusca; class Cephalopoda; order Sepiida; family Sepiolidae; genus Sepiola; species Sepiola atlantica. The sequence continues at coordinate 89,385,169 of OY744530.1, forward strand.
GAAGCTGCAGCCCTTTGCACCCTTTACATAAAAGCGACCTTGTGTCCAACCTTGCTTTCGTGGGGAAATTAATACATAGGAAACATGTGGAACCATCAATAAGTATGAGAAAAATCCAGGAACAAAACGATGATTTCATATCGAAGATAGTATAAAAATGAATGGAAGATTTTTTTATTTTATTTATCTACCTCCCACAAGGTAAGATGTGACACAAGGTCGGGAAAGTGGAATTAGATAAGCCAGCGCTCGAGAGGTGAGCACTATGGCCATTTAAAAATTGCCTGGGCAGCCACGTCGGCATTCCCCGGTAGGAGCGCCTCAGACAGTAAGCAATAAACTTACTCCTCCCCAAAGAGGGGAGGCAAAACCTGGGAGGGTGCACCTCCTAGAACTGCACAGGACCAGCAGAACCCAATAGACCGGCGTAAATCCAGACCCAAAGACCCGGACGATACCAGTTTATTAGGTGGGGTAAAAAAAACCTCCCTATTTACTTGCCCCAAACGAGAACAGAGTTAGACACAAGATCGGGTTTTTTAATGTGGGAGAAATCCAGCTCCCAAAAAGGACACTCTGGATCAGGACAGAAATACAAATTGTCCCTGCCTAGAAGGGTTTCTCGTTTACTGACCGAGGACAGAAAAAAAATGAAGTATACTATTAGAACAAATACTACACTTTGCAGTAATTTTTTTTTGGTGAAAATAAATAAAATAGATTTTAAAAAGTGTTGAGGGTGAGCGTTGAGTGGTCTTTCTTTCATCTATCCTACGTACCACAATACCGCATTTACTCCAGGGGTCATCCAACTTTGCTCCTAGCCAAAAAGTAAAAGAAAATGGGTCAGAGTATCAGTATCCGTTCGGTCACGAGAAGATATTGTCCAAAGATCAAAGAGAGAACAAACAGTTGGAAGAAAAAAAAGGAAGATATTGATTTTTGGCGACCTATATATATATATATATATATATATATATATATATATATATATATATAAATATATATTTGTGTGTGTGTGTGTGTGTGTGTGTGTGTGTATTTTGGCCAATATCAAAGTGTAGTATCTGTTTCGATGGATACTGCACCCCATAGACGGGTATTGTCTTGGCCTTCGGGGCTTGATTTACGCCGCTCTATGGGTCGGTCCTGTGCAGTTCTAGGAGGTCCACCATCCCAGGCTTTCCTCCCCTTATTGGGGAGGAGTAAGTTTATTGCTTACTGCCTGAGGCACCCCTACTGGGGAATGCCGACGGGGCTGCCCAGGCAGTTTGTGTAGGCCAGGGTGCTCACCTTCTCGGGCACTGGCTTTTCAAATCCCACTTTCCCGACCTTGTGTCACATCTTACCTTGTAGGAGGGAGATAAATAACACACACACACACACGCACACACACACACACACACATATATATATATATATATATATATATATATATATATATATATATATATATATATATATATATATATAGTATCTACATGACGACACGCGCGGATCACTTGTTCGGACACGTGTACTGAGATAGACGCAAACAACGTCAATAGTGTTTGTTGCTTTGCTTTTTAGTAATTTTTGTCATGTTATCTTTTTTAACGTTGTCTCTCTCTTCTTTTATTCGTTTTTCTTTTTTTATGAGACATTGAGGAATTCTTTTTTGAAATGCGTCCTCACATCTCTCTAACAGGCTTTGTCCGTCGGTAGGCAAGTATGTCACATTTTAGTTAAAAATGACATTATCCATCGTTTCGCCTTTAGATCTAAAGGACGCATCTCATTTTAAACGCGTCCAATCATCTTATAAACAGGCGCTGTCCGTCGGTGTCCTATCAAGTTTCAATATGAAATAGCATGTTCGTCGTTCTGTTACATTTAAGTTTGGAATAGCATGCGCGTTGGTTAGTCACCCTTAAGTTTAAAGAGCTATGTGTTTGTCTGTCACTGTTAAGACTTAAACGGGCATTTTTAGATGCGTCCACGCATCTCTATAATAGGTTATATTTGTCTGTAGGTCTGCCACGTTTAAGGTCGAAATAGCATTCTCATTGCTGGACGCGTAGATTGAATGGACGCATATTTACCATATCCGTTCTTGTTTATGATCTGTCCTGTTTTCTGTAGCTTGGTCGGAGTTGACTGTAGCTGCTGAAAAATCCCTCCCACTTCTCCTCTCTATCTCTCACTCTGCCCATCTCTTCACCTCTCTCTTCTACTCTCCACCTCTCTCTTGTCTCATGACTTGTCGCTCTTTCTACCTATTGTCTGTCTGTCTTTCTTCCTCTCCACGGTGTCCACCCTTTCTGCCTATGACATAATTCTCTTTCGGCCTATTGATCTCTCTCTTTTTCGACCTATTGTCTATCTCCCTCTCTCTATATCAATCATTCCTCAATCTCTCTTTCTGCGATTATTCTACTTTTTTTTCGTCTCTCTTGTAGTCTTTCTTTCTCTGTCTGTCTGTCTGTCTGTCTGTCTCTCTCTCTCTCTCTCTCTCTCTCTTCTGAGTGTCGCGTTTTGTCTTTTTAATCATTAGGTTTCTGCCTATCTCTCTTTCTGTTTCTACTATCTATTTCATCCGACTCTGTCTTTCTCCCTCTCTTTCTCCGCCTGGTGGTGTATTTTTCATATTGCTCTCTCTCTCTCTTTCTCTCTCTCTTTCTCTCTCTCTCTCTTTCTCTCTCTTTCTCTCCCTCTCCTTCTCTCTCTGTCTCTCTGTCTCTCTTTGTCTCTCTTTCTCCTTCTCTTTCTCCGCCTGGTGGTGCCTGCCAGTGTATTTTTCATATTGCGCTCTCTCTCTTTCTCTCTCTCTTTCTATCTCTCATTCTCTCTCTGTCTCTCTTTGCCTCTCTTTCTCTCTCTATTTGCAAAATCGAAGACGGTCGTATATTTTAATTATTTTCGTCTTTTCAAAGACAGACGAGACCATGTGGTGGATTAGACCGAGGGGGGTGGGGCTCACATTAATTGAGGTACTCTGGACGGATGCAAAATTTGACGTGATCGGACCCGTCGGTATTCTCCAGTAGGGGAAGCACAGCAATAAACTGCCCCCGCCCCTAATATGAGGAGGTAATGCTTGGGAGGGTATGCTTCTAGTACCGAGCCGCACAATACTCTAGTAAGATCCAATTCCAATCGTCTTTCTGCCTCTATTTATTTGCCTCCACACAAGGGCAGAGTTAGGCACAAGGTCGGTTTTTTTATGCGGGCCAAAAATTCAGCTCCCCTATAAGAAGCACCCTAAATTGGGACAAAAGTTAAAATTGCCTCAGTCTAAAACAATTTCTCTGCCACCCACCGAGGACACAAAAGACTATTAGCGTGCCTTTCTCTCATTTTGCTTTGGCTATCTTTCAATATTATACACGGTAAAAATGGCACCCGAAAAAATGTCACGGTAAAATTGGTACGAGTAAAAATGGCACAAGTAAATAAATATGAAAAATGCACGTTAAAAAGGAGCGGGACAAGGCCCTTTCTCTTATAGTTTTAAATAGGGACTACTCCTCCCCATATTTTAAAATCAATTTTTTAAAATAAGTATTTTCGCTGTTGTTTTAAAACAAATAAAGTCAGTGTTTTATGGCAAGGGCTAGTTTCCCGTCTCTATAGTTTTAAATAGGGGTTAAACTCCTGCCCTATCTCTCATATTTTAAAATAAGTATTTACACACTCGGTAAACGTGCAGAATAGTTAACAGTCGAGACATTGTAAAAAAACAAATCAATTATAATTGCCCGCTGTTTTTGTATTTCCGTATATTTGTTTATCTCTCAGTTCGTCATTCTCTTTCTATATCTCAATCCACCTGTCTTTTAAGCACGTCGATTTTTTAAAAGGCGAGAAGAATTTAAATCTACGACCGATTGAACGATACTGCCTGAAGGTTTGTTTTTTCATGTGATAGAAAAATACTAACTTAATTGTGTTCCTCTTTCTCAACAACATGCAACGTGGATATTTGATATCAATTTAGATTTTGCAACAGTGGAGTTCTGTATTGGTTACATGCGCGGACTGTGCGGGCGGCATCGTTGGGTCGAGTTCTAGCGAGGCTATTGCATCACTTTGACAGTAAGAGTGAAGTAAGACGGAAAGAAAGAATGACATACAAAATTAATTTTATTCAACAACTTAATAAGACAATGAAATATTAACTTCGTGAAGAATGAGAGTTTACAGTGTTCAAAGAACGTTCATGAGAGTAAGGTTGTTTTTTTGTGTAAAGAGACGTTGCTTAGTGGAATAAATGCTTTTTATTGTAAGGAGAAATTGAGTACACAGGTTCGTTGCACTTGTACACCATGTGCGTTTACGTGAGTGTGCATGAATAGGTAAGAAGATATCTGTGTGTATTAACGTGTATTAATTTATTAGTAGGAGAGTGTATTCGTCTATGAACGTGTGTACATATCCGTTCGTTGAACGGCATATATTTAGGGACATAGTGTATGGATCTATGAACTTGCGTACATGTGCGTTCGCTGAGCAGCGTGTGTATGTGTACTTCACCGGGCGTTGTGTTTAATAGTTCGTGAAAGTCTCTCATTCGTTTGTCGAGGTCGTTCGACATGGGCCAAAATTAGCTTTTCGGGACGTAGCCACGTGCATCGGGTAAGGACGGAAATACTGGAAAAGAGAGTTCAATCAACGGCATGTATATTGCTGAGAACCGTTCGGGGGAGGGGAGCTGGATTGCGATGTACGCAGGTGTGTTCTCTCTCAGAAAACAAACAGGAAACAGAGAAAGAGAAAATGCGTGTTTGGCTTTTTAGAGAGGGCGCTTATTTTTGCCACTGAATATTTTCGTTTTCCTTGATTGTCTGAAAAAGAAAAATGTTGTCCAATGAAGAGTCGATACGTAAATACAACATTGTCTGTGCTGCTAATCCCAACATAGTGTGTGTGTTTACTAGAATATCCGTCCCAGAACGGGTACAATAAATTCCTCGAACAGCAGAGTGTTCCACCATTTCTATGTCCCCTTTCGAAGATTGAAATCAAGATATAATGCTACTAAATCTTGTGTCTAGAATCCCGATTCTAATTTTGATCAAAATGCTTTACATGATTTTTATTATGGACATTGTCAAAAATGTAAGGTTTATGCATAAAGCGTCTGAAGAAGAAATTGAAATTCAGAGAATCTTGCTTAATTGGTGTGTAATGTCTATGGATAAAATTCGAGGTAAATCTGAATATATGTGAATTTTCAAATGGGAGGTCGTAACCATAGCATTCTAAAACCCCTTTGGAATACTCAAAGGAAACTGAAGCATCGAGAATATTTATTAATTGATGCATAATAGCTATTATTAACATTTCACAAACAAATGGAGGTGCCTGAATTTCCACGAAGGACTTTAAATCCTTTTTACCCCCCCCCCCTGCATTAAACTAAATTCACCGAAATATAGTCCATATTTCGAAATCTTACGCGTAGCCGTTGTATTCAAAAATTCATAATGATCGGTTTATTAATTTAAGAGTGATTTGTGTAGATACAAATATATAAACATACATTTATAAAGATAGAAATATGGTATACAACTAAATATCTAGAATCCTGATTCAAGTTTTGATCAAAATCCATCACATGATTTTTATTCTAGAAAATGTCTTGAATTTAAGGGGTCTTAAGAAGAAGTAAAGATTCAGGTTTTTTTTTTAATTAGTGTCCGATGACTATGGATAAAAATCAATGCAAATTGGAAATATTTTCCTTTATCAAACAGGAGGTTGTATGCACGCATATTATGATCCCTAAACACCCTTTAAATACTCCAGATATAGAGAAATCTGGGGAATATTTATTACTTGATTTTTAATAACTATTGTAAAAATTTCAAAATGTCGGGGGTATCTGAATTATCACGAATGGTTTCCGCCCTCTTTTTCCCCTCTTTGCATCATTATATAATTATTTAAATAATTTTACTTCATGTTGAAATAAATTTAAAGGGAGGTAACTTAACTGACTTATCCAAGGGAAACAACAAATATTTGTCTAGTTTTTAAGCATGATAGTCGGATGTCAAGTAAATATATTAAACCAGGGGATTACAAGACAGAATAATCATAAAAAAAAAAATTCTTGATAAAATAAATAAAGGACAAGGCAATACACCGCCATAACAGAACTATCAAAAAATAAACAAGCTACAATAAACTATCAGAAAAAGAATGAGCTTAAATTAAATGATGAAGCAAAAGCGCCCCTTCCTCAGAAAATAATTATATACTAATTAATAACGGAAAAGTATAGCACCTTTACGTGTCTTATAGGTAAGAGGACAGTATATATATATATATATATATATATATATATATATATATATATATATATATATATATATATATATATATATATATTTGGTACAGAAAAATTAGTCCGTCGGTTTCAAGCTCAGAAGGACTTAACCATCCGGCTCTCTTCAGCTTATGTTGTCACCTGTTTAAGAAATGTGAAGTCACGTGCCACGTGACAACATAAGCTCAAGTGAGCCGGATGGTTAAGTCCTTCGGAGCTTGATACCGACGGTACTAATGTTGTACTAATTGTTCTGTGCGAAAACAATTTATATATTAATACGATAGCGTGTGTGTTCGTGTGTCACGCTTCCGGCAAAAGCTCTGCGCATGCGTGCCGCACCTAAATTTTGAAAAACATTCAACTCGCCTAATTTTCGAAACATTTTCAAGTATTTCCCTTTGGCGCTTCGCTTAGAAACGTAGTATTTTTTACTTCAGCCCGACTGGTTTATAGTTCGATCCCAACCAACCTCTAAGATTTTTTTCTACATTTCGAGGGGAAGGGGAAGAGAGGTAGGGAGGGGACGACCGAGAGACACATATTAATACAATAGCGTGTGTGATTTTGTGTGTCATGCTAACATCAAAAGCAACGACTTTCCGAAGACTTCTTGGCCTTTTGGCTAAGATCAAAGTGTAGTATCTGTTCCGATGGATACTGCACCCCATCATGTGCAGTTCTAGGAGGTCCCCCCTCCCAGGCTTCGCCTCCCCTCTTTGGGGAGTAGTAAGTTTATTGCTTACTGCCTGAGGCGCCCCTATCGGGGAATGCTGACGGGGCTGCCCAGGCAATTTTTAATGGCCAGAGTGCTCACCTCTCGGGCGCTGGCTTTTCAAACTCCATTTTCCCGACCCGACCTTGGGTCACATCTTACTTGTGGGAGTAAGATAAAACTGGCCTTGTGCCTAGCTCCTAGAGAGGAGTAAATCAATATTCATTAATTGGAGCCAAATTTTATTTAATCGAAAACATTTACAAAGTAAGGTTTAGTCGTCGAAATATTACCTTCACTAGAAATATTGTTTATAAAGAAGTTTTGTAAATTGTTCATGTATTGTTCATTTAATAAAAATAAATATACAAGTCCAAATCTTATCATATTTTATTCAAACATGTATAGGTTAGGAACAAGATAATTAGTATTAAAACATAATTTCGTGTAATTTACACGGGTTTCGTTAGTAAATAAATATTACGCTCTTAATTTTAATTCTTAATTGATTGAGCACACTGCTGGGATTTTTCCTACTATATTACAAAATAAGTTATATATATATATATATATATATATATATATATATATATATATATATATATATATATATATGTTGAATTAAATAAAAGATAATAGAATTATAGTTTATTAATAATCTATCGTGATAATATAAAGCTCAATATACTAAATATAGCAATCAATTATAGAGATGAATAATCAGACTATAAAATTGTAAAGATATAATATTTATTAGAACATCAGAAGTTCAAAGCAAGGAGCTTCATATCCTTAATCTATGGATTTTCAAAGAGAAACTATTTTCTATCCTTTGTTGAAAAGAGTTTATCTTTGAAAATCTATGGATTAAGGATATGATGCTCCTTACTTTGAACTTCTGATGTTCTAATAAATATTGTATCTTGACATTTTTTTATTCTCATATATATATATATATATATATATATATATATATATATATATGTGTGTGTGTGTGTGTGTGTGTGTGTGTTTGTTTGTTTGCCAGACAAATTGCTTACTGTAATAAGTGAACGATCTACAGTCATCAACTGTTGATTTATAAAGAGAGACAATTGTTTTGTTTTGATTGTTTTGTTTATTTTTAAAGGCAGAGATCCTGGCCAAACAAATGATATGTTTGCTGCAATAATATCTTTAAATAATATCTACTCATATTAAATATATATGTATATTAATCGATGCATATATATATATATATATATATATATATATATATATATATATATATATATATATATATATATATATATATATATATTATAAATAAATAGTTAATGATGGTAGATTGATCACCTTAAAGAAATGTGTATTTATTTAAAATTCGGGCCAAAGGGCAAGGACTCTAACAGAAACATCTAGATGACCTATCCTGCGGCGCTGCCTCACCTATAATTCGCCTATATGCGGACATGCTCTGGTGCCCGGTAAGACCGCCATTGCTTGGGGTTAACTAGCATACCCTAGTAAACTACTAGGAAAATTTAAGACATACTTGAACAAATTAAAATAATAACATAAACATCAAGTAATTTATCTGAACTATATGACCTCCATCATTATTTTGATATTATCACGTATATATATATATATATATATATATATATATATATATATATATATATATATATATATATATATATATACTTGCAAAAGTGTTTCTGTGAGTATAATTCGTCAGGTAGACAATATTTTAATTACACCTATTCTAAACTGAATTAGACCACGCATCGAGGGACATAATTTATTTTAAATTATGTTGACTAATACATTTTCTTTAAATAACTGCTTTTAATGCATTTAATTTATAATCATTAGGACAGAACATTACTAATAAATAAGAGAATAAACACGAAGAATGAATCATTTCACAATCTGTAATTTTAAGAAAATAAATTACGCAAGGGAAATCACTCTCGTTTAGTTATGACGAGTTATTTCCCTTGACAATCTAAAAGTGCCAGATTATTTTCATTCTGTAGTATTAGAAACAAAAACGTACTATTAATAAATCACACATTTCTATTTATTTTTATTCTCTTAGGATTAATATATTATTACAGGCAAAATATATATTAAAAAACCAATAATATATTAAACACATATAATAAAAAGACAATAATAATGAATTAAAAACAACAAAAACAGCAAAGTATTGTAGTGAAGACAGATGCGATTCAAAGGAACGCCCCAAAGCAACTGACTTGAATAGACCCCCTTTTTCTTTCTCTTGTGTGTTTGGATACCCTCTCCTCTTTGCTTCCAAAAGAAAATAAAGAGTTTTTACATTTTGTCGCTAAATAATAATTTTCGGCCAATAAAAATGATTCCCGCTCAATTTAAACAAACAAAAAAGTAACAACCCGACATAAAAAGCGCAATCTAAAAAAAAAAGTAACAAATCCAGCAGATCCAGGCCAACAGACATCGGAAGAAGTCCAGAACGTATTTTTCCCTCAACCCCTTTAAGGGGCGAAAACGAAAGGCACATTCCAAACGCACGTGCAAGCTCCATCATCTCGCTCACATATTCATACGCACGAGCAAGAGGTCAGATGAACAGAAGCAAATTGCTACCCACTCACACACACTAACAGAACAAGGATGGCTCGCACGTACACAGTGCCATACTGACTAATACTCACACACGCATATTACTCACACACGCATATTCACACTAACAAATATATACACATAAACATCCTTAGCCACCGTGTCTGCTTATCCGTAGAAGATTCTCTCCAAGAACAGGAGTTTCTATTTATCTTCCTGACACAAGGTCGGGAAAGTGAAAAAAAACCAGCGCTCAAAGAATTTGAGCACTCTGGCCATTTAAAAATGTCCTGGGCAGCCTCGTCGGCACTCCCCGGTAGGGCGCCTCAGGCGATTAGCAATAAACTAACCCCCTCTCAAAGGGTGAGAATGCAAAGCCTGGGAGGGTGCACCTCCTAGAACTGTACAGGACGGACAACCGATAGACCGGTGTAAATCCAGACCCGAAGGCCCGGACAATACCAGTCTATAAGGGTGGGGTCCAAATAAACATTTCTGACAAACAATAACTTTTATATTCACGTAAAATTATAGTTATAAAATGTTTTGTTTATGAGGTGGATTTTAAAAGACAACACATTTTAGAAGAAATAATCTGAAATGTTGTCCACAAATAGTATGTGATGGCAGAAAATCATTTGATGCCAGAAAATAAATGAAAAGGAACCGTATGAGAACTAATAGACTCTTAAACAAATATTAATATCTTCATGCTCACATGACCCTCTAAAATGTGTCCTCTCCGAGATCTCAATTTTTTGGACTACTATATATGGAGCGTAGTTGAGATATCATTTAAAATAATTCATAATTAAAGTAATGAACAATATGCACAAAGACCACCTGATCCGAGTATGTAGTCAATTCATATCTTACATAAACGTCGTTATGAAAGTTGAAGGAGATTGTAAGGAATAACATTGCACACATAAATACAGTTATTGTTATCGTCGCACACGTAACAGTGAAAAGACATCATTATTTGTTTCTGAGAGTCATTTTTGTATGTATAAATCCGTCCTCAAATACGTTTCACACGTTGTGTATATATATATATATATATATATATATATATATATATATATATATATATATATATATATATATATATATATATATATATTTAAAAAGAAGCTTTGAAAATATTTAGACAAAAAAAATGGAAAATGCAGTTTAAATTGCCAGAGAAACTAACTTAACCCAAGATATCGCAGACTTAGCATACATTGGAAAATTCATTAATAAATTTAAAAAAAGTATCTAACAGTGAAACAAAAACAGCGGACTTTAACTTAAGCGTGAAATATTTAAACGGAGATCATCAGCTCTTAACCTTGTAACATATATATATATATATATATATATATATATATATATGGGTGTGTATGTGTGTGTGTGTGTGTACGTATAAAACTCAATGTGCCTGTGTGTGATGTTTTTATATTCCCTATAGAAAGAAAGCGTAGAGAATCTATATGAAATCTAAAAGAATACACTTACGTAAAATTTACTGCGAAAAACGATGGAAGTATTTCCGAATCTCTAAGTGAACTCCTAGAGAAGCAGTAAGGGCATACCTCCCTTAAAACGTCAAAAATATCTTATTTTTATGAAGTTTGAATTATATGTATCACATTTTCTGGGTAACATATGGTCCGAATATTTACGTTCTCCTCTATGATCCATGTATCTACACGCCCCCATGTATAAGTGACCCATGGAAAAAAAACATCCTTAAAAATTCAAATAAGTGTATTCGATTTCAGAGAAGTGGTCAGTAAACACACAAAGAAATTAATATGGTGTTATGAACATAGTGAAAAGTATATAGTAGTGATCCACATCACATCACGAGCAACGTCGGGTGTTCCAGCTAGTATATATATATATATATATATATATATATATATATATATATATATATATATATATATATATATATACACACACATATATGGCTAATCCCCCAAGGAGGTCGGGCAGATTTCGACAGGGTAAAGCTGTTGTCATTAGAGACACTGAAGTAGGAGCTCCTTCTTTCGAAATGGCAAATGGGACTTGTCCGACCGATAATAATTTTAACATTGCTCCCTGTGGAGCTTCGTTATGCAAAACTTGTGATATTCTAATAACATCTAAAGAATATCAATCTAATGTAACTAAAAGAATCTATCCAGTCCTAAATCATTCGGGGGAAGATTTGTCGTGTAGGTCACAAAATTTAGTTTACTTATTATCTTGTAAAAATTGTAATTTACAATATGTAGGCGAAACAGTACTACCTTTAAATAGACGGATGAATTTACATAAAACTAGTAATAAAGGCTGTGTCCATGTAGTAAACCACTTTAAAGAAAAAACCTGTGGAAAATCGTCTTTTTCAATACAGATTATTGAAAAATTTAAAGATAATGGATATGATAGTTCTGGTAAGGTAGATAATAATACGCTTAAAATGCGTCTAAATAAAGAAGATGAATTAATAAAGAAAATGCGAGTAATTTATCCATATGGTCTAAATGTAAAAATAAAAAAAGATAATTTACAAGACGAATCAGAAAATGTAGGGCGATTGTATCCAGCTTTGCCTCGCTACGGTACTAGAGATAGAACACGTGTAAATAAGAACAATAGAGAATCTGCCGTTTCATGCGAAGAATTTTTTAAGAAAACTAAAGAGATTATCATGACTAATATTTCCGAGTCTTTTAATTACATTAGAACACTTCTTAATAAAACCAAGAAAAAGGTATTAAAAGACATAGCATCTAAGATATTATTAAACCCGGATATGATATATAGGATAGAAGAACTTCCTCAATGGTATGAGTATATCATGGATATAATCGATACAAAATTATACAAGCCACCTTCTGAGGGTATAAAAAATAAACCTTGAAATGTTTGTGTAGTCCTATATGAAAATAAAGGATTTGATGATATAAATCTGCCTAAAATATTTAATAATCCAGAAATTATTCAGTCACTGCCCAATGAACTTAAAAAAGAGGAACAGAAACCAATAGTAACATATAAACTAGGGCAAACTATCCGGAATAAGGTTTTTAACTATAAAAAAACTGTAGAGAATTTAAATATTAATGATAATGATGAAATGTGTATACCATCATGTGAATGTGAATCCTCCCCTTTATGTAATACTGACATAGGGCATATAATTACCGGTAATCTAGCGATAGTTAAAAATTCTAAATTAAGAAAACTCTTAAGTAAAGGCCCAAACTATAGAGAACCTAAATGTTTAAATTATGCGAAATGTGTTAAGGAAATAAATAAAGCGTTAGATAATTTCACTGCATCCATGGCAAGAAAACATAAACTATTACACTCTACATTTGACGCATGGAAAAATAATATATTTAGATTCGTAAATAAAAAAGTAGAACGTTTAAAAGAATTTAAGCACCCTAAAAGAACGAATCCCCTCCTTAGAAATCCACAAATAACTACGGAGCTTGAAATGCTTCAAAATAGGTTTGTAATAGTTCCTATTGATAAGGCGACAAATAATATAGCTTTTATCTGTAAAAAGTATTATATACAACGCTTATTGCTAGAAGTAGGAATAATAGGTGAAGTTTCAAATACTTATAAATTAAGTAATAATAAACGCGATAACATTATTATAAACAATACTGTTATTTGTGAAAAATTAGGATTAAAATTAGAAGAAAAATACAAAAAACTTCCATCTATGTATTGGATACCTAAAATGCATAAAACACCAGTTGGCGCCCGTTTCATTGTTGCCTCAAAAATGTGCATCACTAAACCTTTAAGTAAGGCTGTGTCTAAAATCTTTAAATTAATTATAAACCAAATAAATAATTTCCATAAAAAAAGTAAATTCTATAGTAATATAAACCTATTTTGGGTGGTAAATAATTCCGATCTAGTAAAAGAAAAATTAGATCGTATTAATTCTCGTAAACAGGCTAAATCAATCTCGACATATGATTGTAGTACATTATATACAAAAATACCACATAAAGAACTTATTAAAGTATTAGGTAATACTGTAGATTTAGCTTTTGCAGGAGGAAAAGGTAAATACATAGACTTTGCAAAATCTAAAGCCTTTTGATGTAAAAATAAAAATGGTAAGACGAGTGTATACAAAACTGGTCTGATAATGCTTATAAGTCACCTTATAAAAGAGAGTTACTTTCAAATAGGAAATAAATTATTGCTCCAAACAATAGGTATTCCAATGAGTTTGGATCCGTCTCCATTTTGGGCAAATCTATATTTACATAGACTGGAATATATATATATATGTCATCATTAATAAAAAATGATATATCTAGAGCGTATAGTTATCATGGATGTAGGCGATATATTGACGACCTTGTTTGCATTAATGATATCGAAGAGTTTGCAAATACTAAACATTTAATATATCCTAAAGAGTTAAAATTAAACTGTGAACATAAGGGAACACAAGCTACTTTTCTTGATTTGGATATAAAAATTGAAGATAAAATGTAGAATATATATAAACGTATATATAACACATCTACTAATTATAATAAGAAAAAACAATAAAAATACAGTGGAAAGAAAGAAAGAAATGTTAAAGAAGAAGAAGAAGAAGAAGAAGAAAATCGACAGTTATGAACGCCGATTTTAAACACCGGGAGTTGGCAAAGAAGAAAAAGAAATAGAAAGAAAAAAAGAACAGATTAACGGTTAACTTATAGACGCAGATTTGAAACACTGAGAATAGAAAAAACTCGACAGTTGTGAACGCAGATTAGAAAAACTGTAAGTGAACAAGGAAGATAATATTTATTTAAGGTTGACAACAACGGGAAGATGGAAAACAAAGGAGGACGATGGAGAGAAGGAGGAACTAAAGGTATATATATATATGTATATATATATATATATATACATATTTATTTATTTTTTTATTTTTTATTTTTTGATGTGTTGATGTTTTTATATTTATAATATAAAACTAAAAATAATACATTAATTACTTAAATAATAGTATCATGGATTCGTCCAAACACTTTAAAATGCAGCAACATTTTTGTAAGTAACGGATAAATTTGATTAGACAGACGAACAGCACAGGTAAAGACAATTTTTTTTTTGTCTTAAATAACTAATATAAGTTAGCAAAACATTTATATGGAACAAAACGTAGATTTAGTATAAGGAACGTTTATGTTTTGTCTTTTAAGGGAAGTGGGGTCTGATCAACTCTGCTGGGAAGCCATGAAATTAAATACTGTCTTGTTTTTAAATTCCCGAAACAGTTTTTCATGGTAAACAACTGATGATCCCTTAAAATAGTGTTAGAAATAAACTAATATAATAACTGTAAAAAATAAATTGACTTACATGAGTGATTTTCCACTGGAAGACTTGGGACTATAAGTTTTTAATAAAGTTTTAATGGTTGAGAAAATTCCGAGACTATATATATATATATATATATATATATATATATATATATATATATATATATATATATATATATATATATAACTAACACGGAACTAACACACACCAATTTGACGGAAATACTAAATGGACTATTTGGAAAATTGAAAAAATAAAAAACAGTCTTATCAAGCAAGAACACTCCATGTTATTTAATAATGTTTGCCTAAATATATATATATATATATACATACATATATATATATTTATATATATATATATATATATATATATATATATATATATATATACATATATATACATACATACCTACATACACACACACACACATATATATATATATATATATATATATATATATATATATATATATATATATATATATATATATATTAGAAAATTAAAGAGGCTGGGCCCCAATCCCCTGCCCCCAAGTCTGAAGAGATGACCATCTTTTCTGCTCAGTCCCCCATAACCCCTAAAACTAAACACACAACTGAGCAGAAATCCCCCCCCCACTGAAACCACCCCAGCTGGTTCCCGCTCTGTGACTCAGAAGAAAGAGCCAGAGCCTAAAGAGCCAACAACTATCAGCAGAAATGCGTCGCTCTTCCCCAGTACGGAGGGAAAATACCAGAAGACGCATCCTCCTACCAAGGGACCGCATCTGCGATGCAGACTTGCATCACGCCGCTGCCGACCTCACCCCTCGACAGAGAAGCACGATCCGGCCGCTGCAGATCGTTACTAAGGCTCAGGGACTGGACATTACCAACCCAGCCAACTTCCCCGATGCCCCCTTGCTGATCACATTCGTCAGGAGGACGAAGGTTGGCCGCACCAAGGCTCTCTGGAGGTTGATCGACGCCACCAAGGAGGCGTTCTTGGGCCTGAAGTTGGTGGAAGAAGGGCACGACTCCCTCGAAGAGTTGGATGAAAAATGCGAAGGGAGGGTCGCAATGTACGTCCACCCTTCTTTTTATAGAGCCCTTAAGTTAACCTTTCCCTTGGATGTCGGAGGCATCACCCGAGACGGCCGTGCGTCGTCAGAATTGCTCACTGTCAATATCGGGCAAGCCTGCGGCATCCTGACACCCAAAGACTTCAGACCGTTGGTTGACATTGAATAGTGCAGATGGGCACGAACTTTATTTTTGAAAGCTTGAACGCAAGGGGATTGAGATCCTTAAGCAAAGCAGCCCGCGTACTGGGGGATCTCGAGTCCTTTTACATAGATGTGGCTACGGTACAGGAAACTCACTATGATTCGATTGACGATCACCGACTGCTGGAGAAGCATTTCGATGTTTTTTCAGCATTCGGTGACCGCCATGCTAAAGGAGTTTCTCTGTTAGTTAAACGCACCTTGTCCGCAAGTGTAAACGTTGTACACGCGGATGCTGATGGCAGACTGATTGTGGCTGATGTTGCCGTTAACAATGCCAGATTTCGAATCGTCGCGGTTAATGCGCCCAATTCAATTCGGGAGAGAGTTGCTTTTTTTCCGGGGGTTGGAGGGGTTCCTCGGTGGTTCGGAGCGGTTAATTTTACTGGGAGATTGGAATGCCATCCTTAATCCCAATATAGATAAGGTGGGTGGGCCTAGCGAGTCGGATGGGTGTGAGACAAGTCTGTCTGATCTGATGGCACAATGCTATCTGGTCGACAGATTTCGTGTCGATCACACGAGGCGGGAGTGGTGGACGTGGCTTCATAGTGGGCCTTCCATTTGCAAGTACTTACTTGGATCGGTTGTTAGTCAGAAGAGGCAAAGTAGATTATATCTATTGTCCCACGTTCCACTGGTTAGGTCATTCTGACCACAAACTACTTGTGGCTAATCTAGAATTAGGTAATAAAACTCACAAGTTAGCTGGGTACTGGAAGTTAAATACCTCTTTACTGGAGATACGCGACTTCCGGGACAAGCTAACTCATAATTTTCAAAAGGAATTAGTGGGGGCGGTAACCGGGAGTAAGTGGTGGGTTAACGCTAAAGTAAACATTAGGCGCTTTTCTGTACAGTATAGCCAACGCCTCGCATTAAATAAGGCTGAAGCAGAAAAGCATTTAGAAACTAAGTTGGTCCGGGCGGTGGCTGGGGAGGGATTCCCTAGACATAGAACTAGCTAAGGGGGACCTGAAACGTGCGACTAACGTACGGTATGAGGGTCGAGTAGTTAGATCTAGGCTAAATAGAGTGTCCAACGAAGCTGTGAAATTTTTAGCAGTTACGCAATCAAACTTCTGAATCTTGCACGCTCTTATAGCGTAATACGCTCGCATGTAACAACTCACTATTATAGACGCTCTTTTTAAAGTTGTGAAATACTAGCCATTATAATAAAAAAAAACTCAACAGTAAAAACATATTTGTAAAGAAACCAAAACTACCCAGTGGTAGTCTTGGTTTCTTTACAAAGATTATTAATTGAATCAAATCGAAAATACTCGCGAAAAGGAAAGAAATAGAACATAAACCCCACGGAACTTTTACACAATAATTTGCCCGAAATACTAAATTGACTATTCGGAAAATTGAAAAAAGTAAAAAAAAAATTTATCAAGCAAAATCACTCCATGTTATTTAATAAAGTTTGCCTAAATGAAAATAAGCTGGCTAAATGCACACAACCCACACACACACATATATATACATATATGTACTGTCTTGTACAGGGCCCGCTCGAAGAGTCACCTTAAGATTCTTGAAGCGGTCACCATCAACCTACGTAAACCGTCTCTGTGCAAGCAGAAAGAATATACCCACAGTTTGGAACTGATGGGTACATATTTTTTTTCTTCCGCTCATTCGATAATCCATGATTTTAATTCGCTTTTCAAACATTTTGGTCGACGAGAGATCTTGAAAATGTTTCGACTCGAAAGACGTCTCGATTTCACCACGAATTTTTTTCTCTCCTCCATTTATATTTTAACCGCTTTAGAAGGAATAATTTATTTCTCGCTTTAGTATTATAGGCCTCTCCGTCCTGTGTAATTATGGCTACCTCGCCATTATTATTAAAATCAATTTTTATTTACACAGACATGTACAAAATCTGAGACACTGGCATGTTGATGTTATCGATCAACAGTTATTATAAACTGAGATCTCATCAGGCAGAGTTAGAATCCGATCTTAACCTTAGATCATATTTGGAAAGAATTAAATGGAGATAAAAAACTTTCGACGGTTTTTTGACACATTCTGTTGCTTGTACATCCCCTTCCCCTACTTCTGTCTTAATCAACAGACGATGTTAATTTATTTATTTCTATCTATCTATCTATCTATCTATCTATCTATCTATCTATCTATCTATCTATCTATCTATCTATCGTCTTTATTCTACCCTTGTTATTATATCTCTCTCTTTTCACTTTATTTTATTTTATATTTGGATTTGGATTTTAACATTTTGATTCTTAACGGTCCCAACCACGTGACTTCCCAAATGTTGACATTTTAAATTTCTGTTCTTCTTCTTTTTCTCCCCATTTCATTCTTTCCAAATATGATCTAAGGTTAAGATCGGATTCTACCTCTGCCTGATGAGATCTCAGTTTTATCATAAACTGCTGATCGATAACATCGACATGCCAGTGTCGCAGATTTTGTACATGTCTGTATAAATAAATATAATCATATATAAGAGCTCTATTTGATATTGAGCACTTTATATAAACCCGGTTGAAATGCTTATGATTACTACCCTTCTGGGTGTCTTACCTGGATTATTATAATTATCATAATATATATATATATATATGTTGTCGATATTTCTATATATTTTTTTATATAGGGTTAACTTCTAAACTAATTAACCAAATTAAGCATTACGTAAAAGTAAATTCGTATGAATCAGAATTGTACAACTTTGTTGACTGGTTTGATTCTGATGTGGACATTCTTGCAAGAGGGGTCATGTAATGGTTATCAACATCCCAACGTGAACGTGGTATTATGGAATCGACTGGATTCGAACTTCGCACACATAGGTCGTCAGTCCGTTTCGTTATCCACTTAATCACCGTCACCTTCATGATTAAGTATTACAATATGGTAATAGCTTAGTTTTAGCTTAAGACAGCCAGATATAGGGGCATAATATGGGCGCAACTTTTCATTTGAAAATTCAGATATTTCAGATTTGCATTAAATTTTATGCATCGACCACGTGATAATTATTTCTCATAGAAACCCACAAATACATTCGCCATCGTTGATTTCAGGACTGCGACCACGCAGACGTCTATTTGCATCTATATTACATCGTTAAAACTACATTAAACGCATGCAGTTACAATTTTCATCAGCTCAACAAATATGTTCTCAGGAATGAAAGAGAGCAATAAATAATCGGCACACATATCTATGGTTTCCAAAATAGGGACACACGTATATAGGTTGCTAATACCATATAGGAACACACAAAATTATGAGTAATCTTAGACTGTTGAATTTATTTTAAACGATGTAACATTTATGAAAATATACGGTGTCCCAATTGCCTCAGTCTTGAGACTAGCGATGACGAATATTTTTGTGGGTTTCTATGAGAAAGAATTATTATCTGAACCCATGAAACCTTTAGTCTACTTTCAATATGTTGACGACACATTCTGTCTTTTCAATAATCCACCAGAAGCAAATACATTCTTCTCTCTACTTAATAACCTGCGCCCGGCATTAAAATATAGAAGGAGAGTGTAATTCCACTTTGGCTTTTCTCATTTATTGCTAACGAAAACTCCATCGTAAACCTGGGATTCATTTTTCCTTAGCAAACAAAAGTTAAACTTAATTTGGACCCTAACACACACAACCCTTATGATTGGTTCACAATTAAAATTGGATGAAAAAATAAGAACCATTACTAATACTTTGTCTAATAATGGCTACCCAATTGATGTGATTAGGTTAGTCATCAAAAGGAAAAAATATATATTTTCTGAAATAAAACTGAATACGGTGGCTAAATATCGAATTTACATCCGTATGACTTTGTTAGGTACAGTATGTTAGAAATTCGCCATGCAAATTAACTCAACAATTGAAACATACTATGTTACTTCGAAGTGCGTGTTGTGCTTTATACACCGCTCCTTTTGGCGTCCTCTAAAAAACGGTCTATCACTTATAATAATGTGATTTGTCATTTTATATGTGGCTGCAGTGCCGATTACGTAGGTAGAACGACGTTATGATTGAATAAAAGAGTTGAACAACACGTACCCAGCAAAATTAGAAATTGAACCTTCCGTTCAACAGACGTTCTAAAAAATACATACAGGTTTTCCATCACGGAACATTTGATTAAAAACCCGGCAATGAATTTCAGCCTTGACTCATTACCATCTTAAGTCGTTCTCAGTCGATATTCCATCTGAAAGTCAAGGATACCATTTATGTTCATTTGAAACAGCCCTCCCTCTGTAAACAAGGGAAGGTGTCTGCAAGTAATAGGCGTGATTAGTCTGTAAGACACATCCCTAATTGTATATATAACAAAATGCTTTTTTATCTTAAATATATACATTTTTTCTTCTCTCTTTTTTGTTTCCATCTTCTCCATCGTGTCTCCCCTGCTCTTTCTCTACCTCCTATTGCTCTTGATTACTCACCACTTTCCTTATCCCATCCCTCTTTTAATTTTGTACCTCATTCTATTCCTTTCAGCTATTATGTTATCATTTCCCCTTCACTTTATTGGCCCACCCTATCAACAT
>OY744530.1:89410951-89458451 GCA_963556195.1 Sepiola atlantica
TTAATACTAGAAAACTAGCACACGTTACATAAACATCGTTAAATTGTTACAACACTTCTACTTCATGGTCTTCATATTTCAGCCGTTTTGGAATGGTCATATTACTTGCTTTGACATTGTTTCATGACAAAATTTAATTTAGCACGGTCTGACTGGTGGTCAGTCAAGCATTCTGTATCACATATATAACACAGACACTAGAGAGGGCATACGCATCACACGCTTTCTAATGAAAATTTAATCAATTAAAAAGCCACTGGTTTGGAACTGAATGAATCAATTTTTTAAATTCATACTTTTGCTGAAACATTGTATTTCCAATGAATAAACTCAGTTCCTCACACATGCAAAATAATAAATATCCATTACTATTACATTTTCCTAATCCATCCGTTACTAGTACCTTTCAAGTATCATAGTCTTTTCCAACTCTTGAATTAAAATCATCAAGAATGCTTACCTTACCTGTTCGATGAATATTTCGGACACACTTTTCCAAAGAAAAATAACAGAAAAAGTATTAAATCTTCAGATGAACACATAGATGGAGCATACACACTCGCAAAGAGGTAATTTAATTCACATTCATATAAGACGGTCGTTAACCTTGTAGGAAAAATGGACGCTTTCGCAGAAAACACTACACCTGCTTCCCTCTTGAAACATTGTGCTCTTCCACTCCAATAAAATGTAAATTAACACTTCAGCAAATTTCGTTTCTGATAATACAGTTATGTGCATGTATAGTGTTGATGAACGTTTTCCGCAATGGCTATTCTCAATTGTCTTTCAATCCAAATGGGTCCGAATATTCCAACAACCCATATTAAGAAGCTTTTATTTTCTCGCAGATGCAAGATGACGACCGCGCCGAAGCTATACTACCCTGTTATACCTGCTGAATGAGACCATTAAAAAAGCGCCTTTACTGACATTGACTAACACCTGATTATTAACTAAGATTTTGTTTGCTTTTTTCACTGTTACCAGCCAACTCGAGAAAGAATAACAGAGAGATAGAGTAAAGGGATATAGCGAGCATTACTATTATTATTGCGCCTACGTGCCTCTGTACATTTTTCAGCATCAACTCTACTTCAACAAATAAACAATACAAGTAGTTCATAGAAAATGCTTATTTATTATTATTGTAGTGGAAAAGTATTGGCAGTGTGACTGATACACTCAGTAATTTTCTATGATAGCCACTCCAATAAAATATATAACCAACAGATGGTTCTGTAAATTAACACTTCAGCAAATTTCGTTTCTGATAATACAGTTTTTTGCTAGATATATTTGTTTAATTAATATATTCTATTAACAAAGGTTTTTGTTTCAAAATATATCAAAATATGCACGTGATTTATCATATTTATTTTCATAAAACCATTAGATTTATTTTTCCAGACTAAAAATATGTGTAATATAATTTCTTAAAATATAATTATTGTCCATGTTTGTCACGCATAATTGAAGTCATTTTCAAAATGGAGGTGTCTTTCGTTTCTTGCTTACCTTCTTACTCGTGCATTATGGGCTTCTAAAAAACAATTATTTTATTCAGGGAGACTAAAATAATACTACATTTTGATCCTAGCCCGAAGTTGTTTTGCTTTAACATTATAAAAATTGTACAGAGACAGATACAGACATAGGTAGATAGAAAGGGGGAGAGAAAGAAACAGAGAGTCAACAGATGACGATTAAAACGGAAGTGACGCCGCCGTCACTGACATAGCGTTGCCACGAACGATAGCCAGGGAGATGCGTTGGAACAGCCAGGCTGACTCACGGGGCTCGTGCCTAGACGTTGAAATCCTCCGTCCAATGTCCTAAAAAGATTTAACAGTCTCGGGGACAAGCACACCCGACGTTTCCACTGAAATTTGTTGGAAGACGAAACGGTCAGTGAGCGAGCTGTATTTTCCGCGCTTCCTTGTTTCGGCGAGTTATGTGCATGTATAGTGTTGAGGAACGTTTTCCGCAATGGCTATTCTCAATTGTCTTTCAATCCAAATGGGTCCGAATATTCTTACACCCCATATTAAGAAGCTTTTATTTTCTCGCAGATGCAAGATGACGAC
Organism: Sepiola atlantica; assembly: GCA_963556195.1. Taxonomy (NCBI): domain Eukaryota; kingdom Metazoa; phylum Mollusca; class Cephalopoda; order Sepiida; family Sepiolidae; genus Sepiola; species Sepiola atlantica. The sequence continues at coordinate 89,413,039 of OY744530.1, forward strand.
CGCGCCGAAGCTATACTACCCTGTTATACCTGCTGAATGAGACCATTAAACAAGCGCCTTTACTGACATTGACTAACACCTGATTATTAACTAAGATTTTGTTTGCTTTTTTCACTGTTACCAGCCAGCTCGAGAAAGAATAACAGAGAGATAGAGTAAGGGGATATAGTGAGCATTACTTTTATTATTGCGCTTACGTTCCTCTGTACATTTTTCAGCATCAACTCTACTTCAACACATAAACAATACAAGTAGTTAATAGAAAATGCTTATTTATTATCATTGTAGTGGAAAAGTCCTGTGCAGTGTGACTGATACACTCAGTACTTTTCTATGATAGCTCCTCTATTGGATTCATTTCGGATTTTGTCTTTTTATTTTAATATTCAACTGGCTTTGCAAACTCACATTTTTCTGATTAAAAAAAAAATAACCCGGGTCATATTTTTCTTGTTTGAATAAATTAAAAAATTTGAAAACCATTACCCCGGTTTCTTTCTTTTAATAATTTCTTTTAAAATAAACTATCAAAATCTTCTACCGTCAAATACGTTGGGAGATTATATTTTTTAAAGTTAGGTCATTATTTAACATTGACGTTGTTATTTAAACTTAAAAGAATAAAAGACGCAAATAATAATATCATATTTTAGTGTTTAATGAGGAGTTTTCATATACCCGAAAATTAACAGCAAAATATTTTTAAAAAGTAATAACTCAGATAATTAAACAGTAAGAAAATGTGATGATCTAAAAACATAAACTTTAAGAACGTACGTTTGGCAAGACGGGACGAAGCAAAATATATTGCTGGCATGTTAAGCCACTGCCTTTCCGTCTCTCTCCATTTTATCTCATTCTTCCCTTTTGTTTTCTTTTCCTTTGATTTCCTTAACTTTATTTTACCCTTTTACAGTTTGCATAAAATGAGGATTACGCGAAACTATTGTTTTATGTGAGTCCGCAAAAACAAGTCACATGACGAAGTTACTGTTGTGGATATGTAAGAGTTCCTGAAAAAAAACGAACTCGGGATTAAGTGAAACGATGTATATTTAAGAAAGTATAAATACAGCATATAAAGAGAGTGATTGAACGTTTGTCTGACTGGCAGTATTAGACTGGTGTAGTTCCGGGTATTTAATTCTCTCCCACCGCAGGAATATGTGACACAAGGTCGGGACGGTGGGGAGATCAAGCCAGCGCCCCTAAAGAAGGAGCACTCTTGCCTAGCAAAAATAGCCTGGGCAACCCCGTCGGCATTCCCCGGTCAGGGCGCCTCAGGCAGCAAGCAATAAACTTACTCCTCTCCAAAGAGGGATGGCAAGGCCTGGGAGGGTGCACCTCCTAAGAAAACACAGGACAGTATACTTCAGCCTGGCAGATAAAAGGCCACCGAAATGGCCCAGTTCCTACCTGATTGATTGTCGAGAACGGATCCTCAACTAGTATTACCTTACCCCGAGAGAGTGATCGGGCTGGGGCTGGGGCTGGGGTTGGTCCAACTCCGAGCGGCATATGCCCCCGGTATTTATAGTGAAGCGAAAAAGTTCATGTAGTTCGTAAGATAGGTACGATAACACCCCCTTCCAAGCATTAACTCAGCAGGAGTCTGAGTATAGCTTCTTTTTTAGATTGATAACGATAAGATCCGGAGATTTGCGTTTCCTTTCAGATTTTCGCTGTTTTGGAGCTGCTTGGGGTATCTGTATGTAGAAAGTGTTGTATATGATATTCATAAGTACTTTTTTCTTTCGGTGTCATCCGAAAGTTGTCTCCTAATTTGATTTAGGTGTCTATTATGAGTGAACTGACGGCCTTGGATTATGTAAACCACATTTCTACTTTTTTAACATCCTACCAAGTTTTCAGAAAGATGTGTTATTTTAGAACATCTTGAAAAAATACTTTTTCCCATGGGATGTAACGTTTTTTGGTACAGTAGAGGTCCGACCTTGTTTGGTTTGTTTTTGCAGAAATTTGTCGATAGGTATCTTATCTTAAGCGCAAACATGATTACTTCATGAGATAACGAGGATAGTGTGTAAACATTTGGCGTGGCTGTATTTATGAAAACACTTTGTGAACGTGTTGTACCATGATATTACTATTTATTAAAGTATCGTCTAGATATGCGATAATAGAATCAAGTTCGTCTAACATAGTATCCATAAATTACCGCAAAACTACTGGCGCGATCGTGATCTATAGAGCACACCTTTCAAACTTGTATAATCCGCGATACTTTTTTATACATAGTAATTTAAAACTTTCTTCTTCAATGGGTATTTGGAGATAAGCATCGCTGAGATCGATATTTGAGAAGAATTTGCCTCCCTTTAGTTTTGTATAAACTTCTGGGCTTGAAAGTTGATAATCGAAGTCCTTAAGTGCTGCTTTTAGTCCTTAGCATACACGCGTTTTTTTTAGAATGTTTTACATAGACAGTAAGTGCTGCCTATTAGCTATACTCTACTTTAGATAAAATGCCGGTCCTTATTAATCTGTCTAATTATTTTTTTTATTACGAGACGAAAGGCACATTCCTTTTTTTAAATACATGTCCACATTTTGCTGACATCTTTTTACATCGACCTAGACCGCCCGAAAAAAAAACTTTGGGAAAGGTTAATTTCAAATATCTCTATTAGTTTTTCTGACTTGGTCGTCAGATCTTCTATTTCCTTTTAAAAAGTGTTGATTTGTAAATCCCATAGATTGAACTGTTACATCCAGTCTGTGCCAAATAAATTGTTTATTTTTTTTAAACACAAAAGTTTTCAATTGTTTGGTAGTTCCGTTTAAAGTAACTTTGGTAATAGTTTCACCCTCGAATAAAATGTTCTAGCTATTTTGGTTAATCCAACCTTTTTCGATGTATGCAGGTTGATTATCGAGACATATTAACCAGAGTGTAGATGGGACATTTATTGCCTTTATTAGTTCTGCAATGCGAAATCTTGTGTCCTACTTTATTAAAAGTTACACAAGTTTTAAAACGGTATAAGAAAGGATCGACAACGGAAACAGCGACTGGGTATATTTTTTCCTGTTTCTTTTTGTGTTTCTTTTTTGTTTTTGTAAGAGCATGAAAATAATCTCTCTTTTTGATTTTACTTGGTCTTGCAAGAGAGTCGATGTATGTTTCTTATGTGAGTAATGTACGATTCTTCAATATCTTTAGAATCTTGGTTAACGCTTACAAATCTATTGCAATCTTCAGTTATTTTCTGTAATGTTAAATTTGGCTCACTTTCTAACTTGTTTTGGACTCTACGTCTGATTTCTGCGTCCTTGGCTTATACAACTATACATTAAAAAAATCGAACTATTATATATATATATATATATATATATATATATATATATATATATATATATATATCGCTTCAAAAAGTATATTAATTTCTTAAAATGGATATAACCTATCTTTTACATTTAAAAAATGTCTAGTAATTGTAAAAATATATAAAACATCTTGAATATTTTATAATCTCTAGTAATTCAATGAAATAATCTTAAAAAATGAAATGCCTAGTTGTTAAAAATTATATATAAAACATATGTTTAGTTATTCGAAATACATGAAAACACTTTAAATAAAAATATGACAAACTAAAAAAATAGATTGTCTACAGAATTTATTATCTTTATCGTCATACAAAATATAAACGTTCAAATAATTTGTTTATTCTACCAAGTTAATCTGTAAATAAATGTAAAAAACTGTTTAATTTTCTACATTAAATGTGTCGTAGGTTCATCCTTAGGATGTTTCTTGTCCATGTCTCGTTTGGGTGACCGGGTTGTTCTGTTAAAAAACAAATGAAACATAAATTAAACAACGAAGCCCGTGTTCTTAATCAATGGTCAACAATCAATGTTTTACAAAATATGTCGTTCAAACACGAACCTTCCATGAACAAAGCTTTTTCATAGAATATTACATTTGTGGAACAAGATACAACGAGTCTGCTTCCCAACCGACTGTTGATTGTCTTCAAGTCTAATGTAAACAAATACTATATATATATATATAAGTAAATATTTATATATATATATATATACAGAAGTAAATATATATATAAGTATATATATATCAACATATATATATATATATCAATATATATATATATATATAAATATATATATAAATATATATATATAAATATATATAAATATATATATATATATAAATATATATACATATATCTATATAAATATATATATATAAATGTATAAATATGTATATATATAAATATATATACATATATAAATATATATACATATATATATAGCAATATATATATACATATATATATATATATATATAAATATATATATAAATATATATAAATATATATATATATAAATATATATATATAAATATATATAAATATATATATAAATATATATATAAATATATATATATAAATATATATATATAAATATATATATACATATATATATAAATATATATATAAATATATATATAAATATATATATATAAATATATATAAATATATATATATATAAAAATATATATATATAAATATATATATAATTATTTCCACAATCAGACAACGCCGCAGCCCACAACCTATGAAAAGAAACAAACCGGAAGTCCTAGACTCGAGTTTCGCCCTCTTGGGCGAAACTCGAGTCTAGGACTTCCGGTTTGTTTCTTTTCATAAGTTGTGGGCTGCGGCGTTGTCTGATTGTGGAAATAATTATATATATCATCTCACATTCAAGAAATCTAATAAATATATATATAAATATATATATATAAATATATATATATATATATATAAATATATATACATATATATATATATAAAAATAAATAAAACTAAAAAAAAGTTTGTTTATTTTTATGAAAAAAAAAGAAAAAAAATCTCTGAAGATGTAGAGTGTATCAGAAATTAATAAGATAAAGGTAAGAAAAAAAGAAAGAAATTTGTCTTGAATTGTAAAAAAAGGCTTTTATTCTCAATTTGTAATACTTATCATTCAATGCTTATAAAAAAAAGAACGACTAATATTTGAAGAATATATATATATATATATATATATATATATATATATATATATATATATATAATTTTAGCATGAAGATTCCTCCCGGGGAGGAAACGCGGGAACCTTAGTGTAGCTTAATTGCCATAAATATATTTTCATAACTTACTACCTAGCTCTACTTATTATTAAACATTGATTAACATTATTAATTTGAACAAATATTACAATTGTTTATGAGTTCTGAAGGAAAACAAAAGCTCCATGCATGAAGAAGCAGAACTTCCTTGTAATAATGCATCTCAAGAATTTCTAATAATATTTTAAATGATATACTTATTAACCACATAAACATTAACCATACAAATACTCCTTAAAATTACACACATACATAGGTTCTAATATCTTGCGCATAACATCGCGCATCTGAAACTAGATAAGCATATTTAATAAGGGTAATTATGATAAGAGGAATAGGGTAGAAAAAGATATTACTATAGATATCATCGAATAATAATTACGTATGGATTTAGCTTAAATAGTTTAAGGTTATTGATAGAAATATTAAAGAGTATGGGTTAGAAAGAAAATGTCAGTAAAATCGTTTCAAGTATTCATGAAGATACGATATTGATACTTAAAGAAATTGCAATTCGTGGGAATAAATTAAAAGTAAAATTATTTAATAATGGGGAAGATGAACATGTTTTTATTTAAATTAGAACATGTGAATAATGTTTGTAATGTTAGCTATAGGATACACGCGTATATCAAAAGTAGAAGCCCTCCGTTCGGTCTAGAGAGACCATGGACACCCCTGTAAGAGGCTGACTGCGCGTTTAATTGTGAAGCAAGGGTTGCACAATACTAAACAACACCTATCCTGCTAATACATTCAATTGTAAGATATATAATTAGGGGAAATAACTGATAGCAAAATGAGATAAAAAGATGAATATGTGTTAAGCAATAGGGGATAAATACAAGATTAGTATATTCATTATTTCCAGGGATATGTGAATTATTGTTTAATATATTAGAAAAAGGGATACAGTTATCTGAAGTGTATACGTTAAAATGGTAAGTTATATATTTATATATATATATATATATATATATATATATATATATATATATATATATATATTTAAAAAAACAAAACCGTTTTGTATGGTTTCAGAATTTACGAATAAAAAAATTTCACGAATAAAAACAAAGTTCTCACATTAGCATAAAAAAAACAAAAAAAAACACCAGTTTATGGTCGTTCGTGTATTTTAATCACTCTACCGACGATTCCCCTGACGAGAGTCGGACGAAAGGCTGCCTTGGGAACTTCAAGCTTTTTTTTTATGCTAATGTGAGAACTTTGTTTTTATTCGTGAAATATATATATATATATATATATCTGATATAATATATATATATATATATATATTATATCAGATAGATACGTTTGAACTTGTTTAATCGTAAAATTTATATAGAGAATATCATAAGATTAAATGAACAAAGCTATAAGAAGTAAGTATAAAGTAAAATGGCTATCAATATTTTGGATATCGAAATGGATGTGAACTTCTTCTTTCGTGTGAATCAAATGATTCTATTGTTTGCATTAGTTTGATCGCCGTACTAAATGGGTGACCATTTGGGAATACCAGCTGCTGTATGTGCTCTCTGCTTATCTCGGCATTGTTTCTATTTGTCTTGAACTGCTTATTATTATTAGAATAAAGCAGTGCCAACTTAGGAGAGGTGTTGTTAGTGATTGCGCAACCCTTGCTGCACAATTACACGTGCAGCCAGCCACTTACAGGGGTGCCCATAGTCTCTCTAGGCTGAACGGAGGGTTTCTACGTTTGATGTACGCGTGTATCTTACAGCTAACATTACAAATATTATTCACATGTTCTAATTTAAATAAAGACATATTCATCTTACCCTTTTTTAAATCATTTTACTTTTAATATATTCCCACAGATTGCAATTTCTTTAAGTATCAATATCGTATCTTTATGAATATTTGAAAGGATTTTACTGACATTTTCTTTCTAGACCATACTCTTTAATATTTCTATCAATAATCCTAAACTATTTCAACTAAACCCATCCATAATTATTTTCGATAATATCAACAGTAATATCTTTTTATACCCTTCTAAGTAAGAACTCATTAATTACCAAGTATTAAATAAATTATTGTTTAAAGCACTAACAATATTGTAAATCTGAATACACTCATCATATTATCATTTACTTACCACTCTATACTTAAATCTTACACACTTATATTTTACCTGGTGATACCAGATCAGGCTGCCCTGTGGCTCCCTGAGACGAAATTCACCTACATTGACGTTTTTTTTTTTTTTGTAAAACTTAATTATGTTCTACAAAACCAAAAACAAAAACAACAGCCCCTCTCCCTTTCTCCCTCCCCTTTTTTATTTTTATTTTTCCTACCCTACTCCCGGTCCTGGATATGACCTTAAACTACATCCGATGGTGAGATCCGGCTTACGGACTTTGGGGAATGTGGAGCCTCCTCTTAATTACCATTGCTCCCAGGTCCACCTTGACCCGGAGTGCTAGTACCTGTTAGGGTCCCAACTATGGGTTAAATAGAAACAGATATTGAAAGGGGAAAGAAACAAAAAAGAGAAGAAAACAAGACCAGATTCGGCATTAAATAACCCAAAAAGGGTTGATATGCCGTAAAACAAAACTACCAAACCATACCTAATATTCTACCGTTTCTCTTCAATATTATTTTTGTTAATTTGTTAAGTATTTTCAATACGTTCTCTATTTAGTGAATATACTTAAAATATTTTTTCTTTTTTTTTTTAAATTTCTTTGTTTCAAGGCAGTTTTAGAATGTAGGGAGTCTATTTTTGCTAGTGCTATAACATAATATTCCAATGGAGTACACTTTACACCTCGTAATTTATCTGGAGATATTTTATTAAAAGGACTTGCTGCCTCTTTCGTACATGATTTTCTTTTCTTTTCCTTCGGATAAATAAACGATTGTAATATATTTTTTTTAATTGATAATTTAAACAATGCTTAATAGTTTATTGTGCTTTTCCTTCTGGTGATAGAAGCTATTTATTTAAAAAAAAACATGCTTTTAAGGTAACTTAAAAATATCATTTGTTGTAATATCAGAATACAATAAACTGGTAACTTTAATTCATGAATTTTTATGAAAAAAATTCAAAAATGGTCGTTTGTTCTATACATGCATTAATCTATAACAAACTGTTTATCCATTAGGTAAGAGAGTCCTTTTTTGTTACATAATTACATTTTTATTCATTTAATCAGTGATCGTGTGAAAGCGATAAACACAATGTTTACAAACAGCAATTTTCGTAATGAAGAGCTAACATGTAATAAAATATGACATTTAAAATTCTTTGTTTTTTTATTTCATGAGAACATATTTTTAATAAAAAGGAACAGTTGTTTTGTGATTTCATCTGCGAGGAGCAAATTCATTCCGACCGGTTGCTTTGCCAATCGTTAATTTATCTCTCAAATAAAAAGTATATAATTTTTGAGTTAAACTTTTTGTTTCTATTATAATAAGATGTTCGCGATATTTGTCGACCCAAAATTTGTTTTAACTCCAAATTGTGTTTAATTAAATATTCCATGAATAATTTAACTTAATTAATCAATTAATATTGTAAAATACTTAATCAGATACCAGTTGTATGCTGTTTATCCATAGCATTGTTTCATTTTAATTATTAAAAGAGAAATACAATTTTAAATAGACTGTGATGTATAGTTAGATTCGAATGACGGAGCATTCTCGAAGGTTATCAGTTGACTATATATATTTTATGCTCACACACGAAATTCGGTCTATGTTTTATGCTGTTTATCCATAGCATTGTTTCATTTTACTTATTAAAAGAGAAAGACAATTTTAAATAGACTGTGATGTATAGTTAGATTCGAATGACGGAACATTCTTGAAGGTCATCAGTTGACTATATATATGTTATGCTCACACACGAAATTCGGTCTATGTTTTCGGTTCTTTGTAGCAACTTTGTTAAAACACCTGTAAAATATAAGTGAGGGAAAATATCTTTTTTCCTTCTGCTTACTCTCCGCTGACACACATATTCAGTGTAAATTAAGATGAATTGTGTACCGTTTCCTCAACATGTCCCTCTTCCAAATTGACCATGCTACGTTAACCTCGAATGCAACGATCACGCTGGTAAAATTAAAATAGTAACCAGAGGATGTAGATTGCAGATGTACATTTATGAGTGTGTGCAAGCAAGAGGATATAGACAAGCATATGTTGTCAAAAATATACAATAATAAAAATGTGACGTGAAAACGGTTGAAAATTGGTATCTTTTACTTGTAATTTTCGTAAAACCAGCAAATAAAAATCTAATATCTAATATATCGGATTTCTGATGTTGCACGTAAATAACAATACATCTGATAAATCTATATTTGATTCTGACCATTCGATTTTCTTTATTATCCTTTCAGCGTATTTTTATATTAAAAAGTGTAATTCCTTTCCGAGAATAATTATTCTTGAAAGGAAGATTATTACAATGGAACCAATTTTACCTAATAACGTAAAAGGCTCAAAATGTAAGCCAGATAATTTGATGTTTACTTAAAGATAAATATCAGTTATCTCCCTTAGAGCTTCAGTTTTTTTTTCTTATCGATCCGAGACTTACACATTATTATTTAAAAAAAAATCTTCAATGACATTAAAGAATCCCGGGCTATGCCAAGTAGATACAGCGAGTTAAAAAAATATCGATTTCCATATTGACGAGCAAAAGTATAATTAAAATATGACATTTAACAACATTTTTTCTCGGACTTTTCATTAAGAATCTATGACGAATGTTTTTGAATTAAAATAAAAGAAATGTGGAATATTTTTCACTTTATTATTAATTCTCTGAAGAGTATTATTTTAATTTTAATTATTAAAATACAAAAAACACTTTGCATCTTTTGCGATTAAGGTTTTATTTGCAATGAAAATGCCAAAGAGTAGAAACGCCATTAAAATATAATCAACCCCCGTCGTAGAGTCACGTTGCAATTAGCATAAATGATTTGTATGATAAAAAATTAGATTTATTATTAACATATTAATTCTCTGCTATTGTAATCTATAGTTTTTTATTAATACATACTAGCAATACCCATGGAAATTCCACAGAGGGAAGATATCATCATAAATAATATATGTACGCAATGTTTTCGTATTATAAGGTATGACGATAGTAAACACATGTCAGCTATTAATCCCATCATTTGTTTCATTTGACAGTTTAAACGATAATAAACTTCTCTTAAACAACGGAGTATCACGATGGTGGGAATAGGTCAGCTATTACTAATAGTCTTTTAAAATGGCTCAAATGTGTTGGCAGTTTTGATACTTCATTATTTGAAAGTATGCAGTAAGCCTTTACTATACGGATATAATCGCATTTGGAAATAGCAGGTGATGTGTGTAACAATCTCCTCTGGACTCTGGCAATAGATAGAGACTTAGCGATCAGATGATAATTGTCACAATAAAATCATCATCGTTATGGTGATGATGATGATCATCATAACCATCATCAATTTTACGTCTATTTTACATGCGTTGAACGGATTTTTGTTAGGACAACTAAAAAAACGTAATTACGCCCCTTGAACCATTTCGGAGCTATCACCCTTGGAAATAAAGGTATGCCTGGGGAGAAAGTAAACACAGACCACGGATTTAGACTGTAAATATCAAATCGCGTACAGCGGCCAATTAACTCATTATTTCATTCTGTGTTGAGTTTTAATAAATCTGTTAAACGTTTCTGTTGAAAGTTCATTTTGTTTACGAGTTATTAATTATTATAACCTAAATTACCAGGTTACACAACTTTTAAAATTGACTTCCGAACCAACCTATATTTGGCCATGTCTTCATAACTTTTTCTATCAAGTCCATCTTCATCACTTCTTTCAATGTTTCTCTTTCCCTTCACCTGTGAACTGAACCTGCCACCTTAAATGTTCTACATCTACTAACCCAATAGCTCCCATCCATTCTTTCAATGTGGTGATACCATTAAAGTCTGCACACATTACTCTATTAAATCATCTTCTAGGAGATCAGATGTAAGCCTGTGTGAAAGACTCATATTACACACCCATCGTATGATTCTCATGTAATTTCTCTCCATGCAACGCAAGTCCTCAACCCTCATTGTCCAGGTTTCACTTCCATACACCATAACACTGTGTACACAAGGTTATAGTTCATGCATGTTTGTTTGATTGTTTGATTGTTAGACTCCCATAAGCATACATATGCTGTCATTACACTAATCAGGCTACTTGGAGATGTGTATTTCATTTTCATCACAAATGGTTATTTGTGTTGTTGTTGATACTATAATTAAAACTACTACTACTATTGGAAGTTTGAGGAGATTCAATGGTGCTTTCGATATCATCCTGTATAATTTACTGTTAATAATAATATTCCTTTTGAAATAATAAGAGTTTGGCATGGTCATTACTATAAAGAAAAAATACACTTTCCTCTCCTGTAAAAATAATTGTCATTGTCAGCTAAATATTCTGTACATAAATAAAACAAATAGGTATCTTCCTTTTTCATTTATAATTGTGGCCATTTAATTATTTTTAAAACAATAAATATTCCCTGTTTTCTTACCGTAAAAATTGTAAAGCTCAATATTCTTAATATATCAATAAAACGAATGCAACCGTTTGAAATGTATTTACTTAGAATTGTTATGTTTTATCGACGAGACGATATAATTTGGAACCATTCATTTTAAAATTGGCCAAGTCAAAATTGCTTATCTTAGCGACATCAAATCAATCACCAATCATTAACTTTGCTGAGCGGACGATTTTATTTTTTTAAATGTGCGTGTGAAAGGTGATAACGTATCTGCGAACATGAAATGCCTTAACGTATTATTATGTACTCACTAGGAGTTCTCACATAGGTCATCAGTGATTGCTCACCGACAACCGGTGGTATTCCCTGCAGTCTGAGTGACAACAAGTCTCCACAGATTTCCAGTATTCTCCACCTCTTTTCGATAGCCAATGCAAATAAACAGCTGTTTACCATTGATTTATCGCTGGTAAGGACCATTGGTCTTCTCTGGGATTTGGATGGCAATAAGCCTACCTAAGGTCCCAGCAGTCTCTGCACTTCAAGTGGAGGTCTGGTTTGTGCTGTGCCTCGTCTGTGTTTTCATCCTCCTTGACCCCATGCAAATATTTTGTGTTGTGTCTGCCAAGGCTGGTACCATTTTTTGGGGTAGGGGTGAGCTGATGGTGTTTCTTGCTATTTCTGTTCATTGGTTCATGTTTATGTCGTGTTAGTTGAGGCCGGTGTAATTTATGGAGGGGGAGCTTATAAAGTGATGTTTCTTGCATTTTCTGTTCCTTTATTAGTGATGTGTTCTTTCTGTGGTTTTGTTTTACATTATTATTATTATCATCATAATCATCATTATTATTATTATTATTATTATTATTATTATTATTATTATTATTATTATTTATTTATTTATTTATTTTTTATTATTATTTTGTTCACAAGGAGTTTTCACTAGAAGTTTTAACACAAGTCATTATCAGTAATTTCTCACTAACAATAACAAGGGGTGTTCGCTGGAGTCTAAGTGACAAGTTTTCCCAGATTTTCAGAATTCTCCACCTCCCTCGTTGCGAATAACTTTGCGTTATTGCAACAACTGATTACCATTTTATTTCTTCGTTGGCAACGACCATTGTTCTTCTCTAGTATTTGGGTGACAATAAGCCCCCCCCCCCAAGTTTCTAGTACTCTCCGCACCATTCCAGTGGAGGTCTGGTTAGTGATTTCCTTCCTCGGTCCTACCCATCCCACCTGACCTATAACTACCATTTTGCGTGATATCAACAGAAGCTGGTGTCATTACATTGTGTGTGTGTGTTTGTGTTTTTAGGGGGTCGGTTGATGAGATGCTGTTCAGTTTACTTAAGCTCACTTTGCTGTTCTTGCTTTGTATTTGTTGTAATTCTATTGCAACTTCCGTGTGGCTAGTTAGCGTTTGTAGTTTACATGCGTGGGTTTCCGCATTCAAGCATTTTCCTGAAGCTTTTTGCTATTTGAATCATAGTCATCCGGTGTATCGTATCAGTTTGAATTTGATTCTAATATCTCATGGCCTTTTTTGTACGTTTTTCGGGACTGTTTCTAGTGCTCCTACGATTCTTTGGTATTATATTAATTTTCCACATGATAAATTATTATTATTATTATTATTATTATTATTATTATTATTATTATTATTATTGTTATTATTATTATTATTATTATTATTATTATTATTATTATTATTATTATTATTATTATTGTACTCAGGAGTTCTTCACACAAGTTATCATCAGTGATTTCTCCCTGATAATAACCAGTGGTGTTCCCTGGAGTCTGAGTTACAAATATCCCCCAGATTTCCAGTACTCTCCACCTCTTTTCGATAACCATTAAAAATGACTCTGCGGTATCGTAACAGCCGCTAACTATTGATTTCTCGCTGATAACGGCAATTGGCCTTCTATGGGATTTGTGATTGCAATATAGTATTACTTGACAAATATTTAATATAATTAGATCCTTCCTAACTAACAGAAAGATCCAGATTGTTCTCGATGGCCGTTCATCTAAGCAACATGACATAAATGCTAGTGTACCCAAAGATCCATCCTTGGACCTCTAATGTTTCTAATATTTATAAACGACCTCTCTGATGTCATTGTGACTGAGATAGATATATTTGCTGACGACATCACGCTCTACTCTCGTCATGTGGCGAAAACGGATGCGCACATATCCGAGGCAATGGCTGAATCCTTAGAAAATGACCTCCAGACTGTAGTGGATTGGAATCATAAATAGATAACTTTTAATGCCGCAAAGACAAAGCCCCTTTCTTTCAATAACTACAAGAAACCTCTTCAACCACCGATTGCAGTAGCAAATAACAGCATACCTGAGAGTTCAACATTCAAACACTTCGACCTATCATTCGCAGGTAACATGAATTGGAGTAAATACATTAGAAGACATTGCCAGGGCTGCTGAAAAGAAGGTGGAATCCCTTTACCGTACTAGTACACTTCTCACATCTGACATTATCCTATATCTCTACAAAGCCACCATCTGCCTATGCAAAGAGTATTGTTGCCACATCTTGGGTGGTACATCATCTACTAGTCTCTTTCTCTCTCTTAAACAATGTCCAAAAAAGAGTCGCGAACTTAATATAGCCCTCACTATTAACCCAGCTCCAACCCCTGTCCCATCGCCGCAATGTTGCATCCTTGTGCCTGTTTTACAAGTACTTAAATGGATTGTGGTCTGATGAACTAGCTGCACTAGTGCCCCCTCGACGTAAATTCACTAGACCAACCCGACAATCAGCCAAATCCCATCAGTTCAGTGTGGAGGTCCCCAGATGCCGGAGAGCCTTCTACTCAAATAGTTTTTTCCTCGTGCTGTTAGCCTTTGGAACTCTTTCCCTGCTCCATGTTTCCCCGACTGTACTGACATGCAGAAATTAAAAATTAATGTAAGCAGACATCTCGCTGCACATTTCCCAACTTAGGATGAACCCAACACTTACATCCGATTTCTCAGTAGCCGTTTGTGTCAACAGTTTGGGGTCAATTATGTTAAAAAAAAGGTCGCAGTACTCACGCAGTCTTTCAGCAGAGGTCAGTGCTCTCCTTCTTCGGTCTTCCAATCCTGTTTGACTCTTTACAACAATGTTGTGTGGTATCAGCCGATGCTTTCAAAAGTATGCGTTGTTTATTAGTTATCGGTGTCGGTGAGGGTAGTGACATTATTATGCTTTATCTATATCCATAGTTGTTTTTACGAACTGATATTTTATTTTCACGTATCTCTGTTTTACTTGGCTATATAGGTTGGTCTCACAAATCTAAGATGTTTCGTAATATTTTAACTGTGCCGTTGTGTATATAGTGACAATCATCCTCCCTGGGGCAGTTTATGAGAATTACTTGCAGTTCAAGTTGTGTTTTTTTATTTTTTATTTTTTATTTTTTATTTTTAATCATCATCATCATCATCATCATCATCATCATCATCATCATCATCATCATCATCATCATCATCATCATCGTCATCGTCATCGTCATCGTCATCGTCATCATCATCATCATCACCACCACCACCACCACCACCGCCATCATCATCATTATTATTATTTACTCACTAGGAGTTCTCACAGGTCATCAGTGATTGCTCAGCGATAACCGGTGGTATTCCCTGGAGTCTGAGTGACAACAAGTCTCCCCAGATTTCCAGCATTCTCCATCTCTTTTTGATAGCCACCGCTAATAAATTTGCAGTATCACAACAGCCGTTTACCA
The DNA here is from genome assembly GCA_963556195.1 of Sepiola atlantica. Lineage (NCBI taxonomy): Eukaryota > Metazoa > Mollusca > Cephalopoda > Sepiida > Sepiolidae > Sepiola > Sepiola atlantica. Next base: position 89,428,540 of record OY744530.1, read on the forward strand.
TTGATTTCTTGCTGGTGAGGACCATCGGTCTTCTCTGGGGTTTGGGTGGCAATAAGCCTCCCCGAAGTCCCAGCAGTCTCTGCACTTCCAGTGGAGGTCTGGTTTGTGCTGTCCCTCCTCGGTCTTCTCATTGACCCTATGTAAATATTTTGTGTGGTGTCGGTGCCATTTTAAAAAAAAACTTTCCTTTTTATTGTTTTTTCCTTTTTATTTTTATACATTTATTTATTCATTTATTTATTATTATTATTATTATTATTATTATTATTATTATTATTATTGCTTACATGAGTCATTAACAGTGATCAGTCACTGGTAAAAAACAGAAGTCTTCTCTGGAGCATGAATATCAAGAAGTGTCTGCAGACTTTCAGTATTGGCAGCTTATTTAATTCACAATTGTATTTTACTTTGCGTTCTCGCACCAACCGTTCATCATTGATTTCTGTTTATTAACGGTCGATGTTGTTATTCGAATTTCGAAATTCCATTATTTTTCATGCCTTTTTAGTCAAGGTCTGACTAGTGATACACCTGCTCAGCCTTTCTGTCATCCTAGATGCTCTTCGACAATTTTGTGTAGTATCAACTGATGTTGGTTCCACCAGGGATTTTGTTTTGCATGAATGTACAAGTTATTTATCAACCTCCCCAAGCGGTAAGATGTGCACAAGGTCGGGAAAGTGGGATTTGAAAAGCCAGCGCCCGAGAAGGTGAGAACTCTGGCCTCCAAAAAATGCCTGGGCAGCCCCGTCATCATCATCATCATCATCATCATCATCATCATCATCATCATCATCATCATCATCATCATCATCATCATCATCATCATCATCATCACCAGTAGGGGCGCCTCAAGCAGTAAGCAATAAACTTACTCCTCCCCAAGAGGGGAGGCAAAGCCTGGGAGGGTTGACCTCCTAGAACTGCACAGGACAGACCCATAGACCGGCGCAAATCAAGCCCCGAAGGCCAAGACGATACAGGTCTATAGGGTGTAGTTCCATCGGAACAGATACTACACTTTGATCCCGACCAAAATATGAAGAAAAAAATGATATCTTGCTCATATATATATATATATATATATATATATATATATATTGGCAGTTTCAGCTCACTTGGGTTCGCTTATGTTTTATCTATATTCATAGTTGTGTTTACGAACTGATATTTTATTTTCACGTATCTGTGGTTGGTCTGTTCTACTTGGCTATATAGGTTGTTCTCACAAATGTTTCGTAATATTTTGACTGTGCCGTGGTTTATAGAGTGACAATCACCCCTCTTGGATTTCAATTCCTCATAGTCGTTTACCAAAGTTTTATAGAACTGTTCATAGTGATCCTGCAATTATTGGTATTAGAACGGTTTTCTTCATCTAATATATGAAGTTAAAATGATTTTCCCCTGTACCTCTTTGAAGAATAGGAACCTAACCACATGCATCACAGGCAACTAAACTCACCACTATATTACGCTTATTCATTAGAGCGTGTTTTAGTAAATTTGTTATCATTTTTTCTCCAGCTAACACTAGATATTACTTTTAGCCCACCATCTTCGACTCTCTTCAAAACATACTCCATATAGATGGTAGCAAAACCTTTTCCCCCCTAACACTTTAGTACTGCCACTACCCTCATCGATACCGGGAACTAATAAACAACGTCTACTTTTCATAAAAGTGTCCGTTAATATTTACTATCTGCCTGCTATTTATTTACTACGTAATACAAAACATTACGCGCTAATTCCGCTGATTGTCGAGAATATCGGATTACGTTATGTCTACCTATTATACATACATTTATACTCATTATGGTTTTTAGAGAATGCAATTAATGAACATGGTACTTTGCTGTTTAATTATTAAACATGCCGGCTACAATTTCTACAGAGACTCGACTTCCGAATAAAGTAAATATACGCCAAGCTACGCGACCTTTTTGCATAAAGTTGACATTTTCTATATTCTACACATTCCACACGCATACTATCCGTAAATTGAAAAAAAATCGATTTCTTCGTATAGAAATGACCCAAAACGTGTGACTTGTAGACCCAACATTTTGTCGCTTTCTGGTGGATCGTAATATAAAACGCATGCCAGCTGCACGCTGACCTATTTTTCAATGTTCTTACTTTTGTGGCTAAGTGGTTATCGCCGTAAATCCAATACCGAGTTGTTTAGGGTTCGATCACAGTCGACTTAAACACTTTTTTTTTTACATGGTTACACTCTTGCCTCCGCCTGGGAGTGGGTCTAGCTAGTGTTCTATATTCTATTTAGCTTCTGGCAAATACATATATTTAACTGTTCTTAGCCTCTACCAGCTTCAGTCTGTGGAACAGCGAAATCTTCTATTTAGCACTTTTTCCTCTTTGCAGTATGGTGTTAAAAATGTGTTTGTCCTTTTATATTTTGATTTTCCAGACAATGTTATGGATTTGTCATCGTCTTTGCTTTGGGTCATTTTCTTGCATGATCAAAGTTCAGTCGTTTCCACAATTCCTAGGGGACGACATCTCCAATTCAGTAATCTCAAGTTTTCTATATATTGTGAGACAGCTTGCTGAATTTTCTTCGTCCACTATCTACATTTGCTTGTTTTCTTGTAGTTCCTTCTAATCGTGTTTAGTGTGGCGATATTGTTTCTTTTTTCAACTGTTTTTTTACATAGCCATCACTCATATCATATGTTGCTTGTGTTCTTGTAATCTTTTCTCGGCTTCTCTTTTCATTTCAAGTTATTGTACCGCCCGTAGTTAATCTTGGCTCAACAATTTCGCTTTATATTGTGTTTCCTATTCATTTAATTGTATCTTCAACGCAATTTTCAGTACTGATAAATCTTTTTCGTCCTTATTTTTTAAAATTTTAGATAGTCAGTTAGTATCATCCATAGTGTGCCATGCACCGTGCATAGTCATTAGTCTCCTGTTTTTTCTATCACATTTCTAAGTTCTCTTGTCCAGTTTATGAACGCTCAAGAATACCTACAAGAAATACTGCTAAATTGTTTATTCTTTTTATCAGGTTTGTTTAACCTTTAGTAGCTTTCTTAGTTATTTGCTTTTGATTTGATTGCGATAGGATCCTGAATTACCAGATATTTAGAGTTATCGTGTTCATTATATTCTATGGCGACTGTTGTTTCGAGTTTATTTTCTTCATGTCAAATAGTGCATATTTCCTCATTACTATATGTTTACAAGTAGGGTTTATTACCGTCTTCATCCAATTTTTTATTTTTGTCGATAGTTTAACACTAGTCGTATGCATGAGGTGATTTATTCCGTCCCTTATATCTGTAAATATGTATTCTGTAGTGTATCTCCCTAGTATGTTGGTGTGTGAAATAATAGGCATGACCATAAGTAGTTGCGATAGGGAGTTTCTCTGAAAAATACCTCTCTCTATTCTTATATCTACCGGGTGTTTTCCTCCAGATGTCAGTATCAGCCTCCCTTTCTCCGTTACTGTTTCCATTACGTTGACAAATTTGTCTGGTATGTTGTACTAATTTTAGCATTGAACTATCCATGTTCAATGAATGCATCTTATCTTTTGTAGTCTATCAATACAATGGATTTGTAATTTGTCTGACTTTTATCTATTTCAGTATCTTCTGGTTGATTATAGCAGGTCATTAGTCCATCTTGTCGCTTTTGGGCATCTTTTCCGTAACTCGGGGAGAAAGCCACAACTATTAAAGGAGTATACATCTTTACGCTAAGATGTGCTATGACATTATCCAAATGGTTCGGAGGTAGGTGATCGGTCTTTAGTTGCTTTGAATCATTCTATTCTCACTGTTATTTGAAATTACTGTGATTCTTCATTTCGTCATCCATTTCATTGTGTATTTCATATATACATTTTATTTAATTTTGTTCTAGTTTTTTTATGTAGGGTAGTAGACTTCTAGAACCAGAATCCATGTATTTTCTAGTTTGCCATTTTTTAGGATCGTTCTGAGGGCTTTTTTTTTTAGTAATTTCAAGTATTTACTTTAATTTTCTTAATATTTCTTTTCATTTATTCAGCTATTCGTCATTTTTGTTATAGTCTTTTCATTTTGCCCATATATTGTTTCAGAGCTGCATAGTTTATGCAGTGCTCGGTTATTCACTTTTTGTAACCAGCATCAGTTAGTGTAACAGAAAACTGTCGTGAATGTCCAGAGATATACAAAGACCAATGAGAGAATACCATATAAACCTCCAATGAAAGAGCATAAAAAGTACTGAAATATTAGGAGGGCTAATTGCCATTCATATTTCAGGTAAAACCAACGGCTGTTATCAATAAGAAAGTAATGGTAAGCGGCTGTTGCAAGTAAACAGAATACTGGAAATCTGGAGTAACTTATCTTCACTCAGAATGCAGAGAAAGTAGCATGTTGTTGCCAAAGGGGATCACTGATAATGAGAACTCTGAGTGAATAATAATAATAATAATAATAATAATAATAATAATAATAATAATAATAATAATAATAATGAAAATGGCGCCGGCCTAGGCTGACATCACACAAAATATTTGTAAAGAGTCAAGGAAGATAGGAAGACCGAGGAGGAACAACACAAAACAGATCACCATTGGAAGAGTGCGGAAAGTGCTGGTACCTTGGGAAGGCTTATTGCCACCCAAACCCCAGAGAAGACCAATGGTCCTTACCAACGATAAATCAATGGTAAGCGGCTGTTGCGATACAGCATGGTTGTTTGCGGTGGTTATCGAAAAGAGGTGGAGAGTACTGGAAATATATGGATAGGCTGGTTGTCACTCAGACTCCAGGGAACACCACCGATTTTTGTCGATGAGCAATCACTGACGATGCCCTGTGTGATAACTCATATAATAATAATAATAATAATAATAATAATAATAATAATAATAATGATAATAATAATGATAATAATAATAATAATAATGATAATAATAATAATAATGATAATAATAATAATAATAATAATAATAATAATAATAATAATAATAATAATAATAATAATAATAATAATAATAATAATAATAATAATAATAATAATTACATTCTTTCTCCAAATTTACCACGTTTTGCAATAAATGAATCTCAGAGTGGCTCGAATTCATAATATCAATATGCCTCGGAAAAAATATTTTTATACAACTCTTTCATCTTCGCCCCAATCTTTCCCCAAATAAGTTATATATTCATGAAATACTTACATGCAAATGTCGATGTTCTTTCAAACTGCGGATGGTTACTTGAGCGCACCTGAAGGAAAAGAAAGTAATTATGTATTCCGTTTTTGATTAAAAATCACGCTTTCGTTTCAAACACAAAAAATGAATTCTGAAATCATATTCGAAATAGACGTATTCCAATCATGTGAGAGAAGTGTTCAATTTGTATCCTTTTAATTTATTTCGTTCTCATGAATGAATTTATGATTTGATTTCTAATATTTTTTGACATTTTCTTTCAATCGCGGATTTTGGGGGCGGTTGATTTGACAGGTGAAATTTGACAGGAGACTGATACTGACAGCTGGAGGACAACTCCTTACAGAGATAAGAATACAGAGACGTACCTTCTAGGGAAACTACCTATAACTTACTTATTGTCATAAGTATTATGTCACATATTAACATAGATAGGATATGCACTACAGGATGCATATTTACGAATAAAAGGGGCAGAATAAATCACTTAATGTATACGACTGATTTAAAACTACTTGCAAAAATAAATGAGATAACAACTGTAATAAATCCATCTAGTCAGGATATAGCCATAGAATGCGGAATGGGGAATTGTGCACTACTTGATATGAATGGGATATACTAGAAGTCGCGTCGCCGTAAAATTGCCAAATAAAAATAAATGCACTTAATGAACACGCAACTAATAAAAAGCGAATAACAAAGAACAGAATAAAGCTGAGTGATATTAAATATTATTAAACTTGACGAAAAGAATAAATACTTCAACAGTAACTCTTGTAAGTGTTCCGAGCCATTCATATACTGGACAATCTGATTAATTAACATCTCTTCGTAGCCGTAGTGCAGATTGCTGACTCGTCTTATTGTCCGACATTAATTTACTTATTCTTTGTTAATTAACCTATTTTGGGGCATCTACTTTTTTAAAAACTATCATCTTAATTCAACCTTTCAAGCTATGATTATTATTATTTCTTTGTTATGCCCAGTCACATCTCCATTTTAAACTCTATCCTGAATGTAGACCTAAAAAAGTATAATTATTTATCATGCCCATTTCAGAATCTCCGCTTTTTAATTTATTTGCAATTTAATCCTTTAACAATATTGCAAAAAACATTTCTACAATTAATACAATACTTGCTAGGCTCCGTGGAAGTTCTACGGTCTTTTCTACATCAATCGGTGGGTTTTCCGTAGGTCATACTCCGATAGATAAAGCCTCGGCTAATAGTCTACTTATGTGAACTTCGTTTTCTTATATCCAACAAACACCCACCTTGTAAAACCCCACTATATCTAAAAACAATATTAATGGTAATGAAATCAAAATATAAAACGATTAAACCAGACACCCCCACAAAAACTACTAAATGAGTCTCTCCTTCACAAATATCCGGGGGCTTAGAACTAACTTCGATAATGTAGAATCATTCCCCGTTGTAAACTTTACAGAACTCCTGCAACTAAGTGAAACTCCTACACTCCATCTGATAATTTTTATGCTTTTAGTATAACCCCACCCTGCTCCTTATTTCATTGGTGGTATGAAGATGAAGAAATTTAAATGTAATATGAGCAAACATCTTGGTGCACACCTCCCTGATTTAGGATGCTCATTTACGTCTCAGTCGCCATATTCCTCAAAATTTTTTTTTTTTTAATAATAATATTCCTATTGGAATAATATCTCTCTGTCACGGTCAATACTATTAAGAAAAATACCCTTTCCGAAAAATAAGTTTAATTGTCAGCTAAATCAAGGGAGGCGCGATAGCGCTCTATCCTTTAATAGACTTCAAAAACGACCTATGCTAGAAATATTATTTCTTTGGTCAGTCATAACTCAAAAACCGATAAACCAAATTAGTGAAAACTTTGCACAAATTTTTCATTTGATAGTTTCTATAAGTGTGTAGAATTTCAGCATCATTAGTCAAGGCAACCCAGAGATCCAGAAAGGTCAAGAGTGATTTTGTGTTATCCGTGTGTACGTACGTACGTGTGTGCCACCCTGTATCTCATCAACTATTTGATGGATTCAGCTGATTTTTGGCAGAGATAGAGGTTCTAGGGTCTAGTTGATGGCATTTTAATTTCAGTTTACCATATACCTTAGTTTTACAGAAAATTAAAAAAAAACTTAAAAATTACCATTGTCTTGAGGCATAGCCTTTACAAAAGTAGTGACATTCCATGATAAATGCCAGTATACTGAAATCATATGCCCTTAATAGGGTTAAGATGAAAATTCATATACACTAAATGTACAAAAGCAAGGAAATTCCCAAATATTTACACTTTTATTGTCATTAAGGGTATGACTACATATCAACCAAACCATTTCATTATCACATCACTACAGTATAAATATCTATGCATGAGTGGATGAAGTGTGTGAGGTGCGCTGAAAAAAAATCCTACAAGTAAAATACATAGCCCTGTTGTGCTCGCATACCCTTAATGACAATAAAAGTGTAAACATTTTGGAATTTCCTTGCTTTTGTACATTTAGTGTATATGAAATTTCCTCTTAACCCTATTAAGGGTATATGATTTCAGTATACTGGCATTTATCATGGAATATTCATTAAATATAAATAAAACGAATATGTATCTTCTGTATTTTAAAAAAATGTAGCAATGTAATTATTTTTAAAATAATAAATGTTCTCTTTCTTCTTACTTTACACATAATTGTCAGCTCAATAAAATGAATGCCACTTTTTGAAATGCATTTATTTTAATTGGTACTTTTTTAGTCGACATAATTTGATTTTGGAACAATTCATTTTAAAATTTGTAAAATCAGAATTGGTCACCTCGGCACCATTCTCTTTCCTGGTCAGACAATCGCATTTTTAATGTGTATGAAAGACGATAACGTACGAACTAACATGGGATGCTTTAGAATATTATCATATAGATTAATGTACAAATCAAATTCTGTTAAATATCTCATCCGATAGCTTCAACAAATTCTTCTATATTTCTTTTTTATTTTGACGTCATTACATTGTAAAATATACTACGCTATTGCTATTCTTAATCTTATCTGGAATTTCTTCTAAATATACAGGCTGATTCACTTAGCTATTTAAAATGATTAGCATATGAAGCACAATCAAACTATTAACTTTTGATAATTGTTATCATACTCTCTAATTACTGCTAGTTGTTATTGTAAATTTGGTCGTTTATATATTTGTTTCTATATATATTTATTTTTGTTTATTTAAATTTGTGTAAATCATCATATCTGCTTTTTTTTCAGGCAGTATGTCATTTACAATTGAAGAGCGAATTTTTATTGTTATTCATATGGCCAAATTTGATGAATCTCCCATACTTGTTGAAAGGCAATGACGACCTCAAATAAAAAATCACTGCCGAGTTTGTTAAACTTAATCAATCAAATATGCTACAAAGAGTCGTAAATTCCTTGCAAAAAAGAATGGAGCTATGCATGCAGAACGAAGGTAGAAATTTTGAAAATTTGCTGTAATTTTAAACTCCCATCAATGAATTTGTTGAATAAACTTTCTGTTTTGTATTACCGTATTTTTTAACTTTAGAATATCAAAAATAAATAGCTAAGTGACTGATGAATCACCCTGTATATTACCCCATTAGCAAACAAATTCAATAGGCTAATTAATTTGTTTTCAAATCTGCCATTACAATAACTTTTTTGATTGAGGATAATTTTTTTTTAAATGGCCACCCTATTTAGACATGCTATTATTTTGAAAGTTTAAATTTAATCACGTCCCATACTTCTTTCTAGCAAATTAGTTCAGTCTGATATAAGATATTCGTATTTAAACAAGTGTCCACACAACAAAATATAACTATTAGGCGATTTGTGACTTTCATACTTTCGTTTTCAATCAGCAGCAAATGACGCCGTTTGTCATATACGGATGGCCAGGAATGATAAAAAACCTTCCCCACAAGTAATACCAATTTCAGACTTGTCCAACGAATGTATTACTGTAATAAACAAATAATTCACAGAATACCGGATCGATTTTTTAAATATTTTTATTATTATTATTTTATTGTTTTCACCCTACAATTCGTATGAAAGTCACAAATCGCCTAATATTTATATTTTATTGTTTGGACACTTGTTTAAATACGAATATCTTATATCCGACTGAACAGATGTATCATTATAATGTCCGCTTAAAAAAAAAGAAACTACTATCATACAGTCTTACGCACACTTCATCACTGAGAAACACGCCTTCTCCCTTTTCACGAAATGACAATGTAACACAAACCTTTTAATATATGTTAATATGTATTCACTAACAGAAATCTTTTGTTCTGTTTTACTTTTTTTACTATCGATATTTAATTAGAGTGTGAGACTTGTAATTAATTTCAAGATTCGTTCTTATAAAATTAATATTTTAAGTATTTTATTTTTGTGCATTGACATATTCTGTCTTTGTTTCCACGTATAATTGTCATTAAATTGTATTTTGCTATTAGTATATCTACTGTCTGTATCCGCGTAAATTACACGGTATGATTATTTATTTTTTGCTTGAGTTGATTTTTTAAAATGTTGTCAATCGCCTCCTAATATATTAGTTGGTGTGCCAGTAGATTTGTTGTCCCCCAAATAAGGCACTGAAGCTTAAGGGGATAGATTTATAGGGGTCAACATGGGCGGGGAGTTATGCAGCAAGATGTTTGTTCATATTACATTTAAATTCCTGCATGTATGTACCATTACAAATATGCCCCGGAAACATAAACAAACACCAAGTCTCTAAAATGTTACATTAAAAAATTAGCCACCTCAATTAAGAAAAATTACTAGCAAAATGAACTACATATTTTTTTAAACTTTTGTTCATCCCAAACAATCAGATATCCACTGAAGCGTAAGGGCTACTGTGACATGGGCCAGGTTCGGAAGAGACAACCTAATTGGGGAGTTGGACAGCAACATGTTTTAATATTACATTGTAATTGATGCAAGTAGGTACGGTCGGGGAAACAGATCAGGAAAGGAATTCTAAACCCAAGAAAGAAAGAAGCTATCAGGGTAGATACTTTTCCAAATACTAGAGATTTCTAAAATGAAGAGGCGGGATTTTGCTTCTTGCCGGTTGGTCAGGGGTATTTTCGTTTAGGGAGTAAAAATGCAATAAGTTGATCTGAGAACATTCCGTGGAAGCACTTGCAAAACAAGCTCAAGGATGCAATATTGCGGCGATGCGATAGGTGCTGGGGTTTGTCAGACAGTGTGGGACCTATTAAGTTAGCGATTTGTTTTTGCATTCTGTCCAAGAGGGATATGCTAGTAGTTGTAGCATCAGCTTAGATCTCGCAGCAATACTCCATGGCCTGTCACAGGGTAGCTTTATGAATCTAAACCGGGATTAGCAGGTAGCTAGGTTTCACTAACGTATGAACAAGGTCATTATTATACAGATTGTTACTATGTCTGCTCCCTCGACTGCAACACAGACAACTGCTAGTTTGTACTAAATTCATTTAACTGCTGTCACAATTCTCAAATGACACTGATATTTTTGAAAATAAGTGATGAGTATTTACTTACACAGACCACACGTTTTTTTGCAGAAATTTAGTGCAAAATCCTTGTATTCACCAGTGCAGATATTCGCCCCAAGAGTATTGCACATATCATTTTCATCTTTGCAGTCTACTTGATGCTTTGTACAGTTGAGAGTCGCACAACATTCATTGGCTGTCGGTGGCACCATTTTACAACTATTAGGGAGCGAATAATAACGTTCACACCTGAAAAAAAAATAAACGCCCAAATTAATTAGAATTTTTATACTCTTTTCTGTCTTAATATAGTATTCAGTTTTCACGGCCTGCTCATCAAAGACCTTTATTTAATAACATAAAATAAGCAAACTGGTCCAAAGCAAAAACGAAAGCCAAAAGCAAGACAAAAACGCACAAAACTTATATTAAACAAGATAATCGGACAAAACTCCTCCATACATCGGAAATAACGTGGGCCAATTTTCAAACCGCCATCTTAGAACTAACAAGTCAGTGGAATGCAACCAATCAATCTATCTAAATGTGACCATTGTTCCGGGGGTTCGAATCGCACGACCAGTTTGAATAATTATCTCTACATTGATAATTCCGAAAGGATGATATGTATACGTTTGTAGATAATTAAATATTTATTATATTATCATTATATATATATATATATATATATATATATCAAGGAAGGCGCGAGAGCGCTCTATCTCTTAATAGACTACACGAATGGCCTATGCTGGAAATCTCATTTCTTTGATCAATCATAACTCAAAAACCAATAAACCAAATTAGTTAAAACTTTGCACGAAATTTTTATTTGATAGCTTCTATAAGTGTGTAGAATTTCAGCATCATTAGTCAAGGCAATCCAGAGATTTAGAAAGTTCAATCATGAAATCATGTTATCTGTGTGTACGTACGTACGTACGTACGTATGTGCCACCCTGTATCTCATCAACTATTTGATGGATTCAGCTGATTTTTGGCAGAGACAGAGGTTCTAGGGTCTAATTAATGGCATTTTACTTTCAGTTTACCATATACCTTAGTTCTCCAGAAAATTTTTAAAAAACTTTAAAATGACCAGTATTCATACACTATATTCTATATCTTATCGACCATTTGATGGATTCAGCTGATTTTTGGCAAAGATAGAGGTTATAGTGTCTAGTTGATGGCATTTAATTTCAGTTAACCATATACCATAGTTTTCCAGAAAATTCAAAAAAAAAACTAAAAAAAATTACTAGTCTACATACAGTTTATTCTGTATCTCATCAACTTTTTGATGGATTCAGCTGATGTTTGGCAGAGATAGAGGCTCTAGTTGATGGCTTTCTAATTTCAGTTTACCAATATACCGTAGTTTCTCAGAAATTTTCAACAAACCTTAAAAGCTGACTAGTCCACATACACTTTCTTCTATATCTCATCAGCTATTTGATTAATTCAGCTGTGTTATGGCACAGATAGAGGTTGTATTTTGTTTTCCTTTGTACACTGAATATTTTATTGTTTACTATTGTGAATAACTTTATTATATTTATCTCTGTATCAAAAATGTTTGATTGAGTTATTTATTTCATTCAAATTAAATATTTTTGCATTGTGTACATGTCAATTTTCAAAAACCCTGACTGTAAAATGATTGAATCACCATTTATTTTTTGCAATGAATACATGGTAAACTTTGAAAAAAGTTGTTCTAGTTTGAATTGTATCATGAGTAAATATACACTCATCATAATTAAAAACAAAATATTTACCTGTGAATATTGGAAGAAACATTGATTACTGAAACTACCAACAATATCAGTTATGAGAATGCATTGTATTGAGGCATAGCCTTTACAACAGTAGTGACATTCCATGAAAAATGCCAGTATACTGAAATCATATGCCCTTAATAGGGTTAAGATGAAAATTCATATACACTAAATGTACAAAAGCAAGGAAATTCCCAAATTTTTACCTTTTTATTGTCATTAAGGGTATGCGAGCAAAACAGGGCTATGTATTTTACTGGTAGGATGGTTGCTTCAGCGCACCTAAAACACTTCATCCACTCATGCATAGATATTTATACTGTAGTGCTGTGATAATGAAATGGTTGGGTTGATATGTAGTCATACCCTTAATGACAATAAAAGTGTAAACATTTGGGAATTTCCTTGCTTTTGTACATTTAGTGTATATGAATTTTCATCTTAACCCTATTAAGGGCATATGATTTCAGTATACTGGCATTTTTCATGGAATATATATATATATATATATATATATATATTTATATATATAAATATATATATATATATATTTATATATATAAATATATATAATATATTTATATTTATATATATATATATAATATATTTATATTTATATATATATATATAATATATTTATATATATAATATATTTATATTTATATATATATATATAATATATTTATATATATATATATAATATATTTATATATATATATATATATAATATATTTATATATATATATATATAATATATTTATATTTATATATATATATATATAATATATTTATTTTTATATATATATATATTATATTTATATATATATATATATAATATATTTATATTTATATATATATATATAATATATTTATATTTATATATATATATAATATATTTATATTTATATATATATATATAATATATTTATATTTATATATATATATATATAATATATTTATATTTATATATATATATATAATATATTTATATATATATATATATATATATAATATATTTATATTTATATATATATAATATATTTATATTTATATATATATATAATATATTTATATTTATATATATATAATATATTTATATTTATATATATATAATATATTTATATTTATATATATATAATATATTTATATTTATATATATATAATATATTTATATTTATATATATATATATATAATATATTTATATTTATATATATAATATATTTATATTTATATAATATATTTATATTTATATATATATATATAATATATTTATATTTATATATATATATAATATATTTATATATATATATATATAATTATATTTATATAATATATTTATATATATATATAATATATTTATATTTATATATATATATATATAATATATTTATATTTATATATATATATATAATATATTTATATTTATATATATATATATAATATATTTATATTTATATATATATATATAATATATTTATATTTATATATATATATATATATATATATATATATATATATATACAATATATTTATATTTATATATATATATATATATATATACAATATATTTATATTTATATATATATATATATATATATACAATATATTTATATTTATATATATATATATATATATATACAATATATTTATATTTATATATATATATATATATATACAATATATTTATATTTATATATATATATATATATATATATATATATATATATAGTCGGGGTGCTTGTTGATGAGAAGATGAAAATAAATTTATTGTGAACGAAGTCACCAATTATAGCTGTGCGAGAATCATTTCGTGCTATACGTCTATAGTTTCCCTGGGCATGTGCAGTACAATTCCAGGATCAGTTATAGCCTAGTTTATTTCAACCAGTTTGAAGATCAAAACTGGAATATCTGATTCCAGTCTTGATTTTTACGCTGGGTTCTCTGTGGACACCATCGTTTTTCTCGCAATATGGTATCCTTTGAATTTCTACATGACCCACCTAAGTTCGATACACAGATACAGTTGTGCCAATTTCTATGCGTCCTTCTCGTCCGAATAAAGGAAATTGTATACAAGCGCCTAGTTCTGATGAGAAAAGTGTTATAAGAAGAACGTAACAAGAATAGATAGGGCTTTTGTTTCTTGCCAAATATTGAATAGTCTTGGGAAAGTCCACATTTATCCGAATATCGGATGTTTTAGAGTGAAGTATGTGCGTTGAGTAATACACAACTGATTTTAAAGATGTAAAATCCGTTATACATCCCAAACCGATTCGATAGGTAGCAGATTAGTAAGTATCAGGAATCACGTTAAAAGTAGACTTGTCTTGATTATAAAGATATGCAATGAAAGGACACGAACAGTCAACGACGGAAAGGGAAAAGCTAAGGGAGTTTGGTAGTCGAGACGTTGGCACTAATTAGTCCCCACTATCTTTTATCGGCACTAAACAGAAGACGACTAGCGCCTAAATAAATAACTAAAATATATAAAAATGGTTATTTGTTGTCTTCGTTGCCCACAACGTTGGTATATGACGCTAACACTTGAATTAATCCGTACCTTGCTCGACATCTGTAACGTCCTTGTTTCGCATTCAAACATTCACAGGATTCTTCACAGCCATCTTGCCACGTCTCTCCTTGTTCGTAAAATCTCTGCTTATACACACACTTATCTGGGAAAATAAAATAATAATAAATAAGTAAACATGCAATTGTGAAAGACAAGAAATATCGCCCGCAAATATAATTAAGACGTTTTAGAATAGTAATAGACCGTGCATTTTATTCATTTGAACGACTAGTGATCTTTATGTGTACCCCATGCGTGAATCAGGTAGCCATCTTGAAATTAAATTTGCGTACTTAGATACCCTTAGCAATCGAAATACGACAAAGACGATTTAAAATTAAAATATGTTTTATTTTGAAAATGTCCCTCTAGGTTGGTAATTATGACAAAAGCAGGTATTTATCTACTCCCCACAGAGTAAAATGTGACACACGGTCGGAAAGTGAGGTTTTGATAAGTAAGCACTCTAGAGGGAGAGCACCTATTACCTTTAAAAATTGCCTGGGCAGCGCTGTCGGCATTCCCTGGTAGGGGCGTTTCAGGCAGTAAGCAATAAACTTACTCCTCCCCAAAGAGGGGAGGCAAAGCTTGGGAGGGTGGATCTCCTAGAACTGCACAGGAAAACCCATAGACAGGCGTACACCAAGCCCCAAAGGCCAAGACAATACCGGTCTATGGGGTACATTATCCATCGGAAAAGATACTACACTTTGATCTTGGTCAAAAGCATAAATGGCCTCTGAAAATCACCAGTATGTATACTTATACTCAAGAAGCACGTGGTGTCATGCAACGTGTTTCCTGAGTATAAAAGGTAAAGGTAAAGGTCGCATAGCCTGGACGCGCACGAGTGTCGTTGCCGACATCGCACATTGCCCATGGCCGTAGCGGCGGTGATTTGTTAAGAATCACCGTGTCTAGGGCACAACATATGGAAGGCGGAGCCCATCCCTCTCCTTCCGCTGCCTTGAACCTTCCATGAGTTTTAGTCAGGTACCCATTTACTGCTGGGTGGACAGAGGGAGTTTTCAAACCCGAAAATTCGCATGCCGTGAGTGGGATCGAACCCGGGTCGTCCAGCCCAAAGACAAGTGCTATAATCACTCGTCCACATATATATAAAAAGCGCTTTCTCTTGCCACGTGGTTAAACCGCACCACTCACAAACGCTGTCATCTTTCAAATACGCTCTTTATGTAACGATAGGCGATGATGTTTATTTTAAACGGTGTTAGGGTTGTTGTTGCTGTTGTTGTTATCGTGGGGTTAGTAACACGCAAGACATACTGAAGATGTTCAGATTCATGGTAAGATTTGTTCAGGTCAACCGTTGCTGAATTGCTAGAACATACGCAGCTCCCATTCCGACGATCGTTATTCGAATTTAGCACGATAGAATCGACAACCAACTACGCCAACAAACTGTAGCAATGACTAGTTGTCGATGTGTATATATAATAGGATATGTTGTCTTACAACTTGACTGAGAAATAAAAACTTTTTTTATGGAAATCGCTCCAGACAAGGCATGATGCCACTTTGTGTAACGAGCTAACATAAATGAAATATGATTATCGCAAAAACAAGAGATGCCTATTGACCGCAGTCTTGAAAATATCAATGCTATAGGTAGGAGGATGACAGTCAGCAAGAAGAGAGTCCCACAAGCCTTCAGCTTTTGGAAATAAGCTACTGGAATAAAAAGCTGTATACAATGAGATAACAAAACAGCGAAGTGATGGAGACCACTAGACCACCGAGTCAAACTAGCTGGAACAAAGGAAGCAATGGATATATAAGACAATTCTAAAGAACGCATGTTATAATATTATTTATATTAAAAACTGTGACTAACAAAATCACGTATGTGAGAGAGAGAGTGCAGAGAAGAAGAAATGGTGTGGCTAATCAAATTTCAAAAACGTTTCTGCATCTTATCAAAAACCCTCAAATGGAACATGGATTCACCAGCCCAAATATGACACAAGTTCTCCGCACATATTCTGAGTAAATGTATAGGGATAGAGAATAGCCTCATGTGTGAGAAAGTGTTTCGAACGATAGAGAACCGACTTAACGAGAAGCATAAGGAGAAATGGATCTAATGTATGAAAAAAAAGACCAAGAAGTTTCAGTCAGTTTCTCCTCAAGAGCAGAGTCATTCGTGGGAATGTCAGGAAGAAAAGAGACAGGTCTACGATTGAAAGACACGAGCTGAGTCTTAACATTATCAAATCAAACCAAGCTATTTCGTACCTTAATCCACAACTGAACCCAGGTGAACTTCTAGTTTAGCTGCATATTTCAACTGATCCCAGGGAGATGTGCGAGAATCAGCACCACAATAAAATATAGTATCATCAGAATATATGTTAATCTTCTGAATAATATTCTCAGGAAGATCATTTATATAGAGAAGAAACAGTGTTGAGCCTTGAATATAGCGCTGGAGAACACCAGCGTTGATAGAAAAAGAGAATAGAGAGACACTATCCAGAGTTATTTGAAAGCTTCTATCAGAAAGAAAAGACATAATAGTGTCAAGAACCTTACCACTGATACCATAACCCCGAAGTTTGTTTAGAAGACCAGAATACAACACTCTGTCGAACGCCTTCGAAATGTCAGACGCAATCGCCCTACCCTTTCCTGAATTATCTATAAACCGATAGATCAACTCAGTACAACAGTTAAAATATCAGCAGTAAAACGGAATCCACGGAACCCTTGCTTATAACAAAGAGGAGATTATACTTAGTTGGCTCAGACCTATCAGCAGCATTTTTAAAGATGAGGATATACAACGACTTTTTCCAACAAGAAGGGAAATAGGACTGCGACAAAAAGAAATTAGAATAATGTTGGAAAGAATAGAAGAAAGTTCAGGAGCACAACGTTTAAAAAGACAACAGGAGTTAAATCAGATCAGTTGGTTAAGATCAGTTGGTCAAGATCAGAAAAAAAACTCTAGCAACCATCTTCGAAGTGATAATAATAGAGTAAAGAGACTTTATCCGTTTTCAAAGGAAAATCAGGAAGAATATCACCAGAATCACCAAGATAAGAATTGTCAGCAAAAAAACAAGGAAAAACATCAGATTAAAATATGAGATAATATGAAGACCATTAAAAAGAAAACGAATAGCAAATTTGCCAAAATGTACAACACTATTACAAAAACAAAGATTGACCTTGACGAATTAAGTTGTAATGCATTATTGATACTGCTGGGTACAGCATCAACAACAGAGCGGCCATTGTCAGATTGGGGGACGGTATAAAAAGAATAAATATAAAGTGGAGTGCAGCATAAACAACCTCAGACAGACAAAAGAACACCCATGAGATTCAAGACTGGAGACATGTGCAATCGGGAGATCTTTGCGAAGAAAAAGAGCAATACCATTAAAATGCGTGGAAGTTTCTAAGCTGACGAGGCAAATAACAATCCACATCCAGATAAATACAAACATCCAGATTAGTCTCCCAAAAAAGAAAAGGTGTGAGGAGATTTGCACAAGTAAAAGTACTGAACACCAGGAAAGCTTGACTTCTTATGTTACTATAGGAAATAGTTAGATGTCTGTTTGGTAGATTTGTATAAGGCATTATAAAAAGTAAAAGAAAGGCAGACTCAGCTAAAGACAAAGAAAGCTGACAAAAATCCTACCACCTGCATGAAATCCTTTGGACTGCAAACAGGCTAGCTTAAAGGGAAGAAAGGGAAGAGGTTATCGAAAGAGAACTATAGATAATTATTTAATAATAAATGTTTTAAATTATTATCCATATACGTATACGTTTCATAATTGCGGATATGTTAACGTGGTGATAACTGTTCAAACCCTGGACACGAGTCATTTTTGAACTCAAATCAGACATCCTAACTAATGATATATATATATATATATATATATATATATATATATATATATACTTGTTTATGATAATATTTTTTATTAACCCACATACACATGTGTTTCATGCTAAACCTGCAATCATCAGTATAAGAGGAGAAAATCCCTGACGGTAGTAGGGTTCGAACCGCAATACGAAAGTCATATTTTACTCATAGGTGAGTTAATTAACATCTAAATCGCAAATCCAGCGTTCATATCAACAACGGGGCCTAGAGTATGGCATAACGCCATGAATAACGGCGTATAGTTGACTTACTTTTATCTACCGAGAGCTTTAATCTACCGAGAGCTTGGCCTAATTATTTATAAATAATATTTTCAAATTAATATATATATGTATTTGTTTTTTTGTTTGTTTATTATATATTTACTTATACCTTTCGTCCTTTATAATCGCGACTCATCAGCATAGAGATATGACTATTCACTACCCGTCATGCGATTCGAAACCCCGGATTACGAGTATTTTGCAACCTAAATCCCGACGCCCCGAACCACTCGGCCCATGCTTAACAGCGAATAAACAGTGATAATTTTAACACTTTATCTGACGGCTTGACGTCATAAGAGCGTTCTACTTAATGAAAAGAACGATGCATTTATAGCTAGCGACGTAATGCTGTGTTTATACTACACTTACAGTGCTCTTCTAGACGGGTTTTCTAGGAGCTACAAATAATATATATATATATATATATATATATATATATAATAGTATTTGTAACTTGTGTTTTTTTACTTTCGGGTTTTAAAATGGTTGTATTATCTACGATAAATTTTCGGAATTTAGAGTAACGGCAGAATGTTTAGCTTTTGTTGCTGGGCTATTGTGTTCGTGTCAGATTAGTGCATGGTTATTCAACAAAATATATATACCCAGCATGCAAGTGTCGGTTTTTTCTCCTTTTTTTTCATTAAATTTCGCTTTCGATCGGCAATTAGAGGAAAATGTCTCTTTTTCTATTTTCGTTTCATTTCGTTTAAAAATTCGTTTAAATTGTATCGTTATATAAATATTAGAGGTTCTACTTTTTCGGCGATTACGTGTGGTTTTATGAAGGCTTTTGTTTTGAGGTATTTGCCATTCGGAGTTAGGGTTAGATGTATGTTTAAGGGTAATTTTTAGAGAAGCTTTGCCACTCTGATTTAGGGTTAGTGGTATTTTTACGAGTGGGATGTTTAGGGGAGCTTGTCACTTGGACCTAGGATCAGACGTAGGGTTAAGAGAAATGATTGGAGACGGCGTTTGCAACTAAGACTTAGGGTTAGTGATTGAGTAAACAGTGTTATTACTATCTTTTCTGCATGCCCCCCCCCCCAAATGACCGAAATCGATTCAAACTTTGGGAATCTTCCTAAGTTGCGGTCTAATAACAATAGAGCACATATCATTAAATTTCATTAGATCAGGGCTTAAACATTGTCATTGTAGAGTTCATATCTTCTCACAGTCACCTTTAAATAATGCAAGAGGTTAGACACCAAAATACAGGGTGTTTCAAAAGTCTTGGGAACATTACAAATGCGTATATCTCATGAACTATTCCAGGTAGAAAAATGAAACTGGTGCCATTTTAAAGCTTGCTTAATCAAGTTTTTGGTCATACTAATGATTTTCGTGTTATCTTTCCAGGTGCAGTAATGGCGTTCTCTAAACAAGACAAGGCATTTTGTGTCCTCCAATTTGCAAAGACTGAATCGTGGACATGTGTTCAGCGTGCATTTCGCAGGAAATTTAAAAAAGAAGCCCTTGAAAGGAAATCCATTGTCAGATGGCATGCTAAATTTGTGAAAGATGGGTGTTTGTGCCCAAGTAAGCGAACAGGTCGCCCTTCAACTTCAGAAGATGCAGTTGAGCAAGTTCGGACAGCCTTTCAGCGGAGCCCCCGTAAATCAGTGAGAAGAGCCAGCAGGGAACTTCAGCTTGCTCCAGCAACTGTCTGGCGTGTCTTAAGGAAACGACTGCAAATGGTACCTTACAAGCTCAAGTTGGTCCAAAAGTTGAAGGACACTGATAAGCCACTTCGCCGTGACTTTTGCATTGCAATGCAAGAGAAGTTGGAAGATAACGGCTTTGATGACCGGCTTGTTTTTAGCGATGAGGCGACCTTCCATCTGAATGGCAAAGTGAACAAGCATAACACTCGCATATGGGGTACTGAGAATCCTCATGAACTTCTCGAGCACGAGCGAGATTCACCAAAAGTGAACGTGTTTTGTGCAATTTCCAAGAAAGGTGTCTATGGACCGTTCTTCTTTGAAGAGGCAACTATCACTGGTGAATCCTATCTCAACATGCTGGAAGACTGGTTAATGGCTCAGTTGGAACAAGCAGAATCTGATGACTTCATTTTTCAACAAGATGGTGCACCACCACACTGGAGTCTTAGAGTAAGGCAGTTTCTTAACACAAGGCTGCCTGGTAGATGGATTGGGAGATCTGGGCGAGGTGATGACGTTCTCATGCCCTGGCCTCCTAGGTCTCCAGATCTTACCCCGTGTGACTTTTTCCTTTGGGGCTTTGTCAAGCAACAAGTCTATGTGCCGCCCCTTCCAAGAGATATTGACGAACTAAAGGCTCGAGTAACGGCAGTTGTGGGAACCATTGACGTCAAGATGCTGGAACGCGTTTGGCAGGAAATGGACTATCGACTAGATGTCTGCCGTGTGACGAATGGTGCTCATATTGAGCAACTTTGAAGATTCCCCACAAAACTTGAAACTTTAACCTTTCCAACGGTATCAATTTCATTTTTCAACTCCTAATAGTTTTTGAGTTATTAAAAATCGTTATGTTCCCAAGACTTTTGAAACACCCTGTACAATAAATCGAAAACATATTTGTTGTAGTAAACATATGTGAAAATAGAATTTACCTGATTTAAATCATGAGCTGATGAAAATGATTGGTGTAGGGAGTTAAACCTCCATTAGAAGCTATTGAAAGGATTAAAAGAATCAGCGAAATAGTAGATAATTTTAGTCTAATTCAAATCAGTGGTAACAATTTCAAGCGGCAGGCAATACATCTACACCCTTGATAACTACAGGGTGTTACAGCAAAATCTGACACTTGACAATAAATAAAGGAAATACCAGGAGGTGCTGAGTTGCGTTGTGAAGCCCTGAATAAACGAGATCGCAGCCGGACGCCTCTACGACTCGGCTCCTGCACACAAAGCTAAGACGACCTAGCAGTTGCTGCACAACAATGTTCCTTACCACTGACCGCCCTCCTCGCCCGACTGCGACCTTCTTGACTTTTCTTCTGGGTCAAGACCATCAAACTTGCCAACAACACGGTTAACTCAGTAAAGGGTGCCATCGTGTAGGCGTTTGCAGCTATAAACAAGGACATGATCGCCAATGCGTGTGATTCGTCTTCGCTGGCGGTGATTACATTGAAAATTAATGTAGTATGTAACTCTAACTGTTGCTAAATAAGCTGTTGGATCTCTGCATATACAACATTTCGTTTTTATTGCCTATTTCGTTTTCTGTGTACCAAGTGTCGGTTTTTGCTGCAACATCCTGTATATAAGTACACCCAAAAGATAAAAATGTAAATATATTCTCATAAATTAGCCATGGAATACCCATAAGTAACGTTAGTTAAATATCATAGAAATAAGAATATTTTGTGAGAAATGACAAGTTCAGTGTTCTCAAGTTATGGCTTAACATCAGGTTCGCGATGTTCGTAAAATAGAGATCAGAAAAAATATTTTATGAAAAAAATGATGAACGCAATTATTATCAAATAACGTCGATGCCGAAGATTGGGAGACGGGAAATTATAAATTCATTTGAATTACTAAGAAATTTTAGTGTTATACATGACACATATATCCGCAAATTAAAGAAGTAAAAATCTTTTGTCGAAAAAAAAAATGCAATTGCAATTAAGGGATGTTTATAACATAAATTGATACGTAAATAATTAAATCGATATAGCTAAATAAAATTGAGAAGAACTTAGAGAGGAAGGAAAAAGAGGGACAAAAACGAGTTGAACTAACCTGGGGCACATAAACACGCATACACGCGAAGCATAGCATACTGGCAGCATCCACTAATCCCAAACAGCCACATATTAATATAAGACACTTTGTTTTCTCTGCTTTTGAATATTAATAAAACTATTAGAATCAAGGATAACAACATAACGTTTCTTTAGTCTTTCGTACTACTTACCCCACGAAAACAATAACAACAACGCGTGTCGCTCCCAGGTGCTTGTAACGTTACATTAACGGCCTCTGCACTTTCAGAAATTATTTCATTGGTGATCATTTTGATTGAGAAAAAAGTTACATAAGGGAATACAAGGTGAATATGGAGCTCATTATATGTAACTAATCTGATGTTGCTCATGGGGGAGTGGTTCACTAAGATGTTAGGCGAGGCGACAGTGTGGATACATTGTTTTGGGAATTTTCCGAATCACCGACTACTCATTTGAAAGCTGTATTCATGGAAAATCCACTCTTTGATAATAAAATTGCTTGAATTATTTCTTCGCCAATGTACCTTTCGTGCCTAGGTAAATTGTTGTTTTTCATAGGAGACGTATGCATGTAGTAGAGGGCCTCCAATATATGTCCTGAGTCCAGTTCTGTTTCTTCTGTATTTCAATGAAAACGGCATTTATCTTTGCAGACAATGTAAAGCTGTGATCACCTAGAAACAACTATGATTAACTTCAAAATAATCTCAAAAACCCTTATCCTGGTCTTCGAGCTGGGATTTACCTTTGAACTTTTCAAAATAGCGTCATCTTCTTATCTGCTCTCTACCCACTGCCTCTTAGCATCGGTTTTCCACCCTAATAACTGAACACCGTCGCTAATGCAAAGTATATTGGTATAGTTGTGGACAACTAATTCAAACCAACACGTCACTCTATCAAGCGGATTCCCTATCTGATCTGGAGTTCCTTTCCAAACTTTCCAGACGTGTTACGTCCATTATACATAACACTGCTACGGCCGGCCCATTCTCGGGTATGAAATCTCAACAATACATCATAATCTACAAAAATATAATCGTACAACAGGTTAATTACTGGACTCATCACGCTTACCTACAATAGACGGTTTCAAAGACTACTTGAGCAGCAAAGGATGTGAGGGGACCTAATTCTGGCGTAAAGCATCATCAAGGGGGATATAAATCTACCCTTAGGGGATTTCTTCACCCCAACATCTTGTTACGGTCACCCGGAGAAAATATACCATCGTCGCTTTCAGAAAGGCAACATCCTATTTTTGTGTTTATGCTCACTGAAACACTCTGCTAGAGGAGGTCGCGTAAGTCGCCTTGGACAAACATTCTGACGGTTTATAGATGCGATAGTTTATAACTGTCTTTTTACATGACTTGCTGCACTTTGTTATTTTCTTGCCAATAAAATTGATTGATTGGTTGATGATAATACGCTATTATTCTCGACCACAAATCGCTGTATGATGAGAGCGCTGTGAACAAAAGCATTGGTGTGGTGAAGATGACGTCTAAACAAAATCATGTAAACAAAGCTAAGATTAAATACTCTTCGGATATCAAGATATCTTAGAGAAAAACGTATTCTGTTGCATCTTATTTTATCTATAACTCAAACGGCACAACCACCCACTAAAGTCCAACCCTTCTCCACCGTGGCAACGTGACAGTATCCGAGCTATGCCGATTGGAACTTTGGTCTCTAGTAAAGTCAGACATGTCGGACAGGTTTGGCATCAAGCGGTATTATGGCTAACAGGGCTCTGGTAAAATACAGTAGGAGTCATCATCAGGATCCCTCGTATTCTGGTCGTCTCTGCCTCTGCGTGTTGCAAGCAAAGGTGTGTCAAGCGCGGAACCCCAAATCAACAGAGCAAGATTGTTTGTACGCACTTCCTTTGTGTGTCTCGGGAAAACTTTTCCCGAATTTGCATACAATCGCTGAGCCTTGCTGCTCCCGATTTCGGTGGTAAAAGCTGCAATATTGCAAGTTCAATGAATAGTTACCACGAACAAGGAAACCTTCATGTAGACCACACAATCCTGAGGCACGATCCTAGTGAGCTTTATGCAGATGTACAACTCGCCCAACACCAACAACAACAGTACACCCAGTCTAGTTCTTTTGCAGACATATGTACATGTTTTTTGTTACAGGCAGAATTACAGTCGATATATACACTTTCTCCTTTATAAACAGATGCTTTCTGAAAGTTGGTGAAGAGAAATAAAAAAGAGAGAAAATCCACCTGACCTTTGTATTTGTTGTCTGGTTGCAGTGCTTTTCCAAATCCATATTTAACCCCAATGAGGCCGTGCGCTTTGTCCTTTTGTTTACAATCAAATATCTTGCAACATGTTGGATCCTTTGGATCAGGTTTAGCAGTACAGTACCCAGGAATACCCGCAAAGCTTACACATCTGCAAAAAAATGACATTTTCTTAACAATGAGGTATAACTTATCAAGATACAAAGCCTCTCGAAAATAAGGGTTGATAAGATGGAATAAGGGTGTCAGTTGAAACATGAAAGAATATTATGAGACGATTGAAAATAATAAAGAAAATGAACTAAGTTTGATAAAATTTAGTTTGTTAAGCATTGAAAAGTAAATGAGCGTAAACATATCATGTGAACCTAGCTGATTGTTTACATAATTTCTAAAAAGTGGATGTAAGTCGCTAGTTTTGCAGTGTTCGTACAAAATTATACATGCCTATCACTTCATGCCTACTTAATATATTTCCAATAATTTTCTTCACAAGACAATTTTGAAGAATACAAGCCTTTAATGAAAAGGGGGATATATATATATATATATATATATATATATATATATATATATATATATATATATATATATAAACATGCGTTGTTGAATGACACGGAATTTTCGCGTCTCTTGAATTTATTTAGTCGTATTCTCGATGCGTCGAGCAATCATTTTGATCTCTAGCTAGTATAGTATACACACGCACACACAGATATATATATATATATATATATATATATATATATATATATATATAGGGTTCGTCACTATCTATGTTCTTTTTCTTGTAACCTTATTAGTACTTCAACACTTATTCTGTATTTCTCATTCGGAAGTGGAAAGTGTATAATTTATAGCATTATTCAACTTTAGGTTAAGATCACAGTGGCATTCGCTGACTTGCATTCCCACCTCCAGACATTAAAATTTAACTTAAACTCTCCCCTCTCACCTGCGATAGTTCTAATTTATTTCACCTTATATACTGCACCAGATGCACAAAAGTTAACTACATTTGTGAAATAGGCTCTCAGTTTAGCCGACGTCTTAATAATCGCAAACACACCACTAGAGATAAATCCACACGCTGAACAGTAGCCATGCATTATAATCTCCCAAACTACACCATAGACCACAGCAAATGCATCTTCATAGCCTCTAACTTTAAGACACAACAACACATACCCAAATACGAAATATCTCAGGACTAAATAAATATTTGGACTATTCAATGAATATTCAGTCCACACACATACAATCTGACCAACGGCATTTTACGATGGGAAAATACCACCTTTGTCTCATAAGCATTTTTTTCAATAATTTTATATTTTCACTTTCTTCATATTCCCACTTTTTCCGATATAATATATATGTATATTATATTTTACCATTCTCTTAAGAGGACAACATTTTAAAATGTTATAGTTTCCTATCCACTCAAGTCTATGATATCCACGCGTTGCTGACCCCTTTAGGTAGAAAATATTCAAGAGAAGGTCAGAGATATGTAGATGGACACACACTAGTTACATGTTAGTAACTAATCATCGCATAGGCTATACTCTTTTTCGATGCTACTACAACTCATCGCAAACACAACCACATCTCTCAAATTTGACAAATGTCATAGGAAGCGGCAAAAATTAAAGTTTTTAAAGATAAAAGTTTTTTGTATTTTGATGCGTCAGCAAATAAGAAATTAACAAAATATAAAAATCTATATATTTTTCGCATTATATTTTATACACATACACACACACACACACACATATATATATATGTATATGTATATGTATATATATATATATATATATATATATATATATATGTATATATATATAAATATATATATTATAGTAAATTTTTGTACCTGTCTATGCAGCGGTAATACCCGACCTCTGCATCTTCACAGAAACACCTAAGACTGCATTCATCCTCCCAGGTATCTCCTTGGTTGTACGCTTTTCCTTTGTAATAACAACTTCCTACAATGAAAGATAGATATGAAACATATATTGAAATAATACAATATATTTGAAAGATATAGATTCACTAGAAATATATATGTACATAAGTACTCTCTGTGAGAGTGTGTTTTTGTCTGTGAATGTAACTACGTGAAATCATTCGAAGATATTATAAAAATATAAGACATTGCTCACCCGTTTTTACAGTAATATAATGCGTTGACGACACCCAGTTGGGTATCTTTCGAATATATCTATTCACCGGGTCGTAGATCATTAATAAAAACATTTGAAAAAACACTCCACTGTTTTAAGGATTAGATCACGTAAAATCATGAAGATGCGATACATTTGATATTGAATTCCGCCAACCACCACGATACACGCGTTGCAATACATAGTACAGACATATTGTATCAGATACCCATATACAATCAATACACTTATCATCGAATATTAACATCGCATGTTTCACAAGTTAGTAGAAAAAACATCTCAACTGCTCAATACAAAAGCTAATATTAATAATATTATTTAAATATTATACATCATCGCTAGGGATACTTGGGAGTCATCTATCTGGTCATCCCATATTGTTTGTTATTTCAGGCTTACCAGATAGACGAAACTTAGGTATCCTCAGCGGAAACAGCAATCTATTTAAATAAAATAATTAATTTATATATATATATATATATATATATATATATATATATATATATATATATATATAATATATACAGGGTGGGCCAAAATAAGGGTCCTATCTTTAAATTTGAATAACTTGAATTTGAATAACTTCCACAAAATAAAAGTTAAACTCACCAAACTTTATGTGTGTGTAGACTGACCCTTCCGAGATGTTTTGAAATAAACAAAACAAATTTTAGCCGAAAAACACTTCTTAAAACTTACAAAAACTAAAGTATTGTTTTTTACACTGTTTTGAGTTTTTTAAGCAAAAATAATGTTTTCTAAATGAGGGTACGTTCCTTAGGGCTAATACGGCTCATGCTTGCTTCAGAAGGGGTCCTTTACTTATTCTAAAAAAATTTTTTTTTTTAAATCAATAAATAAAAAAGTTATGAATTTTTAAAAATAGGACCCTTATTTTTGCCCACCCTGTATATATACATATGTATATAGGTATATGTATATATATATATATATATATATATATATATATATATATATATATATATATATATATATATATATATATATAGGTATTCATATATATAATATATATGTATATAGATATTTATATATATATATAATATATATGTATACAGATATATATATAAATATTTATATATATATGAAGCAATCCAACAAAAGATATAAGCATCAACTAATATCTTATAATTAGTGAAACATCCGGATAAAAACTGAAGCTCAATATACTGGATAGAGCATTAATATTATAATATAAAATGAAGTAATAAAACAAGGTGTCCATCAAATTTTATTATAATTCAAAGTTCAAGCAAAGTATCTTAAAGTCCTTAGCTCATAAGTTTTCAAAGATAATTCTTCTCTTCAGAGGTCCATTACCGCAGTTATACCACTACAGGTTATAAAATTAAACTTTGAAAATATATAAAAATATATACACAAATACATAAAAATACATAACATCAAATATATCAACCTAAAAACATACTTTCTTGTTGAATCTATACAATCCATCCAGGTCATACAATTTGAAAAACATAATCAGGAAAGAAATCCAGAGGGTTGACTGAAGATTAATCCAGGTTATAAATAGCAGTCCAAATACGAGAAATTAAAGGAGCTGATATTTATATATATATATATATATATATATATATATATATATATATATATTAAGGGTGGGGGAAGCAAAGTTTACCATATTTTTAGGTAGAGATTGATAAACAGTGCATGATCAATTTGTTTATTGAATTTCATTAGAATTTATTTAGCACAAAAATTCACATAATAGAAAATGTTTTAATTCTATGTGCCCTTCTTTCAGACGCCTCCTGAAACTTGCAAAATTGCTCCTCGAATATTCAGAAAACTTCTCCCATTCCCTTCAATAGTATATTCATAGGAGTCGACATTGCTTTGTAGGGATGTTCTGTTCGTGGCGTGATATAAACGCCCCAAATAGCAAAATACAGAAATTGCGAATATATCATTTGCAGGAATTCTATATTTTCTAGCTGTGTGGGTAGTTTTCTGTAAGCCATGGTATCTCTCAGTCTTGTAGTAAGTATGAACATTCATATTTTCATCAGCTTTGTATATGTTATAGGCATTGTCTTACCATCTGAAGCCACAACCTCAAAAGCTTTCACTTGAGCAGGATGCTTTGTTCTTAACTGCAGCAGTCGATTTTGCGATAAATCTGTCATTTGTGCAGTTAAAAAAAGCATCAACAGTAAATCGATTTCATCTGTAAGAATCGTTACAATGGAGCACGTCTTGAAGCATGTGATAATTTTATTTTTGTGGCGTTCTCATGTTAGATTTTTAATTCAAATCATACTTTACTGCATTTCTAATATTCTTGTTGTCTACCTCGAGTTGCATTGTCATTTTTATACTGGATTTTGAATGATCCTTAAGGATTTTCGATTTGAGAGCTTTAATAAAAGCTATGGTACG
>OY744530.1:89463451-89493451 GCA_963556195.1 Sepiola atlantica
TATTACTGCTGCTGATATTAAAATAATCCAGCACCTTGCTTTAATACTGACAGCTGGCATTTTTAGTGTTCTTTCAACTTTTAATAATTTACGTGACTGAAATAAGAATTTAATGAACCAAACACATATTCTAAGCTATTTCAGCTGTTACTATGGCTGACGAAATTGAGATTTGTGGCTAGACTTCAGAAGGTGGATGATGTGGCGAGCCTGCTTACATTGTGTTTAGAGGGGGATGCATTCGCTCTCCACTTGGAGATACACCTGAGCGACCAACTAGACGTAGGGCATATATACATCCAGGTAACGGAGGCATTAACAGATGACGCATTCACAGTCGATAGGAAGTTGACCGTGCTTAAATGGGTTATAAAGCAGATAGACGTTTACACGAATCACATAAGACAATTGTTTGAATTGGACGGGTCTGACAGAGTTGGGCTGAAAAGGTTTTCCAAGCTGTACACGTAACTGAGCTAAAAACGGCCTGAATAATGATTTTTCACAATAGTAGTAGACACTCAGGAGTGCATACACATTTGTAAATGAGGTTATGCTTGAAGTACCGCATTTGATCACAGTCGATTAAAACAACAACGCTTCAACTGTTCAGAGCGGTATTTACAACTGTTCCATCGTAACAAAAACGAATTTCTGCATCAATATTTGACGATAGATGAGACATGGATTCATTTCATCACTCAGGAATCAAATCGGCAGTCATTTAAGTGGGCAGCAGAAGGTGAAGACCGTCTAAAACAACGGAATACGCCAACATTAGCAAGCAAGGTGTTGATCTTCATATTTTGGGATTTGCAAAACATCTTCTTCATCGGTAACCGTAGAACGAAAAAACAACAATAGCGAATATAATAGAGCATTATTGGTACATCTGAAGAAAATGCGCTCTTTCCCCAAGACAATGCAGTGTGACACAAGTCGATTTCGACGATAACAAAACTATATGAATTGTACTTTGAATTACTTCCGCACCCATCCTATCTGACCCGCAGCGACTACTAACTGTGTGCAGACTTCAAAGGAAAGCTCGGAAGAAAAAGATTTTGCTACGATAAAGAAGTGATATCGCAAACTGAGACGTACGTTTAGACGAAAGACATATAGTGCTACAAAAATGTTGTCAAATTGAGAGAGAAGCGTTGTTTTTAGTGTATCACTATTGAAGGAGACTATGTTGATTAATACAATCAAATTTTAGCCTAAAAGTTGTTGTTTTATTAGTTAAGCCCGGAACTTATTGGGAGATGTTATATATATATATATATATATATATATATATATATATATATATATATATATATATATATGAGAAATGAAGGATGAGTGTAATCTGACGTAATGGGAGATGAAAACGGAAAAACCAAGAGATATTTTTTATATATTCATCAACATTTCGTCTTTATTGTAAGACTTTCTCATGATGATAATTTTAAGAAAAATATCATGCAAGTACAACCCATCATGTCAACCCAATATTTCGATGTATATATATATATATATGAAAAATTATAACTAAAAGGTAAACTTTTAGAGAGTTCGACAACAGACCTGGGTGGAATCGTCGTCGTTGGATTTTTATACAGATTCTTCTGGATTTACCAATATTTCAGATATTTTAAATAATCTGTAAAAATTCATAGAATCTAGTAATTATAAACTTTGTTATATAATTCTGAGATGTGCCTCATTTTTCTTTCATACAATGATGTCATTATAAAAAGGGTTAATTTTTAAGCAAAAACACATTATATAAAAATTGAATATTTAAAACAAAGATTAAAAGAATTAATTTTAAATATGGGGTTTTCAGTTCTTCTCCTGAATAACAAAACATACCTTGAATTATTTTTATTGTACATTTTATTTATTTATTTAGTTTTTTGGCAGGGGGGTTAAAAACGGAAGAAAATGGTCATATCTATTTTATTTATCTTTCTCCCACAAGGTAAGATGTGACACAAGGGCGGGAAAGTGGTATTTTAAAAGCCAGCACCCAAGAAGGTGAGCACTCTGGCCTAGCAAAAATAGCCTGGGCAGTCCCGTCGGCATTCCCTGGTAGGGGCGCCTCAGGAAGCAATAAGCTTACTCCTCCCCAAAGAGGGGAGGCAAAGCCTGGGAGGGTGGACCTCCTAGAACTGCACAGGAGCGTCCCATATACAGGCGTAAATCAAACCCTGAAGGCCAAGACAATACCAGTCTATGGGGTGTAGTATCCATCGGAACAGATATTACACTTTGATCTTAGCCAAAAGGCCAATTTGAATGTAACATACATATCTGAATTTAAATGATAATCTCCTGAACAGTCCTGTGAATATTAATAACATCTTTTTTTTCTTTAATTTAATAAAACTTAACAAGTTGGCTCTAAATGTAAATTGTATAAAGATGTCTTACCTATAATTGCTGGAGTTGGTTTAATTGCTGGTTTCGTACTGTTTGCATCACATTTCAACATTTCACAGCAGTCGTCGTTTGGATCATTCACGACGTGGCAGCCATCTGGAATATATCTTACCTTCTCACACCTATGAAAAGAATCACAAAAATATTTACATTTTAACATTTTGCCATTTATTATGATATATGCATCCTGAACTGTTCAGTTTGTAGTGCAAACAAAACAACACTTTGTCCATTGGGTCACAGCCTACAACGAATTAAGTGTCATACGTCGTTTCTGATTGGTTGCTTTCGTCTTATGTATCAGCATTGACAGCAGTGGTTTTATTCTTATTTTAATAAGCTATAGATTATTGTAGGCTTGGTAGATATTTGCTCCAATATCGTTTTTTAATAAAGGTATATATCCACGGGAGTCGCTTCACTAAAAGAGGTATAATGTTGTTAAATAACAAAAAAATACCATGATCCTAACAAAATCACTTACTTCAAGAGTATTAAAACAAACTCATTTTTGTATGTATATTAGTTTTTAGTTTTTTTCTTCTGACAGTCTTACAGAATGTCTAACTATCGTCCTGATTTAAACTGCCATTTTCAGATATCAAACATTCGACATAGCCCATCTAAATAAGTTCGGATGGGGTTTTTATTTACACAAATTGTTATATCTATATAAGTCATTTTCATAACTATAAAACATGTATTTTCGCATCACGTGTTCGATATAAGCAACGTCCATGTTCACGTATGGACTTACCATCACTTCCTTGTTCTCTATTATTCATTCACAGATTATTTGTGTGAATCATCATCAAACTGTTTCAAAGATACCCTGTATCACGCTGACTAATTAATCTGAATGTCTAGGAATTCTACGCCGTTTTCCTGGTGATTTACATATTTCTCTGCACCCTTCTACTATTTTGTTTAGAAAAAAAGACCACATGCACATAAAGCTTGAAAATACGTTAGTTGTTAAATATAGTGTATTGCCTCTTTATACTTATCAGGAAACTGTTCAGTTTATAGAAGAATTACGTTATGACATCGATGCAATCTAGTCACATTGATGAGTCGTAGACGACGAAACAGCTGTACGTGCATGTTATACATAACGTTAGGAATGTGTATATGTTTATATATTTCTATGTATAAGATTGACTCGTAAACTAATAAACTGATCGTTATAAATTATGGACTATATTTTCTAGGCAACACGGTGAGTAATGGAGGAACCCTATGTTTTGGAAACTTTACAATTCACTGGGTATTAGTCTAAACTCGCCTTTCACCGAAAGAACAAAATTAAGCCAAGCGAGATACACAACACTTAATAGAGAAAAGTATTGCTCTACATGAAAGTTATATTATGTAATAAAATTTTTAACAGACTGACTCCACACCCGTTCTCCACCATATACGTCCATTATCATATAACATTCTCATAAAGGTGTCTATAATCCAACAAATTACGTCCGTCATTATATAACATTCTCATAAAGGTTTTTATAATCCCACAAGTTACGTCCATCATTATATAACATTCTCATAAAGGTTTTTATAATCCCACAAGTTACGTCCATCATTATATAACATAAAGCCTTACGTAAGCAAACGTTGGTGAATTCACATTTATAATAGTAAACAAAAAGAAAGCAGGAAGAAAATGATCACATGAGACCATAAGATTTTTCGTCTAGTTAGGACCTGCGTTAAAATAACTCTGTTGAATTTATAGAAAGAAAAATTAAAATATAAGACAGATACTACAAACTGGAGATGTCTTTTAGATACAAATATTCAACGTTTTACAAGTATAATTTCACTTTGATTATGAAGTAAAAAGACAGTTATATACTTAAATAAACTATAAATCAACAGGTATATATATATATATACATATGTATATATATGTATATATATACATACAGATTGATTGATAAATTGACATACTGGCAGATAGATCGACTGACTGACAGATAGCGCTAATGGCCGCGTACAGTTTCATAGTTCTATTGTTTTTGTAGACATATTTTTGCAGCGTCTGTTCGCTATGAAATTCCAAAACAAACTGACTCTAAATCTAATATTTGTTTGCTTGCTCCGTTCTTCGTGGCATCATGGTCTGCACGTGATCTCATATCGGTTTAAGTCTGACCTGTGTGACCTCATCTTGTCAAATTAAACACTCGGGTCAGATCGGTTCGGAATATACTCCGGGAACGTTAGCCAACATTCATACTAGTGTACCTATCATCCATAATTTAAAACATATAAATATCCATACGTTACTCCCCGTGCCGTCTAGAATACGCACCCCAGAAAGCATCATGAAAAGTTGATTAGTTTAGAAGTTGACCATGCAATATTATTTAATAAAAAAGAAATTGGACAAATCATTGGGGAAAGGGAGCTAGGGGGTCGCTCTGGGGTCCATGTTGTAATACGAACGTGGTCGAATGGTAGGATAGACGTATCTTACAGGTAATTAGGTGGCTGACCAGAAAGGGAAAAGAAATTAAAAAAAGGGGTTTCCTGCTTGCCTTGATTATTTTAGAGATTGAATGGAACGGGATGAAAGGGGGGACGTAGAAAAATAGCTCCCTAGTATTTTGAATGGTTGGTAAGGGAGGAATGTTATATAATGATGGACGTAACTTGTGGGATTATAAAAACCTTTATGAGAATGTTATATAATGATGGACGTAACTTGTGGGATTATAAAAACCTTTATGAGAATGTTATATAATGATGGACGTACTTTGTGGGATTATAAAAACCTTTATGAGAATGTTATATGATAATGGACGTATGTGGTGGAGAACGGGTGTGGGGTCGTTGGTTTGGCTGGTGCGTCTTAGTGCGTGCCGCCGAGTGCATAGAGTGCGATGCTGTTTCCGGGAATCGAAACGTGACAAGTGACGAGACAATGGATGACCTTCGTTCAACAGGTCATCCTGCACCTGTGTGGTGATCACGTGATATTACGTCACAGTTTTGATATGTAAGAAAGTTGGAGTTTTTAAACGAGTTCGGACTTAGGAGGCGCAGAAGTCGGACGAAGGAATTAAGATGTAGCCAAGTCAGAACGGGAATTGTTTTTCCCTAAGAAAGAATACTGGCGTACAAGATGTCCTTCTCCCCCCTGTCTCCTCAAATAACAAAGGACTGATTAGACAATAAGCTAGAAAAGAATTAACCACGATATTCGTAAATCTCTCTCTCTCTCTCTCTCTCTCAACGATAGCAAAACATCTCCACGGGCAATAGAAACTGACGCCGAATAAAAAGTAATAAAATGAAAAGATTGTTGTCTTATGAAGCGGGTGAGAAAGGTCTTTTGTTATAGACAACTCACGGAGATGGCCACTACAGTGCAGAGGCGAAGAAAGTACTCAACCACTAGACGACAGAGCAAACCGAGAAGAAACGAAGGTATGAATTATTAAGGGGCTATGCAACATT
Source organism: Sepiola atlantica (assembly GCA_963556195.1). Classification (NCBI taxonomy): domain Eukaryota; kingdom Metazoa; phylum Mollusca; class Cephalopoda; order Sepiida; family Sepiolidae; genus Sepiola; species Sepiola atlantica. The sequence continues at coordinate 89,469,344 of OY744530.1, forward strand.
TATTCCTTTAATTAATTGAATAACACAAAATACATGCTAAAATATACATTAGTTTTCAGATTGACTTATACTTGAAAAATATATAATTCTAATTAGCCGCAATTTATACTTAACTGAACAAGCTATCTGTTTCTCTCTCTCATTATATATATATATATATATATATATATATATTACTCTCTCTTAGTTATGTATTTATTTATCCCCGTCTTATTATATATTGATTCAACCACATTAACATTTCTCAACGTCTCCGTTTTGAGTTTAGAGAAATATAACTCACTTTTCCCAACGTATCCACCTAATTTACAGCGTGCATCTGTCCACACCACAACCACGTATGTAAACCTGTTGTCTGATATTAAAGTAATAAGTCTATTAACTTGTATATGAGTACATAACGAAAAAAGTTTGTTTACTTTCATTTTTGAAAAAAATGATACAATACTGGTAAACTCTGATGATGAAATATTATTCCGAAATTAATAAGATTAAAGTAAAAGAAAACAAAATAAATTAATCTTGCATTGATAAAGGCTTCTATTATAAATTTCATAATATATATATATATATATATATATATGTGTGTGTGGGGGTGTGTGTGTGTGTGCGCGTGTGTATGAATTACATTTTCTTCTATGACGTGGTAATGTCTCGTGGCCGTTTGGTTATGAGGCTTGCTTATGGAGTGTCTTGGATGATTTTGTAACCGGGTTCGAATCTTGCAACCGTCTGAAATTATCATTCCATACACTGATGAGAGCGAAAGCTTGAAACGCTGGTGAATGTAGGTAAAAATAATCTGATCTTATTTACTTGAAAATTAATATTGTTATTATCCCCTTCAAGAGATTGAAGTTAAGCTCTGTTCGAGGAAGTTAAAAATAGACTGTTACTTAGCTATATATGGCATGTGCCGACAACGTTAGTCGAAAACTCTAGACACCCTTTCTATATGTGCCTCCATCGCATTTTTGACGTGGTAATGTCTCGTAGCCGTTTGGTTATGACGCTTGCTTGCGGAGTCTAAGGTGATTTTGTAACCAGGATCGAATCTTGCGACCGTCTGAGATTATCATTCCCCACACTGATGAAAACGAAAGCTAAAAACCCCGGCGTATGTAGGTGAGAGTAATTTAATATATATATATATATATATATATATATATATATATATATATATATATATATATATAATATTGAATTATATTACGATAATTGAATTATCGTCTAATAATAATAATCTATCGTGATAGCGTAAAGCTCAATATATTTAATAGAGCAATCTATTTTAGAGGTAAAAGATGAGAATAAAGAATTGTAAAGATACAATATATATTAAAACATCAAAAGTTTAGAGCAAGGAGCCTCATATCCTTAATCCATGGATTTTCAAAGATACATTTTTCTCATCAACCCCATCCTCTGATGAGAAGAATTTATCTTTGAAAATCCATGGATTAAGGATATGAGGCTCGTTGCTCTGAACTTTTGATGTTTTAATAAATATTGTATCTTTACAATTCTTTATTCTCATCTTTTACCTCATATATATATATATATATATATATATATATATATATATATATATATATATATTAGAGGTAAGTTTAATGCGCTAAAGGTTCCTGCTATATCAATATCCTAATTTTCTCTATTAATCTATTAACATTTTTGCCAAAAGAATCACGACGGGATACTTCTGTTATTGATTTTCAAATAGAGATGTCTCATAGTATAAAAATGTTTCGAATTAAAATAAACTTTTGGTAATTCAAAATTACTCAAAAGTTTTTGACGTACGACATTTTATGTCAATGCAAAAAGATAATTTCTAAATATATTTTTCTATATACATTGATGAATAAAAATATGTTTTCCTTTCATAACGGGCGGGATGAAAGAGGAAACGAAAATATCGCTGGGTAGATCCTCTAAAAGTTATTCAAGATGTTCGCTGAAGGTATAAAACTCCAGGAATAAATCAGATCAGTGCAAAATACACGTAGTTCACTTACCATTTTATAAACTTAAATTTAACTATTTAATACACCTGTTTCGTCGTTTCACAACTAATAAGTCTTGCTAGACATAGCAAGCGTAATATAAAATAAAAATAGAAAGATAAAATGATAATAATAATAATAAAACATTATAAGAATTATAAAACTCATAAAAAGGAAAAATAAAAATAGAAATAAGTTAAAATATAATATACAATATAAAAAAATAATAAAATATAAAAAGGAAATAAAAATGAAAGTATAAAAATATAAAAAATAAAAAATAAAAGTAAAATATAAAAAAAATAAAAATAAAAAATAAAATAAAAAATAAAGTAAAATATATATATATATATAAACAAAAGTGGTTAACTTTATTTAGGGTTGCCTTCTGTTATTGCCTATTCTTATACGATTTCAGTTGCCTTGCGAAAGCTTGAGAGTCAGGTTTACCGTATAAAAATATACGAACTAGTGTATACCACTCATACGAATGTAACCTCTTTCAAAAAGGACAGATAATAAAGCATGCTTCGCCAGTGTGCGCACTTGTTATTTATTTAAATATATTACTAAAATATTCAAATTAAAATCATATAATTACGGCTGTGTCAGTCTGAGATGTTTGTTTGAATTGCTATTTGCTTTCTCGGTTCATCTCAACACTTGCAATGATGTTATGAAGGCGCTTGCAAAAGGCGTGTATTTTACTCGCTAACTTTCGCATATATAAACGAATAAATGCGAAAGTTATTCTCATTTTCTGCACTAACGGTGAAGTCAAAGCTCCATGTTATAAATTAATTTAACTTACTGCAATAGACGTTGTTTATATACTGCTTATGTATATTCAATATCAATCGCAATGTTTACTCATTTGCATATTGGGTTGAAAAGTTAACATTTAATTAATTAACTATTATTTTTTATGTTTTTTTTTAAATTCAATAATTGTTTTGATTTTAAATATAACAAATAGTTTGGTTTCGCAATATTGTTACGATCTACTTTTAAATTACAAGTGAAATGATATTTCTTTTTCTTTTCCTTTCTTAACTATTACTAAATTTGCATCGGAATTACCAAAATGTTAATGTTTATCGATCCATACGAGTAAATGAGAACGATTTTGTGTCATGTTAACAATGTTATTATTTCTAATCAATGTTTCAAGTAGCGATATTTGCGAAGCGATAGCTAGCCAGAAAAGCTAGCTAGTAATATATATATATATATATATATATATATATATATATATATATATATATTGATTTTAATAATAATGGCGAGGTAGCCATAATAACCAGGGACGGAGAGGCCTATAATACTAAAGCGAGAAAGAAAAAAAATTATACATTCCTTACTCTAGTAAAACGGTTATAATATAAGAAAAAATGTCTAAAGTGTCCTTTCTGCGGGGATGTTTGACGAACCACGTCCTACCAGGTTATATAGTAGAGTAATAGCTTGAAAATGCGTCGACTCGAAAGTCGTCTCGATTTCACCGCCATCTTTTTTTTCTTCTTTCTCCTCCATTCACATTTTTTTATATTTTAACCGTTTTACTAGAGTAAGGAATTCATAATTTATTCTTTTTCTTTCTCGTTTTAGTACTATAGCCCTCTCTGTCCTTGGTAATTATGGCTACCTCGCCATTATTATTAAAATCAATTTTGAAAGTTTGTACCTATAAAAACTTATTCAAATATATATATATATATATATATATATTTAAATATGCAAATAAATACACAGAAATTTATTGTAGAGTGGAAGATTACGGATAAATTACTTACCTTTCCTTGCAGGAATACAGTCCCCGTTTTCCATCTATACAGTTGCAAAAATAGTTGCATTCATCAATCCAGTCTTCTCCTTCCTGATATGTTTGATTTCCATAAACACAGCCTCCCCCTAATAAGGCATAAAAGCAAATAAGATGTATTTATATAAAGAAAATCCAAAAAAAGTAAACCAAATTAAACATGAAAAATACCCGACAAATCCGGATGGGATTTAACCGGATCTACAGATAACATAACTAACGAATGACTTTTCTAGATGCGTCCTAACATTTATATTAGAGGTTATGTCCGTCGGAGTTACGTAAGTTAATCGGGCGTATAGCATTTTTCATCCACGTATTTTTATAGTGGGATATGTCCGTTTTTATTCTCAGACTGATAGTCCTCGTCACCCTTAAGTGTAAAATGTATTCAATAAATACATAATTCAACATTTGAGAAAACATGAATGTTAGATTGAAATTTAAAAGATCATAGAACTTTTTTTCAACAACCAAATTTAAACACCTTATATTCGGAACATCAGGAAGATTCATCAGATGTCCTGCTGTCTTGGCAAGCCGAGAGCACGGTAAAGGCGTCCCCTCGAATAATGGCGATGGAGAACCGCTCGTAAAGCCAAGTCCCCGGTGTGAAGCATCATTATTAGACCAAAGCGGATGGGGAAGTCATGCGTGTCAGGGCCAATCGCTCAATTCGTCTCCACGGCGATAGTTTAGAATATACAAATGCCAAGTAGACCGGTGTGGTTTGATTGCTTGCGGTCTTCCATGGGAGTTGCTACATGCTCAGAGTTTGTTGTCAATTCCTTAACTGACGATTGCGCAAAAGTGTCAACATAAGTCGAATCTCATATTAGCGACTTGCCGTTTAAAAAAGGAAACAGGTTGGTTCTAGACTGTTATATATTTAGTATTCTTAATTGAATTACATCTGACATAAACAAGGATTATTTATTCCTTATTTGGCGTAATTTCACATATCAGTTTTTTCATCATAAGTGTTTATTAATATTACCACCACTACTACTACTATTACTCGTAGTAGTAGGAGGAGGTAGAGGAAGAGGAATATTAATAAACACTTATAGATCAATGTAGTAGTAGTAGTAGTAGTTGTAGCAGTAGTACTAGTCTCAGCAATACTAGTAGTAGTAGTAGTTGTAATGACGCAAATAGTCGTATTATAATGTTGACTCTCAGGTGACTCACCTCTGATATCAAGGATTTTTGATGAAACCTTTAATGAAATATTTACCAATAAATTCATGGCTCACACGTCGAACGATTGAATTATTTGCTACTCATGGTCGTTGTCCAGCGTGAACGCAGACCTCACGAATTTAATATAAAGATCACCAGGACAAGAGGTCACAACCTGAAACTGGAAAAGACGCATAGTAGGCTAAACATCAGAAAGTATTCATTTGGGATACGGATTGTGAACAATTGGAATTCTCTGCCAGACTGGGTCATCGACGCAACAGACATAACCGACTTCAAGTGCAAGTTGGACAAACATTGGCTTCACAGACAATATTCAGTCAGACCTGTGCACGAACTGATATAGTGGACAAGAAGGAAAGGAACGGGAGTTACAGGCAAAAGCCTTTTTCCCAAATATATGTTATGTTATCTTATGTTATGTTATAAACCATTGTTCGTTTTTTTTATAGTGGGTTTAATTGCTAACCCGGATTTAAAGTTAGTGTTGGGATTAACGAAGGGTATTGTTAGCTTAAAAAATATGTGGGACAGTTAAAAGTTTGTCTCACAAAACTAAAAATAAAGAAAAATGAAAAAAATGTATCGATGAGAAAATTAATTAATTTATTTTCTTTCTGGTTGTCTGGACAATTGAACGTTGATAATGGATGTTAAGGCATAGGGTAACCGATTCTTGTAATGGATTCCATCGAGGCGTATCAACATCGCCGATACCTAGTTAAATGTTATCACATCTATTCTGGCCAGTTACGCACTAATTACGTTGGGAAAGGTATGAAGCCAACACCGCTTTTTCCCGGAACCGGGAGGGGGGCACCCGGAATTATTGTGAACATTTAATTTGTAACGCCTTTTCATGGCTTTAAAAAGTATTACCTTTAGAAGGCAAGCATGCGTAAAAAGGCAAAACATAAAGAAGATGAAAAACAAAGAAAAACAAATAAATCCGAATTATAGACGAAAGTGATTGTTTTACAATACTTTTCAGGAAGAACTGAAGGTGCGAAAGGAAGGAGGAAAATATCTGTGTTCGAACGAATGCTACACACAACGATTTGTAAACAGAGACGTGTACTTAGAATTTGCTGACGATATGAAAAATCTGTCAGTTTTTTATTTATTGGTTTAGTTTACTCTAAACAAATGCAATTAAATAGATATTTTAAAGAATAAAATAACGAAAGGTAGGAATTAGGAAGCAAATTAAAACGAAATAACCAGCCATCTTGCATAGACGTGTTTTATTTAGTTATATGTTCGTAAATGATATTGTTAGTGTATTCTGATGATCCTTTATTCGTAAGTAGGCGAATATTGAGAATAAAAGAAAAAACATGTAAAATAATTATAAAATGTGACGCGAACGTGTAATTGTGGTTATATGAATGATATCATGTTAAAAAATGTGAAAAAATCCAATAAATACTTTTAATATGAAAAGTGTAAGATGGTTCTGTGTTTTTCTTGGAATGATAAACCGTTATTCTTATGTTCCATCATTCTTAAATTTGTCCGGAATGGAGGAATAGTACGTGAAGGAAGCGATATGTGTTTAGATTTAAAATCTAGTGTAGTACATAGACAATAGTAATTAAACGACTATGAAATAATAGCCGCGATTTAACAAAATGTCATTCCATTAAGAACAGTTGACCCGGTGACCAAGGGAGCGGTAAGAGTAGATATTAGCGCGAGAGCAAAAATATCTCCTATACAAATATATTGAGGGAAAAAGCATACCCGAAAAAATGTTCGAATTTGTTAAAGTGATATTTTTTGGAATCACGCAACTGGAATTGGCCTGGTTAGCTGGCGTAACTGATTAGCATATGCATGTTTTGGTTCGAAAGATATAATAGTCAATGAAATTAGAGAAAATGGCTTCATTTAATTATTATTATTTTAATCATTATTATTATAATTGTTATTATTATTATTATTATCATTATTATTATTATTATTATTATTATTATTATTATTATTATTATTATTATTATTATTAACTTCCTAGTCATCATCAATGATTCCACACACGAACACGGTGTTTTTCCTTTGAGCCTGAAGGGCCACAAGTCTCGCCAGATTTATATAACTCTGTGTTGTGTTTCTATGAGGAAATGGAGTACAAGAAATTAGAACAGTACTAGAGTGCTCTTTCTGCTTCTCGCAAAGTCGGTTCTCTCTATCGTTCCAAACACTTTCTTACACCTGAGGCTATGTTCTATCTCTACACATCAACAATCAGACCATGTATGAGGTACTTTTGTCATATTTGGGCTGCTGAATCTTTCTCCCATTTGAGAGTTATTGATAAGGCGCAGAAACGCATTTGTAATTTGATTGGCGCTACCTTTTCTTCTTCTCTGCACCCCCTCTCTCTCTCACACACAGACTTGATGTTGCTAGTCTCAGACTTTTCTATAAATACTATTATTGCATGTGTTCTTTAGAATTATATGATCTATTCCCCGCTTCTTTTGTTCCAGCTCGTTTGACCTGTTGGTCCAGTGGTCTCCATCAATTTGCTGTTTTGATACCTCATTGTAATACAATTTCCTATTTAAGTAGTTTCTTTCCAAGAACCGCAGGCTTGTGGAAATCTCTTCCTGCTTACGGTTTTATTTTTCTCTTCACTACACTATAATCTTGGTCTTTTCAAGACTAAGGTCAATAGGCATCTTCTGTCTTTGCGATAATCATATTTTTCTTGTTTGCTCCTTACATCAAGTGGCTTCAAGCTTTGTCTGGAGCATTTCCATTTAAAATAAAAAATAAAATAAATAAAATAAAATAAAAGCAACTATACAAAAAGGCTCATATCGGCACGAAAACTTCTCACAGCTGCCATTATCCTATATATCTATGAAGCCAGAATTCGCCCGTTTATGGATTAGTGTTCTCTCATTTGGGCTGGTACACCAGACGTCTCTTGCTTTAAGACAAAGTGAATAATGAATTTATAAGCTAATAGGTTACGCACTGTCTGCCAAAGTCCAGCCTCAGTCGCGTCGCTACAGTGCTACATTTCTGTGCTTGTTTTTTTTTTCTCCGATGTACTACTGCACTTGTACTCGACAAAAATATCCCCAACTACCCTACTTGAAGCAGAATTCCACCCCTTCACTATAAAGGTCTCTAGAAGCCTGATAATTTTTTTTACTCCGATTGCTTTTGGAATTCCTTTCCGGCTCCCTGTTTCCCAGACCATACTAACATACAGTAAACACCTATTGCTGCCCAACTTTACACCCAGGTTGTCCCCCTATAAATCTGGCCCGTATCATAGTAGACTCTTCTACATCAGTGGAAACTGAATTTGTTTGCGGTGAACAAAAGAGGAAAATAATTATGTTTTCGATTTTCAAAATATTCTGTAGAGAAAAACAAACTAACAAACAAAGAAATATGTCAGTATTCTCCACGCAGGTGTACTTGTTGGCTGAATGCATGATCTGTCGCATTGCGCATCGCTTAACGTCAAATAAAACTGATTGCTTTTAAATACAAGAAAAGTCAAGAAGTTCCTGTCAAAAATGTTGTCTTACGTAGGTTGTTGGATAATGTCGCTTTTTGCACACCGACTTCAGATGCTTATAAATCAGCTTCATCTGATTTACATTCTCCTAAAAATTCCCGTTCAACTCTCGAACGACATGCTCGAGCACAACTTTTTTTATCGTGGATATATTCTTCTGCGAGATGTGATCGAGATCCTTTAAGAAGAGATAGTCGAAATCTAGTACCAACTCCAGTGAGTGAGACAATTTCACAGCCCAATATTTTAAGCTGATATCTGAGAGATATGCTCGATCGTTACGTGCAGCTAAAGTGGGTATTTCACGTTGACCAACCCCGGACAGATAGGCTCCTGTTTCTGGCGCATACCGTTGATTTGCTCTCAATATTTCTCAGAAAACACAGTTTCGTCGGAATTCAAGAAGTTATTGCGGATTGTATATAACGTAACAGGATTGTATATCACGTAACAAGAGTGTGGATCATGTTACAGGATTGTATATTAGGTTACAAGATTGTATACAACGTAAAACGTGACTTGTATATCCCGTATCCAAATTGTGTATAACGTTACATAATTATATCATATATCAGGTTACAGGATTATATATCACGTAACACGTAACTTGTATAGCACGTAGCAGGTAACCTATTTTTTGACTAACTCACAACGTGTCAATAATAAATAGAAAAATCGACTCGAGTATAATGATTTGTGGGAATGGAGAATATTATGAGATAATTGAAAATAATAGAATGGAATGAACACAGTTATCTACGATAATCCTGGCTAAAAAAACCACCGTTGAGTTAGTGGATGACACTCAACCGTAAGATACTAGTAATGGGTCGATCAATAGCTGCTATTGCCAGATGGGGCTACAAATTCAGTCATCTGTGAAATGAAAACCGTACGATGAAGGACTGCTTTGTCTGCCATCTACTACCAAACTAATAAAGCTTGAAATATCTAGTAAATATTAATGTTCATGCATTAAGAAGTGGTAATCTGTAGTATAACTACAAAATAACTTCCAAGACCTGCAAAGAAGTGTCAGATTTTAATAAAACAATCATTGTAGACGACTAACAATCAAGGGAGGCGCGAGAGCGCTCTATCCCTTAATAGACTCCAAAAATGGCCTATGCTGGAAATCTCATTTCTTTGATCAATCATAACTCAAAACCCAATAAACCAAATTAGTTAAGACTTTGCACAAAATTTTTATTTGATAGGTTCTATAAGTGTGTAGAATTCCAGCATCATTAGTCAAGGCAACCCAGAGATCCAGAAAGTTCAATGATGACACCATGTTATGTGTGTACGTACGTACGTATGTGTCATCCTGTATCTCATCAACTATTTGATGGATTCAGCTGATTTTTGGCAGAGATAGAGGTTCTAGGGTCTAGTTGATGGCATCTAATTTCAGTTTACCATATGCCTTAGTTTTCCAGAAAATTCCAAGAAACCTTACAAATGACCATTGTATTGAGGCGTAGCCTTTACAAAAGTAGTTACATTCCATGATAAATGCCAGTATACTGAAATCATATGCCCTTAATAGGGTTGAGATGAAAATTCATATACACTAAATGTACAAAAGCAAGGATATTCCCAAAGTTTTACATTTTTATTGTCATTAAGGGTATGCGAGCACAACAGGGCTATGTATATTACTGGTAGGAATTTTCTTTACGCATCTCACACAGTTCATCCACTCATGCATAGAGATGTATACTGTAGTGATGTAATAATGAAATGGTTTGGTTTATATGTAGTCATACCCTTAATGACAATAAAAGTGTAAACATTTGGGAATTTCCTTGCTTTTGTATATTTTAGGTATATGAATTTTCATCTTAACCCTATTAAGGGCATATGATTTCAGTATACTGGCATTTATCATGGAATATCAGTATTAGTCACAGAATTTCCATAAATATTGACAATTGAACGTTGATAATGGATGTCAAGGAATGGAGTACCTAATTATTGTAATGGATTCCATCGAGACGTATCAAAATCACCGATACCTAGTTAAATGTTATCACATTTATTCTGGTCAGTTAAGCACTAATTACGTGGAGAAGGGTATGAAGCCACGCTTTCTCTAACCTATGGTATATATAGTGACTTGTTTTCTACTAATAGTATATCTGACTAGCAGAACTTCTCGAGTTTGAATCCTAGTGAACTATGTTTTTTTTCTATCCCAGGGAGGGCATCCCCATGAGGTTACTTCATCTTTAAATGGATTGGCTTATTGCTGGTTGGTTAAGGCGCCCCTATTGACGCCAGCTTTCCTAACCATCCAGATGCCCCCTTTTGGTGGAGTTTAATTCACCACGTTAAAGCGACGTCGTGTCATGATAAATGAATACTGACCTTATAGAGTAACTATCTAAAAATTGACATATTTATCGACATTATAAACACACAAAAGGTGTTTTTATGTAGTAAAACACTTACTTAAAAACTAGCTCCATACAATGAAAACTTTCAAATGTTTATAATTTAAGCTGATTAGATTTTATTTTGCATTGCAAACTTCCGAGAGTCTCGTTGGCATTTACATATGGACGCCTTAATTGTGAATACAAGAATGATATTACTCATTGTGAATATTTACGCTAAATCTATTCACTGCAACTGTGAATATCATATGGCCGTTCTTCACTGTCTCTATTTGCGTTAAGTATTCAAGAAAACTCAATACATCATCTAATGCAAACATAGCTCCCCCGTTGTGGCTTTATGATTATAATTTACACAACCCGGTGGAGTGCGTTTTCTCTATATCCATAAAAAAAACAGTTGTCTGTACATATTTATCTACCGACGTCTGATTTTAAATTAGTATCAATAACATTTATTTACGTAATCCAGGAGTCAACGTTAACAACATTTGAAATATAATCTGAAATGGGTAAATCCAGGCTTAGTAGAACTAAAGTGGGAGGTGACGGTGGTTAAGTGGATAACGACGCGGACTGAAGACCTGGGTGTTCCAAGTTCGAATCCAGTCGGTTCCACTTTCACTTAGGGATGTTGGCAACCTTCTCGTGGTCCTTCCCGTAAGTACCCGATGTATTTCCAGTAAGATGTCTAACTAGAAAACGTATTGGAAACTAATACCAACACCAGAATTATCTGATTCACACGAATGAAAGAAGAACTAAAGTGCTGATTTCAATAGCGATCTCTACTTTTTGTCTACGTACTTTAGGGTCCTTAGGGTATTCTGTCCAGATCAATGTTAGTATCTGTTTTTGTCAGTCTCAGGCGGACACCTTCATAGAGATTGCATACTCCGTTGGGTAATTGTTTGTTTATTGCTAATAGCCATTACCGGGAATTGATATTCGTAAGAACATGACAAAATCTGCACCCGTCCAAAGAATCGCCATTTCGAAGTAGCAAACATTATGTAGCGTCACTTTTAGCCATAACAACATATAAACAAACGATTACTGCGCACGTGAATTAGTTTTGCCCAAACTAAAATAACGCAATTCCGATGTCAAATTTGAAAGCTTTTATTTCTTCATCTATCTATGCACTATTAAACAGTGATGATGTTTTTTTTAGTTTGGCTGTGCGTTTTTCAAATAGTAACATGCGATTTATTAATAAAAAAAGGAATAAGACGAGTACATATTACTATTGTAAGAGTACTATTTGATGCCCAAACCCGAGTTCGAATCTCACATAAGTCTAAATTGTTTAGTTAAACTGAATACGTATTATTTAAAGAAATTAACATAGCATAATAACAGAAATATTAGATCAATATATTTTAAAACTAAATATTTTTTTTGATAAAATATATTTATCAATAGTTAAAAGCGAATTATTTTTGCTTACAAACACAACTTTTAATGTCTTTTAACAATAAAATGTGTTTTTTCCACGAAATTCCAAAAACGTTTTCTTTCAACAAGCTATAAAGCAGTAGAAGCGAAATAAAGATAAAAATTGACAGACTCAGGTATTATACCAACACCGCCCAAGGAACGGGTATAAACATGTATCTATATTTATAGACATGTGTATATATTTATACATATATTTGTGTGGTAGCTTATACTAATGTAATAATTAACCCATCATTATGAATTTTGTAAGTACGACTGCAAGTAATAAGGGTGAATAATGTTGACTATGTTTAGTTTAATTTAGTTTCGTTGATGGAAAGCTTATTCTTAGTTGTTATCATCTGTAGTGAGGATTGCACCATTGACCTCCACAAATTTATCATTTAGAACTTCAATGAGGGAATAATAACTAAGAATAGTATACAATTAACACTTCTACCCGGTCATGGCTAGCACAATAAGAACAATCTACCCCTGTGGGTGTAGGGTTTCCATTCAACATTCCATACAGGTCCCAGAGTTAGACTAGAAGATTCGTACTTGAAGGCATTGCTAAAAATTATGAAAACCCTGCGGAGACATCAATTAATAATTATTCTTAAAATACCAGTGTCTTTGCACGCACAATGATAAAAAGTTGTTAGAAAAGGCATGATATGTGCTCAGCATTTTATTTGAAACTTTTAATATTCCTGGTTTGTATGGAATTTTCTCAAAGGTTATTAGAAACTCATTAAGCATGATTTCAAAAAGTTAAATTTCTTAGACTTATGCTTAACATTTCAAGTGACATTCCATATAAGTTACTCTCATTCGCAATTGGCTTTTGACTCATTCGTAAAATCAAGCTCTAAATTTGAGACATTTTCCTTGAATCATAATCATTTAATGGGTTTTGATCAACATTAAAATAAGTATTCTAAATGTTTTATTAGCATTTATATCTTAGTGTTAATCGTAATTGCCGTAATCGGATCAACTAATGTAGCCCAATTGTTCCGTTCACTGCAGTAATCTAATCAGTAACGAACAGACTGATCGTCGTATGAATGTAATTCTGCAAATAAAACAGATCATTCATTGAATTAAGCATTGAACTCGTCATTTACCTTGGATAACTCTTTGAATTTGCTAGTCATTAACAACATTCATCACGTTGGTTTGTTTACAAAAATGAGTCTCTAAATGGAAGTGACGTATCATAAGAGGGTGTAATGAAGCATTAACTCTTCAAGTGCTAAACATAATTTGTTGCTTTGAGATTAGAACGTGTATCTATTGCTCTATAACACTGAACTGACACAACTACAATCGTATGTTTTCCTAAATTTGAAATTGTTTCAATCATGGCTGTCATATATCATATGTCATAAAGCCATGAAACACACAGTCATATTGTTCTTGTTTCATAACACATCACATAATATGTCCGGCGCTTGAGATATATATATAGATGACGCCACTAATAAAAAAAATCCATACAGTTTTTTGGACCGTATGAACCTACAAATCGCACGTGTCAAAAAATGATCACAATCAAATTATTAGTTTACAAATTAAAGTATTTTAAGTGAAGCTACTGTTGCAATTAAAAAAAACAATTGAAAGATCTGAATTGATAAAGTATTGCATTCGCATTGAAGAAAGTACTGTTCAAGCAAAACAATTGCTTGATAAGTGTTATTGGGACTTTTTTTTGCGGGAAACAACGGTTATAAATTAGTATGCTGACTTCAAATGCTGTCGTATAGACACAAATAATACTGAAAACTCTGATCGCCCAAATTCGGCACTTGTCCCGGAAAATATAAAAATTCCGCAAATTAGTTTTGGCCGATCATAAATTTCAATTGTGTGAGAGCAGTTAAACATATCAAAAGGCAGTGTATTTACAATGTTGAATGAACATTTGTCAATGAGAAAGCTGTGTTCAAATTGGGTGCTGCGTTTGCTCATAGTTGATTAAAAACAACAAAGTGTCGACGATTCAGGTCGTTGTTTACAAAAGTTCTGACTTAGCATAAAATGGCTTATCGTCAGCATGTGAAATGAATAAAGCAGAAAAAAACGGATTTATATCGATCTTGACCCAGTTTTCGCGAGTTTCTTGTCAGAAGCGTTCGGCTATCCTACGCAAACGCCCGAAAGATGACGAGCCGATTTGTACCAGACGACAATTTTGATACGGTGCTGCGTCCTATGATTTTAAGTTATATTTTAAAGAAATGTTCTAAAAGAAACAAAAAAAACAAGCAAAACATAGCTAAGTTACTGTTATCAAATAAATATTTTTTGTTATTTTGATACGTTGTTGCGTCCTATAATTTTTAGTAATAGTTGCAAGAAATATTTTAAACAACAAAACAAATAAAACAAGCAAAACAGAGCGAAATTACTGTTATCAAATAAATATTTTTAACCATAACCCTAACCCTAAACCCTAACCCTAACTCTAACCCTAAACACTAACCCTAACAACCAAAAAAACAAATAAAACAAGCAAAACATAATTATCATGGGACGCAGCACCGTATCAAAATAGTCGTCTGGTACAAATCGGCTCGTCATCTCTCGGGCGTTTGCGTAGGATAGCCGAACGCTTCTGACAGGAAACTCACGTACTAATATTTCTGTATATATATATATATATATATATATATATATATATATATATATATATATATAAAGCAGAAATATATAGCTATGTTTTTATTGTCGGATTTCCACATTAATCTATTTCATTTGCAGGGTATACTTATTTTATCTTTTCTGTTCAGCTTCCTTTAATTAACTTTTGTTAGAATTCTTTAACTTCAAGCATTTAATTCTCTATATTTTTTATTAATATTTTTGGACAATTGTTTTTGACATAAATCATCTCATTTCAATGTATATATTCAGAATTACCTTTGATGGGATCAGTTACTTTTCCATTACCTACTATCCCTTTACCATGACTTGGAACAAGAATAATTGAGGTATTTGCAGTGCACACAGGTGTTTGGCAGCAAAGCTCGCCGGGGACGTTCTCCATGTGGCAAAACTTAGGCAGATTCTTGAATGTTGGGCATCTAACAAAAGAGTAAAAATGCGAATAAATGTCAATAGATCGCATAAAACAAATCATTTAAAATTAAATACTGTGAATAAAGAATCGTGGAAGTTACAGACGATATGATATACACATAGAAAACTAAAATATTTTCTTTTGACTCGCTTATGAATTTCTTTTTCTTCGAGGATTTTTTGCTAACAGAGACACTTATTTAAAAAATTCATCAGCGCAGCAAAGTGATGCACCCTTAATATTTAAACAAGTCACAATACTCAAATAACAACCGATAATTAAAAGAAAATAATATATCGAGTGAATTGTGTTACATAATGTCGTAAAGACCCTCTTCCAGGTTAGGTCGCAGGTCCCAATGCATACGAATATCAATGCGTTGAGTACACAGAGTGGTATCATCTTATGTCATATTTGATCACATATGAAAGATTCTCTTTCATTTCGGACGAGATTAATCTCAAAATGACAGCTCTAAATATCTAACATATAAAGCTATGTTATCGGATATTTAAAGTCAGGCCAAAATAGCATTTAAGCTGAAAAATCAAACTCTGGTTCTGACTAGCAAATTTTCATTTCTATATTTGTACCGTGTTATTAGCCATACAAAATGTCTTCATCTACCAATTATGTAAAAATTAATTAGTCCAGCTGAGTCGACTACTAATATGAAACATTTTTAAATAATCATTGTAAGAGATAAATTAACAAGAGAGACAATTTATTATGAATTTAAAATGTAATAGAATCTGTATACCCATATTTTATATATGCCCCAACAGATAAAAATGTAAACTAAAATAGTTTCACTGCATTCCTGGCAAGTTAATAGTATACTGGTTAAGATTTTACATATAGTACTGTATTTGGACGAAGAGCAATAGCTCTTGAATATGTTAATAATTAATACGTACACTATTTGAACCTGAGATATTTATCTACCTCCCACAAAGTAAAATGTGACACAAGGTCGGAAAGTGGGATTTGATAAGTCAGCACCCTAGAATAAGAGCACTTGTGACCCTAAAAAAATGCCTGGGCAGCCCTGTCGGCATTCCCCGATAGGGGCGCCTCAGGCAGTAAGCAATAAACTAACCCCTTCTCAAAGGGTGAGAAAGAAAAAGCCTGGAAGGGTGAACTTCATGCGTAAATCAAGCCCCGAAGGCCAAGACGATACCGGTCTATAGGGTGTAGTATCCATCGGAACAGATACTACACTTTGATCCTGACCGAAGACACTCAAGGATGGTGTCTAGTAGGTAATTCAAACTCCCCTAGGAATATGTGTTTGCGACTGAGAGTTTGCCAACAAGAAAATAGGAAATTTATAGAAGACAGCTAACTAGTTTTTAAATAGAGATGAGATAGGAACCCAAATGTTCCACGATATAAAAAAGATGATAACAGAAGATGGATGGACATGGCAACAATATGGCGTAATGGCAATAGATCCAAGAACAATGTTGTTTGGATCAAAGTTAAGACTTTATTGAACCACCGAATGGCCCACAGAAAGTCAATATATCATGTTAATACATTTTACCGTTTGAAGGATATTGTTACATTAACTTCAATTAAGGCGTAGACAACAGTGACAGACATACGCTGCTTAAAAACTATTGCTGAAAGCTTAGAAGAATGTCTCGTTTGAAGTAATCCACAAAACGACTGGAATTCGTCTGGGCCTCGTTTTCGTCGTGGTGCAGCTGTTCATAGAAAATACATTTAATATAAGACTTAAGTTTCTGTTCTACTTGAACAAAGTTTCGATTATCAAGTGTTTTCTATTTCTTACAATTACATCTTGACCTGATAAGTACGTGTGCTAACCTCGTAGTTGGTTATGGGTGACATCCTGAAACTCGAACATTCGCTCCAGAACGGTTTCATAGTAATTAGAAACCCGTAGGAAATTTCATAAATGAAAAAATCAAAGCTATAACAAAAGTAGTGGTCAAACATAGTCGCGAACGACCCGAAGGTTCTTTTATCATTAGACGGAAGTGTAGGGGCACTACTCCTTTACCTGGATTACTCTACTTGCAATTGATTGATCCTCACCTTATACTGTTGAATGTTGAGTAAATGTTGTATTTTTTGTATGACTCGACCGAGGATTGAAACCCTTGTCTCCCAGCCTATTAACACACACTATGTTAAATTTCCCGGTTTTCCAAACTATAAATATTTTAAAGCAATCAAAAACATATACTTACTTTTGTTTCATTTTACTTTAGTCGAAGTTCTTAAAAATCAGGGAGCCCTTCTTGGGGCTAATACTTGATCTCTATATGAGATACATAGATATTCGAATGTTCTATAAAAGTTCTCCTCTATTTCTCAAAGTTAGTAAAGAAGTTAAGAACATTAATTTCCCTCTCTTAAATTGGCCACTTTACTATGTTATAGCATATTTTTTATTGTGGTTTCTTGGTCTTACCTGATTCCAGGACAAGAATTCATTTAGTCTGGTGGAGTATACAGCTACATGGTGTCATTTGAAGTAACATAACTAGAAGAAGATGCACTATTCCCCGTATGAGCAAGTGTATAGCCGTGCTGAGGGGATATTGTATTGGCTGCGAATACTATATTATTTGGAATATTTCGTCAGGGTTTACTGGTAGGATAAAGTATCCTCATGTCAGGATGTCCTGACAAACCTTTGTACAGAGACCGAAGACACTCAAGGATGCTGTCTAGTAGGTAATTCAAACTCCCCTAGTAATATGTGTTTGAAAATACAGATCACACAACTAACGTTTAGGTCTTTGTTCACATTTATAGAATTAATAGCAGTTCTGTTTTTACTTATGGTTTAAATTTGCAAAATTTAAGGTCCATGGGTCTAATAACGAACAACTAGTTAGCAGACAGACATAGAATTTTCGACTTTTAAATATATAAACTTGCAAAAATATGAGCACGAAGCAGATATGTATTTGCTGGTATAAAACTGTTCTAACTATTCAGAAGATAAATAGATAAAATATAAAGTAATATCTTTGAAAACTGTGACGTAGTTATGGTTACAGAAATGCAGACACAGTACCTCAATTATATTTTTCTCTTTCATTTTAATGATGTTTTTGTATTTTATACAGATGTATGTAATTAGAGAATATTTTTTGTAAATATTCGACAACACACAACATAGTGAGACTAGATAAAACAATATCCAACTTTACTATGTAAGCGTGTCTACGGTCTTGATCGAGAGTTATGTACATGATAGAAAGACTCGTCTAGATTTCTTAATTTTCAGGTAATGGGAAATGTCATCGCATGTTTTTACGCCTTAATTGGTTGAATAATGAAATTAAAATATTTTATTTACTCCGTGAACTGGAAATTGTATCTGTCATATAATGTAACAGTAAGAATATAAGGTTAAAAGTATTGGATTTATTCCGTAAAATGAATGATAGTGTTTTGGGAGTTTTATCTGATCGTATGCAAATAGAAATATGTGATTGGTAGGAAAAAAGGGATAGGCAGAGTACACACTACTAAGGCAGTAGTTCTTTCAATGCCAATACTCGAGTTTGAATCTTACGTATGTCTAAATTATTTTTTTAAACTAGATGGGTGTTTTATAAATTTAACGAAATTAATATAACAGAATTAGTTTTAATAACTAAGTGACCTTTTTTATAATCTGCAAAAATATATGAAGCGTATTCGGAATTAATTCAAAGCGTATTATTTTGCTTAAATACATAATTTATAATTTTTTTAGCCAATAAAAATAATACGTGAATATATTCCTCGTAGTTATTTATTCTATCATGCATAAACTAAGTAGCGTATTTTACCACGAAATGTCACATATATTTTTCTTCGTGGTAGCTATAAAGCGGTGGAAGAAACGAGGTAAAGATGGAAATTGACATACGTAGGTACTGCACCACCACTGCTGAAAGAGTTAACTAGTATATCTAAATGGATTTTCCTCTGTCTACACAATTCTATTAGCAGCTTTTATTCGTAGGTTATCATATAGATTTCACTAAAATCGATTTTAGTATTTGATTTGATTCGGAATAATTGTCCCGAATGTTGAAGCTATTAATCCTCTTAGCGATTTTAATCCAGGGAAATATTTCTGGAAGTAATGTTTTCGTAGAATTTGGTATATTCGGACTACTGTTCTCATCTTGGGTGTTTTTTATCACAACGTTTCGGTCGATGTAACCTCCGACCTTCTTCAGGTGTACTTTGTCGAACTCGAGAATCTTTCTGTCGAACTCGGGAATCTGGATGGAATTTCGAACGTATTTTTTTGCTTTTAATTAATCTTTTGGATAAATTTATAGAAACATTTTCTGTGAAAATTGACAAAACAAAAAAAAAAGAAATTGCAATTCTCTTTCAGAGCTATAAATTTCGAAATGCATATCCTTAATGTGCAACAATGAAGCAGCCAGTTATAGAGACTAATTTTACGAATCAATTTTCGTAATTTTCTGGAGATATAGTGTGACCCTCCATTCCTAACAAAAATTTCACTTTTTTTTTTACTATTCATTAAGTCATTCTGTCTTTAATAATAAAGGCGAAAAGCACAAAGTAGCCATTTCAAAATACTCAGTAATACGACATTATTTTATTTGACTAATCGTCGTTCCAGTCTTTCATTTATTCATTTAATTATATAACCAGTTTTTATGGGGGATTCATTTTCATTTTTATGCTGAAACAAAATAAAATTCCTCACTTTGAATATATTAAACATCATATCAATTTACCTTTTTTTCTAATAAATAAAATTTGACAATGTTCATGCACAGTAAAATACATTAGAATATATCAAATAACACCACGACACTCATATTTTTGTTGTTTTCCTCCAAATTACAAAAATGTCAAATAGAAATTATTTCTCTTATTCCTGTAAAGAAAGCTATTGTTTTATTCATTGCTGTCTTTTGCTAGTTGTTCATAAAATTCCCAATCCTTTCTTTAATTCAACTACATTTGGTACAACTAAATTTCATTCTATGCTCGAAATATTTACTAAGTGTCAATCATGAATGTCTAACAGTCTTTGTGTTATTACTGTTCAATTTGAAGACCACATCATCGGGTCATGCCTTAAATATCGACCACACAATGGCGAAGCCGGCATAGCTGCGCTAAGCAACCAAACAATAGCATGGCTTTTCTCAACCAAGCTGGTGATCTAACAGTGAAGCAAACGAAAGAAGAAGAGAAGAATTAGAAGAACACCTTGATACGACGTCTAACATAGCTCTGACACACTCCTTCTTGAACTGTGTTTATTTTGTCTGTAATGATCATCTTCAGTTCAACAATTTTCTGGGTATTGTTTTGAAAGACGTTATCTTTGAGATAACACTACATATGAAAAATAAGGGGGATATGGTCCGGTTAACCCATTCAAATTTACACCTCCTACAGATCAGACAATCTTCAAGATGTTCTTGCAGCCATTCCAAAATGTCATTCGAAGCATGGGGTGTTGCGCCATTCCATTGAACACACTACTCATTCCTCAGACTACCCTTTTCCTCGCCAAGATTGATTTACTCTTTTTAACGGGCACTAAGTAGCGCTCAGTATGAATCAACATTGTTGGACATTCATTAACGAAACTTAGTGATGCTTATTTGTACCAAGTATGGTTGGATTAGCGAAAGAATTGTGAATTTAATTAACGATTCTTTTAGTGGAATTTTGGCGTGGAATTTATTTGGGTTATCCTGTAGTTTGTTCCTTTCTCCAAAAATTAATGATGAAATTCGAAATCCGTGAAGTGGTTAATTAAAACTTGTAACACTCAAGAAATAAATTTCTAATATGATGAGGAAAAATAGATTAAAGTGGAATTTAGATACACGCAATAATTAATAGATGAAATTATAAAAATATCGATATCATGGAAATATTAGTGGCAATAACATTAATAATGAAATAGTGCCAATTACGTAGTACAACACGGCTCTCTCTGTAAAATTCTCACAGCAACTACCCGTTAGGATACTGCCACAACAAATAACCTTCAATTTTCTATCAGTATACCCCCAACAAAACATAACTTCCATGAGCAGAGTTTCTTTCCAAGAACTTTCTATATGTGAAATATAATACCAAGGAACTGCTTCTTGTAGAGTCATACAAAAGGTCGTTTTTAATGTTGGAAAAATTCAGCTGCCCAAAACGGACACTCTAGATTGGGACACAAATTTTAAAAAAATGCCTCAATCTAGAAAGATTTCTCTTTCACTGCACGAATACAGAAAAGATTAAGTATAATATCAGAACAGATACTACACAGTAATCAACATAGTAGTCTTCAAATCCAATCTCAACAAATACTTGTCGAGCCGTTCTCTTAAGTCATCAAATGCAACCCTTTCACTGTTCGTTTCAAATCGTCTCATAGTATTGTTCAACATCCAATTGACAATTTTATTGACTTGTATCCTTTCGTGACCTTTAGGCCTTGATAAGTTGTAACTCACTAGCATAAAAAACAATAGATTTCAATCTGATGTGACTAACCTGCTAGTACATTCGTGAAAATAATAGATTTCAATCTGATGTGACTAACCTGCTAGTACATTCGTACGTGCCCTTGTTTCCATCAGTACATTTGCAAATCCAATCGCAGCCATCGTTCCAAATTTGGTTCGGTTCATAATAAGAGCCTCGATACATGCAACCCTCTAAAAGACAAAACAAAAGAATTACACAAGTTAATATTACAAACTACGAGCTGTACCTACCCGACGTTGCTCGGTATTCAGTTAAATCAGTTTATTTTAAAAATTGTTATTTGTTTTCACATTCTGTAAACATATACAGAAAAAGAAATACACATTTATTTGTAAAGAAGGCAATTCTTCAATCAAAATGTTTCCATTTTACCAGTTTTCCAGACCGGACTACATAATCTTAAAAAAACTTTAGCGTAGTGCTTTATTATAGTGCAAATAACAGGGTGCAACGATAATAAATAAAATATCGTCAGTCAGAATCAGCGTTTGATATGGGAGGTGACGGTGGTTAAGTGGATATCGACACGTTCGAATCCAGTCGGTTCCACAGTACAACTTTCACTTAGGGATGTTGGCAACCTTCTCGTGGTCCTTCCCGTAAGTACTCGATGTCTTTCCGGAAAGATTTCTAACTGAAAAAAACATCGGGAAACTAATGCCAACACAAGAATCATCTGATTCACATGAAAAAAGAAGAACGTTTGATATGTCAGTTTAAATGCTATTTAGGTTCAACTATTAAAACCCCACAAAAGTGTTTTATATATTAACTTAGTAAGTTAATTCAAAACTAAAAGAACGTTCTGGTTAGAACTTTGTTGAGAGAAAACATCATATACATGACGTTTAGAAGAGTTTAGATATGTTGTTCGTCTCACTAGCTGCGTGAGCTAGAACAGTTATGAAGAAGGAGAAGGCTACCATTTACTTTATTTAATCATTTCCATTGACTGTACATTACTTCTCACTTGATAATTGTCACATTGATTTGTGGGCCTCTATCTAGCAGGACCTTATATTAGTACTTTTTTATTCTCACACATTTAAACTGCAAGTCATATCTTACTTCAACTCCTTTCTAGCTGAAATGATTAATCTAACTAATTAGATACCTACCCCCTGTATGTATCATAAATAGAACCGTTCAGATTCAGCCTATAAATCGGACTTAATAAACCGTACGCAAACACCCACATGCACTACATTTCTACATTACATTAATAAAAAAAAACACAATTTTAACATTCATCAACATTAACATTTATTTCTTAAGTAGAAAAACGCCATTATTTTTGATGTATGTGATTGCCATCCAATTATTCTCTCAAAAAATGAAATTCAATCTCGTCTTTTCGGGGAGTGAGAGGTTGTTTCATTATATTTGTAAGCATTTTGTTCAAGAGTTTCGACCCATAGGTGTTTCCTCCTCTTCTCCTTCTTTTTCTGATTATTATAACTAGTAGTAGTTGTTATAGTATTAGTAACAATAATGATAATCATCTATTAATAATGGAAATTATGTATCTGTCTGTATCGAGCTAAAACTTAATTATTAGTTTTGATCGCTCTCTTTTTTCTATCTACTTATCAGCTCTTATATATATCCATTCCAAAACTTCCCCAAACATCACGCGTCTTTGAAATTTATATAATTAATATATTTTAAAGGTCCGAATAAATTAATATTTATTCATGATTGATTTTTTTCAGATTTCCAGATGTATTTAAACTATTTTCCTCAATAATAATAATCGTAATAAAAATTACAAATAGAATTAATTAAAGACATTGTTTTTTTAATCTATATAATTTAGTTACGTACTTAAATTAGATTGTAATTGAATATGATGGAACAGTCGGCGGGAATTTTAACATTTGGTTACCCGCCCTCTGATTATTAAGTATAACGTTCTATTTCGAACGCACAGAAAGTTGTATTTCAAGACAGAGAGAGAGAGAGAAAGAGAGAGAAAGACAAAGAGAGAGACAGGGAGAGAGAAAAAAACGACAGAAATGGGCACCGAACACGGGCACGTTATTTTATTAATAACATGTAAACAACACATTCTCTTAGACTTATCGTACGGG